>CM034349.1:17584626-17937981 GCA_019925275.1 Mytilus edulis | reverse complement strand
TACAATTTTATGGCTTATTTCTGAGCAGATCATCTGAGGAGATCCTACAATTCAACTTTGACAGATATTTTATAAGGTTGAATATCTATCCCAAAAAATGTATAAGGTAAGACATTCCTAACATAGATTAAAGTTTCCTATTTGATCCTATCATTTAATAAAATAGGGGAAATTAGCACTGCCTCTTTGTATTTACAAATTCTTATTTTTTCATATTTAAAACCATTCTGGTTTTATCCAAATTTTCTTTCAAGTGGTCAATTTTATTATCAAAAACTATCTCATTTTGTTCATTTTTGAACCAAAAATATTCAAGGGAAATTTGAAACATGAATTGGTTTTTTTTTTGCTCTAATGTGTAAAGAATTGAAATTGATAAAATTTACAATGCACAAGTTGTAATTTTGGTAGGTGTTTTCTGAGAATCTCAGGTGTTTTCTATAATTAGCAAACATCTAATTTTAGATCATAACATTCTGGTGTGATCCTCAAATGGACATTTTTAAAAGTGTTCAAGTGTATTACCCACTGACTACAACATGTTAAGTAAATAATATTTGGTAATCACTAGTGATAAAACTGATTTAAAACATATATAGGTGTGGTAAAATAAATGGTAGTACATATATTAACATTTAGTATGTGATTTTTATCTTATAACAGCATCGGTTATTATATAGACAGCATATTTTAGAACATGAAGGTATTTTCTTTTGGATAAAAGTTGACAAATCTTGAGTAAAAATTATAATCTAGGCAGCTTATAAAGCTACAGTATGCTACAAATTATAAAGGTTATAATCAGGAAACATAAATATACCATTTATCTTTTTGTAAAAAAAAAAGGAAAAATATGAAGCAAGTCAAAAGTCAACTTTTTTCAATTTAAGTCCTTATCCTGTATAGAACATGAAAGTTTAAAAATACATATAAAACGTCTGGCTTACGTATAATTTTATAAAACATGCTGACTCTATGATAACACTGTTATGTTAATACTGTTTAATACATCTTATAAAACCATTATTATTTAATGGAAAATTAACACAACTGTAAATCACTATATAAAGTAGAAACCTATTCCTAAATATATTGTCACCTGTAGTAAAACTTAAGATCTAAGCTAATTATCAACAAAGTTAAATTTTTGGCAGTTGTTAACAGCAAGCTTTCTATTTTCTATCATTAAACTTGTTGTTTAAGAAAATGAAACTGATAGAGAAAAAATATTCATCTAAATTCAAAGAAAAGAAAATCTACATAAATATTTCATAAAAAAAATAGAAAGATGTATTATTATTGATATTTTTGTGGTAATTTTTTCAATTTTTCTAAAGTTATGTCTAGTTAAAAACAGACTTAGCAAGTTAAACTCAATGATGCAAAACATACCAGACAATTCGCCATTTCAGAATCTAATGCATTCTGAGTAATATTTTCAAAAGTGTACACCACAACGTCCTGATTGTTTAAAAACGTCCAAAACAATTAAAATTCAGCCAATGACGTGACGTATTTTCATTTTGGGGTACGAACAATGAAATTACCCATAGTGCTTTAGATTCTGAAACGGCCTATTGCCCAAATATCTACCAATGAATGTGAATTCGTCTATTATGACGTTTAACTGTAAAAGTTTTCTTTTTATTCAATAAGATATTAAAGAAGTAAGGATATGGACATGTTAGTGATTAGGAGGTAATATATTTGTAGCAGAATATAATATATTGTATATAAATGGTGTATTTGACAGAGAGCTATTTCACCATTGATCATGCATTCTATCAAAGAGTATTCTAAAACCATGCAATCAGAAGTTAAGGATTCCCTTCATTTACAGCTTTTACATTAATGCTAGCAAGACAAATCTTTGTTTGGCTTGCTTGCTTTGTGTGTATTAATGTTTGCTCAAGCATGGCAATTAAGATAGGCGGGGCTTCAGCTTGTATACATCATACTAAAATTTTATTGGACGTTACGTTTGAGGTTTAGGACACTTAATTTTAAAACATCACATGACAAATATTCTCACATGTTTCCTCACCTGTAAAAATACAATAATTGGTCAATGAAAGAAAAATATAAACTTAATATTGTTTTTTTTTTTTATAACATATCAATCTATTAGTTCAGTTGTTTCCGTGTCTGCCCTTTCATTTATGTAACTCAAAAAAATATTCCAATAAATGGGTAACAATTGTATCGAAAAGAGAAAATCGAGTGCACCTTTTTTTATGTTAGGGTGTGTTTGAGATGAATATTTTGTCTTGAAAACGTACAAAGGAAGAGTATTTGATACATCATCTCGCTTCAGATTCTATCATTTTTATATAGCAAAGCTACAGGTTGACTTTATAACATAAAAAAATCACAATACTAAAAGATGAAATGTAGGGGTCAAGTGAAATACCTATCCAATGAATCACAAAATCAGAGTAGGTGTGTTCGAATAGCTATTTTACTAAAAGTATTTGACGACAATCTTTAAGTTGGATGATGAAAATGCATATGTTTGAAAAAAAATTGGTTTCCATTTCTACGATTGTGAAAATGAACTGCCGTAATGGGGAGATAATTTTGACGAAGTAGAATCCTGACTGTATTGTATATTTACAGGTAAGGAAACATGTGAGAATATTTGTCATGTGATGTTTTAAATTTAGTGTCCTTAACCTCAAACATAACGTCCAATAAAATTTAAGTATGATGTATACAAGCTGAAACCCCGCCTATCTTAATTGCCATGCTTGAGCCATGCTTGAGCAAACATTGATACAAACAAAGCAAGCAAGCCAAACAAAGATTTGTCTTGCTAGCATTAATGTAAAAGCTGTAAATATTGTTGAGATAAGCATTCTATTCATAGAATGTTCAAGCAGTTTTTAGTCATGCACATGCAATATGCTAATTATATCATGCAAATATGCACTAATAATTGCAATATCTGAAACTTAATGAAAACAAGCTACATGTACCTTTGGACCTCCATCTTCAATCCTTTTTACAGGCTGAAGATAATTCACAAAAAAATATGTCCTATTTTAAATGTTCCCATTGGAACATTGGAGAATATAGCATTATCAAAAGTAGCATGATGCAAAACAAACAGCAGATAAATGTACGTTTTGTGATCTACTCATTTCAATACCAAGTTTAACTGTTCCTATACCAAATTTTAACTGTGAGTTTGTGCATCTAAGTATATGTAATTTATTTCATTCATATTTTCTATATCATAAAAGACATGCTATTATGGCTTTTACAATGCATTCATCTTCAATATGAACAACCTTGCAAAACCATACCTGTCAACCTGTGACGATGAAAATGCAGGTCATAACCTGCATTGAAGAATCAAATCTCAGGTCATAACGCGTACGAACTTGTTATGAGCTGAATTTCAGTATTTATGGTACATTTTTCTTATAATTTAAATCAAAGTTACAAAAACATCAATGCATGTTCACTTGGTTAAGTATTTTAAATCTTATTAATTATTATTTCATTGCATAAATTTGTGTAACACAGTCTTGTGTTCTTTTCTTATAGTGATGATGAATTTCAACCTCAAACATCAATTACTAAGTTTTGATATTTCAAAAGTAAAAGTATCTATCATAAATATTAAATGTTTGAGACCAGCTATTCAGCCTTAAATCACATCTTCAGTTTTTATGATGAAATTAGACTGTAATAAAATATAGTAATACAGTTAAAAGAGGTATAGATGAATAAACTAATTTTCAACTTTTTTTTTTAAATTGTATAAAGGTATAAAAATAATGAAAAGTTATATTTCAATATGTATTTGAATTTTTTTTTTTTTAAGATTTAATCTTTTTCACCCCAAAAACGTAAATAGAACGAATAGTTTTGAATGGTGACAAAAAAGGGGAATTAACTTTAGTTGAAATATGTTTGTAAAACAACAATGCAATTTATTTACGACCTAAAGCTAAGGTAATTGGTGTTAATTAACAGTGTGTTTGACACCAAAGCTGTCAAGTGAAGCCATGCACTTAATGGGTAACTTAATTTGACAGTTTACACAGCTAAATGAACTTCCTGTTCATGGAAGAATTACGAATTTGCCGGTATTTCAAAGGAATATTACTTGTGAAATCAATCTCAAGGCTAAGAAATTCGGGTGATAACGGGTCATTTTCTAAATTCCTGGGTTATTCAATGACCCGGCGGGTGATCCCTCAGAATTGTGAAAATCTCGGGTCAGTTGACAGGTATGGCAAATCTGAGACTTCAAATAAGTTCAATGTGCATGCTTTCTCCCATACTGATCTAACTTTGTAAAACTTTGCTATCATTGTGCGAGTTATAAACACCACCTCTCCCATCTTTATCAACCAATTTAATCCTATTCACACATACATAACCTACCGGTAGAGTGGTACTCTTTTCTAAGTTTAACGATTTCTAAAAATACAGAATCTAAATCTCAAAGAATGCTAGAAAAAAATCACATTCTGTACTTAAGGGAGCTCGCTTCTCAGTTTCAAAATAATAAGCTTTTCAAAACACTAGTTTATATTGATAGGGGATTAATAAAGGAATTAAAAGAGCAAAAAAAATATATAGGTCAAAGTGCTTGTTTTCAATATATTAGCTATGAAATTTTGGCGGGAAAAGTTCTCTCTTGACTTTTCATAGCTTTATCATTGACAAGTTTAAGTTCTCAAAAACTATTGAAAAATAATTAAAAAATTTTATAAGACTATTACAGATGGTTTATCACTAAACATGTAAAAGATTTATAAAAAGAAAAATGGGGGTCAATGGGCAATTTTTTTTTATGGCATTCAAATGGATAAAATCAGAGGATTCTGAAAATCTGACAAAATTCCAAAACATGACAAGCAAACATCCTAAAAGGGATAAGTTTCAACCCAATCAATATAAGCCACTATTGATATAAAAATTTACTCTCATCAAAAAATGGTTTTAACCATTTATTTATATAGTTTTTTCTTGAAAAACAATACGTAACATAATAAAATCTTATGATTAAAACATAGTGAATAATAGATGGTAATAAAATTCTTCTGGTTTTGTCACGTCAAAAGTGAAAGAAGATAAAAAGTCCAGTATTGACTAAGATGTGAAATTCTTTAGACTTAACAGTTTCAACACTATGCAAAGTGCTACTGAAAAGTGAAATTATTATTTCAGACGAATTTGCTAATTAAATAAAATACTAATATAAAAATCCTACTTATATCACACACAAAGTTGTCAAAGATAAAAGTAATGAGACGATTTTAGTCCTACCAATTCAAACAACATGCAAAGAAATTTTGTTACAAACACGACTAGTCTAAAAATAGGCCACATGTAAAACAGCAGCATAAACTCATGCACAATATATCTATAAATACATGCGGTTATTCATTTTTAAATATGCATAGAAATGCATAACGTTACCATTTCTTGTCCTCCAAATGCATCCCTGGGTTTCATCTAATTGAAATTCAGGCAAAAATTATGAGTTATTTCTATATAAAATTGACAAAAATGATGTATGTAAATATACAACGCAACTTGAAACTAATCAATCTTAGATCAACAAAGCTTAAATATTTAATTATTGGGTTCAATAGGGTCATTCATTTACCATATCATTTAAAGTTGGCTTATAATTTTATCCATTTAGCTTACACTGTAAGGGATATCAAATATCAGTTCTAAGAGTTCATGAAGAATTATCAAAGCAGAAGAAAAATACTATTTTCATGTAGTTTAAAGCATTTGTTTTAAATAACTAACATTATAAGCAACTACTTATGAATGTAGATTATGAAATTTAACAGAACATGCAACTATAGATGATATTTTATTCTTCTTTACCATACAGAACAATGCATGATGTATAGTTTTATATTAACTCTACTGCAGTTCACTAGTCCTCTAAAAACCCATGCATAATATTAAAAAGTGCAGTATACCTTCAAAAAAATTGCCTTTCTGTTATATCTAGTTTTATGTATACCCCCTTGCCCATAAAAAGTTAAAAAAAACTATTTATCATTAAATGATAAACTTTTTTTTTGTACAATTAAATCTGAAAATTGTTTGACTTCAAGATAAAATGGAATATTCAAATATTAAATATGAAGTTTGAATCCCCTTAAGGTCAAGTAACAGTAAATGAACGCCGTCTAGCGGATTCCGCGAAATATTGCGACGTTTTGTACGAATTACGTCCCTTTGACCAGATTTTGCAATGTTTGCACCCGGCGACTTTTCGATGGGACAACGTCAACGGTAAATTTGACGGAAAGTATGTTACTTCTAGGAGAATGAACTTGTTTTTCTAAAATTAAAAATTGAAAATGAATATGAAAACAGTCACGAAGACGATCTTCAAAATGAAAATCAGGTGTTTGAATGGCGTCAGGGACGTAGGGTGGTAGAGTTTGTATATATCTGCTGACCAGTTGAAACAAGTGTGAAAACTGTTGTTCACTACTGTTTCTACATAATTGGGATGAGAAAAAACAGTGTGGTCTCGGAAGTATTCTATTTATGTAGTATGTCAAAACTGTCCTTACAAAAACCCTATATTCACTGGGAAAATTAAGACATCGTCTAGCCGAAAATAAGCAGAAGGGGGTGCAAGTTTGGGACATTAATACTAAAGTTAAAACTTGGTATTGTACGGTAAGACTATATATCCCATATTTTGAAAATTATCACTGACACCAGTCGGAACAAGTAAAAATATTTTCAAATTAGAGAAAAGGAAATGAACCACATAAACTAATACTGGTCATAAATTCGCCGCTGCTGTCAGTCAGTCATAGTTGGCACTAAACTATAATACACTTAAATTAATTAACCTTGTTCACGGTTGGAACAAGTTTAATATTCATACACAGTTTTTAGACTATAACATATTAAAAATAAACAAAAATGATGTTTTACGATCATTAATCCATCGCTACTTTTTGTATTCTAATGTTGTTGTTTTTTTGTAATGGTGTTTTCTTTCACGTCCGCAATTTCGATGTTAAAAATAGAGCACAAATCTTTAAATAGATACATGTATAAATAGTATATGGTTGGAAGATTTATACATGGCTTAGTATTCTTATAGTATTGATTCGTATGGTTGTCTCCTCAAAGGAAATTGTTATATATAAAAATTAACCGAATAAAAAAAAATGTACCCTAGCTGAAAGTAGCATCTCAAATATAGAATAGAACTGTTCTCAATTCTATTTCACTCATAGAACTTGAAGGTTGAGAACGAGATTATTATATCGATCATCTCTATATCATACTACTACTATATACCTACTGTACTGAAAAATATGCACAGTGTCACAGACTTTCAGTACCTAAAGTAAATATATAATCCCGTAAGTAGTCAGTACTTCAATAAGACAGCAACCAGACAACAACACAAGGCCAAAAGAAAATTAAAAAGAAAAAGACATCATGTGATATGCATTTGTAAGGGGGGAGGTGGCAGGTGTCCTGATCCCGAAATCCCGGACTTTAAAACATGAAATCCCGAGGTCCCGAATTTATAGAAATTTAAATCCCGCCATCCCGAAATTCGAAAAAACAATAGCCGTATCCAGAAAGGATCAATCCCGAAATCCCGTGCTTAAAAACACCCTATCCCGGAGTCCCGTTAAAGGTCCACCCCTTATTTGTGTAGATGGACTAAATAACAAAACACAACATTTCCAGTCTTTTCTCAGCCTGTGTGCGATTGTTTTTTTCTTGGTTTTTTTTTGTCATATCTCAACCTCCGTATGTTTGGTTTCCTTGGAAATGTTTTTACACGATGTATTTTCTGGAAAATACACTGTACTACAAAGACCGTGCAATGTCTTGAGAGAGCGCAATTCAGAGAGAGAAGCACATTAATTTATTGTCACATATAATTAGATCTCAAAGGGAGTTGCAGAATAACGGATACTGGCGAATGTCAAAATTGAACATAAAAGTTTGCAAAATTATAAAGAATAACAACGGAAAATAAAATAATTATTTAATACAATAGTGTAGACCATGTACAGGATTAAGAAATCATGTAATGATAGAAAAATTTTACAAAATCGTTAATTGAAGATTAATTTTTACAAAATCGATAATTGAAGATTTTACAAAATCGTTAATTGAAAATTTTACAAAATCGTTAATTGAAGATTTTACAGAATGAGCGTTATATTTAAAGATAAAGAACATTTAGGTCCACACTTAATATGGACTCTTAAAAAATCGTTGGATTATCTCGGTGTTGCTGGTCAGTAATGAATAAAAGATCACTGGTCAATTTAAAGGTTGTTGTAAGTGATGCAATATATTCTTATTTTCCTGTTCCCCTTATGTAACTTCCAGTTTTATTGAAGTTTACATCCATCAAAGCCTTAGTTTAATTTAGTTTCCTGTTATTACTACCCCCCCCCCCCCCCCCCCCTTATTTGTCGCATGTTGTGTATCATGTACTGATTCTATATATAACGTTTTTGTAGACTAAGTCTTGTATACAATAAATTTTATACAGAACAAAACAGGTATTAACAAAGATGTCAGTTTGTCTGCGTGTTTTACTTGTTAACTTGCAGATGTATAAATAACCACACGACACTCTTTCAAGAATTTGTAGAATCATTGATATAATGTTTGTTTATATATGCGATGTTAAGCAGCAGTATATGGACAGAACACGTTCTGTCGTGATATAGTACCAAAACACAAGCTATTACATGTTCCGCTGCTAAAGAAACCGTTTTTTTTTCAAAAGTGGCCAAATCATATATCGGAACGGAGAAAAAGTGTAAACAGATGACGTACAAGATAGTCTAAGAGATTCATGAATTGGTTACCCAAAAATGACAAAGTTCAACTATCTCTCATTAGAGCAAATATCAATAAAGATCAAAACCCCGACCACATGCAAACAGACAGCAAAGTGAAAACGTTCTAGGATTCAAACTGTAGATGTTTTGCGGAATAACTATAAAGGGGGACGGACGGACGGACGGAAGGACGGGTGGCCAGACGGAATGACGGACGGACAGACGTACAGGGGTAGTTGAGGGGGGCATAAAAAATATAGCTTCAATTACATCTTTTATTGTGTCAACTTGTAGACAGTAACCCTGATGATTTCTATTTTTAAGTTTTTACAATTTTTGCTTTCATGTACTTACAATGTATTTTTGTCTGAATTAGTAATTGTTTTAGATATGAATATTGATAATGAACATACATGTATCATATTTTTTACAACGTATAATTTCTTTTTAAAATGTTCCATAAAAAAGGGTCTGCTTGGGGTTTACGGAATGCAGAATAATGGGCAAAAATTGCAGAATAAAATGCAAAAAATAAAAAAAGGAAAAGAGTATAATGGGGTGCTAAAATATAAAGAATAAAGAATATTAGTAATACTAAATAAAAATTAATGATAATTATCAGACTCTTATGATAAAAAGAATCTATCAATACGAAACACATAATCACGGTGCATAATCAACACGAAGAACGTTGGAAATTATTAGCATGATAACTTGACGTTATGTAATAAAAATTACGACGTCACGAATTTTGATGGGATTTTTTGCCAAAATGTTAAGTTTGCGTCGCTTCTACAGGGAAAACGAAGTCGGTGACCATATTTTTTTTTAATATCATCTAATTCGTAAGACAAAGAGGAAGAACATATTAGTTTTAAAAAAAATTCTATGGAGCGGTTCACGTGATTTATACCGGAAACCAAAAATTGTAGAAGAAAAATATAGATTTCCCCTATATATTCAATGTAATTTAGTACCCTCTCGGACCATTTTAAAAATGGATATTTCTTGAAAACGAAGTCGGTGACATATACTTTTTTTTACATTTTCTAATGTATATTTTCAATTTCTAATTGAGTTCTAAATTTTAAAAAAATCTATGGACTAGTTCATTTACTGATCCTTGACCTTAAATTAGATGCATACATATATTTTTGACAAACCAACAAATCTGGTACTTTGTTTATGAAATACATGAAAATACCAGTTAATAAGGGACTCTTGATAGAAATCTATCAAAATAATTGCATCAAATTTTGCATTTACTTCACAAGATGCATAAATGCCATAAACAAAGAAATAATAAGTGACATAAAATACTTTGACCCCATATTCTTAAAATAATAAGATAAAAAGCTACAACCCACAGGTGCACAGGCATGCATTGAGTATATAACTAATCTAAAATGATTAAATGTAGGAATATTTCTATATATTATAAATACTGTAATTAAATAAATTATAATATATATTGAACAAAAGACAAATTCCTAGTATTTTTTTTTTTAAATTGGACCCAAATTATTACTCATTCAGCTTATAGTTTTCATTTTTTTAAACTTTATAAAAGATTTTTTTATATTGAAAAATAATTCTTAAAAAATACATTCCAAACGATGACGAATCCATATTTTTTTTGGGTCTTATTTCAGGGGGAAAACTAAATTTATAAACTTATAATGTTATTAAAACAATTTCTAAATATAATGTAAACAATTAGTATAAATATGGACTAATTTTATCTTTAAAAATAATATAGATGAGTTCCAAATTCTTATGCTTAGTCCTTACATCTTCCTGGAATACCCTCAGATTTAACCAATCAAAACAGATGCCCCACGGGGGTAAAAACCTGATAGCTTCAAAAAAAGTATATATCCAGAAAGAATATATGTTATATTTCATATTTTGTCCCTCTTCCCAAAGAATATTCTTGATTTAATGCTTTATATTGACCTTCTCCCAACTAATTTTTCTACATTTTAAAATTTCAGTCCCTCATCAGAATAATTTTCCATGTTGTAATATTTCATATTTAGTTAATATTTCTTATATAGTTCTTCTCCACAATCAATATTCATCGTCTTTTTTTATATTTTATATTGTTCCTTTCCAGAATGAATATTCTATATAATATACATGCAAATATGATCTAAATTTACCTGAATTGCCTGGAAAATAGACATTAAAAATAAGCAAATGAGCAAACATATATGCAAATGAACACTAAAGCAAATGAATTCACATCTAGTCAAAATGAAAAAAAAAACATTTAAAAGCAAATGCAAATTTATAACTTAAGGAAATCACCCATGTGTCAGAGATAAATTAGATTAACTGAATATTCAAAAAGTTAATAATGTGTACAATACAAGTTCCTGTGTTTAGGCATACCCAAAGATTTTAAAAGATGTAAAATGAAAGTCACTGATGAGATGAAATTTTGGGCATATGAAGGAAAAGATACAGAGAAGAAAAGTTTCATGATACACACTGTCGTTGTAAGTAATATGTATCTGGTCCTTTTTTCAAGAATAAAAAGAAATAAAATTAGCTTAAAAGTAAGGCTTATTAATTTGGGTACATTGGAAAGTCAAAATGAATAAATGAAGTTCATATGGCCCAATAAGCATTGAATTGCAACAACTAAAGCTCTGCAAAACATCAAATACAAATTTTTCAGTGAATTTTGGACATTGTAAGAGAAAGTGACATGTGTCTTCAATATTACCTTTGCTTTTTCATCAATACTGAATGGAGTGATAAGACTGCTCCACAGGTTCCAGGATCCATATTGGCGCTTGATGTAAACATGATCATACACAGTGCCTTTCTTTGGAATTAACAGGTTGCGTGCAAACTTTAAATCTTTTGGTCTGTCATAAATCAAACATGAATTAGTGCATGAAAACATGTACATTGCAAAACAAGAATATACTCCAATTCTTTTACTATCTTACTAACATGGAAATCAGTATAGAAATTATTAACTGCTAGGAAAACTTAAAAAAAGATCGATTGTCAATTAAATCATAATTATTCAAAGGTAGTAGTCGAAAAATTATTGTAGTTCAATATTTATAAATAAAATATATTTTCTAAACAATGATTGTCAATGAAAAAAATGTTTATAAGTCATGTAGAGACAACCAAAAAATTATCGGTAACTTGAAATTCTCTGTGTTTTTTTTTTATTTCAGAACTGTTGGAAAGTTTTAAATTTTCATCCTTACATATTTTAATATCAGATATAACTTTCAATTATGGGATACAAAAAAAAAAATATAGAACATTCAAATGGTAAGAAAATGCTGAATGCAAGGAAAATACGAGCCCATCACTATCAGGCCTATTAATTTATGTCACTAAAAAATAGAAAAAAATGATTTTCTTAAATTTTGATATTTATTTATTTAGAAATCATAAATGCTCAAATCATGCTAGTTAGTCATGTTTACAATCAAAACACCCTGTGTTAAAATCTATATACTAAATGTTTGTTAATCAACCACTGATATAAACTGTTGCCAACAGTGTTCAATTTGTAATAGAAGTAAAATGTATATAAGCAAACCATATTGAAATAAAATCTACCACCTTCCCATACTTGTAGCTTGAGACAGATTGAGGGTAACTTTCAAATACAGGGGATCTCTTTTTATATGCTAAACAAAACTTGAAGTTTCACAACCACATATTTTATCAAAGACCTTTTACATTATTACTAACTGATTATAACAGAAGATGCAGCTTTAGTGATTAATGATAGCCCAACAGTTTCAACTTGTAATCTTTAGCTTTAATGGTACTGTAAGATAATTACAATGTTGAATGTTTTTTAAAGTCTGATTTCATCAGTAGGCAGGCATCATGGCAACCAAAAGGTTTATGCATGTAGAAACTCATTTCATGACATCACATGTATGAATTCTTAGATGGCCAAATGATAAAAATCAATCGTCTTTTTTCTTCATTGGATGACAATTTCACCATTCATCATCTGCAAACCAAAAACTTCTGAAGTTTGTGCATAAAGAATAACAGCAACTAGAATCTCAATGCTGACTTGTAGAGTTTTTAACTAGAATTGTTCTTAATTCTTAGAAAACACACTTTGGGTTCTAATTCTAAGGTAGTTCTGTTTTAGCTGAAGCGTTCAAAATTCTATTTATCATAGGGTTTAATTCATTTGACCTAGATCAATGTCTAGACCAAATTTTCATCTCCTTTTTTATTAGCAGTTTGTTCTTTGGGCAGGATTTGAGCAGATTTCTTGCAAACTGATACAAATATTATCTAACTTGG
The DNA here is from genome assembly GCA_019925275.1 of Mytilus edulis. Classification (NCBI taxonomy): domain Eukaryota; kingdom Metazoa; phylum Mollusca; class Bivalvia; order Mytilida; family Mytilidae; genus Mytilus; species Mytilus edulis. The sequence goes on along the minus strand of CM034349.1, from coordinate 17,924,851 downwards.
ACATACAAATTCTTGCCACATGAAGCTTGAGCAGACATATGGGGAGGATACTATTTATAACTAAGGGGAATTCCTCAATCTACCTCCTCACTGGGGTTCTTACCTAGTCATGCCTCTAACCCTATAACATGTAAATTAAGCTGATTATATAGTGTAAGTGTTAAGTTCATTCATTCCAATGTGTGTCTTGTTTTAGCAACAGCTACTGACAATTAATATTTATTACAGCCGATTGCATTGAGTGTGTAGGTAAAGGTAATATCTTTGGTTAGCTTACTTGCTAGCTGAATCCTGAAGTCATTATTAGTAAACTAGGTCAGGTAAACTTCCCTCCTTTAAGAGTATTGTCTGACAATCTATCTGTCTGTAGGACTAACCTGCATCGAAAGTAGGGTAGTATACCTTACCTATAAATAATGACTTTACGGTTCAGCTAGCAAGCAAGCTAACCAAGAATATTATCTCTACCTACTGTACACACTCAAAGCAATCAGCTGTAATTCTTTATTCTCTAGGTATCGGTGGAACTTTAATATCAGCATTCAATAAAATATAAATACATGTATAGGCGTTCTTAAAAAATCCATTTCGTTCTCAATCCACAATATCTGCTACTAAAGAAAATAATTTGACTCATGTCATAAGTTTTCTAGAATTATTTGAAGACACAACTTTGAAATGATTGACATATTTTTTATACTGCTTTTCCAACTAACAAACCTATCAAAATGTATAACTTTTTTTCTCTAACAAATTTCTGCATTGACCTATTTCTAAACCTAAATAAGTACACAGTGATCCATTCATTTTGATAATTTTATATCAATTGATTGTTCACGATTGACAGTCTGATTTTAGTTTGTTGGTAAAGCAGTACAACTACAGTGACAATATTCGTGCAGTATAAACATTTAATACGGAATTGTTTTGTAATAAAAAATATGTTCCACTAGAACTAAAATCATAATACTTGTACGGGTAAGGAATGTATCTAATAAACTAATCACTTTGTTAAACGTAATAAATCAAGTTTTTATACATCTAGTACTAACTCAAATTGTATTTGATATAAAGAATTAAAATTATTTCAGTAATTGTGCACATACAACTTTAGTATGTCCAATGATAAACTTATTCCTTGAATTTCTTTATCAATTAACTTAAATGTACGTTGTAAATTAAAAGATTTATGGAAAAATGATTAATAAAATAAAGAAAACAGGAGAGACATCGAATCATAAAACTACAAATGTCAAACATACAGAATTTTCTATTGTATCACTACTAAACAGACACTTACTTTGGGTATTTGGCTGTATTACCATCCATCTCACATAAAGCACGGAAAAACTCGTCAAACTTGATTCTTGAATTCATGTCTAACGTAGCACCAATAGACCAGACAATGGAAAAGAAGAAGTAAGCAACAACCATGCTGGTTCTTTCCTCTATCATTTTCCTCTCCTCTTCAGACGCCTGAGGTTTTTCTTGTGGGGATTCTTCGTCATCTAGATTTTCCTCATCCCCTTCATCAATAAAATCATCCTCTTCTTCTTCATCGCCAATTTTCCTTCAAAGTCAACATAAATATTTCTAAAAGTTTTTATTTGTAAAATACAATTTAAATTGAGACTTGGTGCATAAAAGTGTTGACATTTTAGTAAAATTACATATACAAATCCGGTAGCTACATTTAAATCAGATAGACAAATGTCTATTGTTGAAGATCTTATCATAACCTCCAGATATCTTTTTTTTTGCATTGTTGGGTAGTCATCTCATTAAAAAATTCCTAGCATACGAATTAAAGAAAAAGAACTGATAGAAATCTAACACTATAATCCTTCCCTCATCTATATCACCTTGCTCAGTCACTCTTTAATTCTCGTATCATGGCTTTGAGGCCTATTCAAAACTAATCAGTGATGCCACAATGTGTACAGAAAAGGTGTCAGATTTCACAATGTGTGAGGAGACATCTTGGTCAAGCGCAACACTGTCAAAGAGAGGATAAAAAAAAAAAGGAAATCGTAAAATATCAGCCACTACAAGCAATGTGAAGCTACACTCACACACCAAAAAAGTTCACATTGTAGCTCGAGGCTGATAATTTTATGATATCATTGTGTAGGAAATCTGATTATCTATAATTATCGCTATTTTAAAAAAATTTCCTTTGATCTTACTGACTGATAATTGCCTTTCTCAGCACAGAAGTAATATCAAAAATAATCGCTAGAAACTAATGGCGCACATGCTGTTGTCACTGAAATTAACAGCGTCATCTTAGGTAAAATGGCATTAAACAGATCTCAACTCCATTGCTTTTCTAAATTTCGTTGCATCAAGCCAGAAATTCAACCTCATTGAAATGACCAACGATAATCTATAAGCAAAACATATGACATGAACATATTGTAAATCTGATAATTGATACTCACCTGACATCATCTAACATACATCCGTATAATGTCAACATACTCTTTGTCAAATGCATCGGATGACATGTCAGTAAACAGCGACAATACTTTGACACGAAGGTCAAACATGGCGGCAACAACCATTCAAATAGTAGCTAGCAAAAACAAAACAGCAAATATTTCTACATTCTCTAGCATTAAAACTACTGTACATTAGAAACTTTTGCTATTTTATATCATTTTTATTACAATTGGTGTATACATAATTTACTGAAATCATAATGATTTAAAATCTCTGTCATTTTTTCATTCATTCTTTTTTTAGTTACTGTTGTTGGTTAAAGAGGCATTAAATTTTCAAACAAAAAAAAAGCATATCCAATCAGATTAATTTCAATTTGGTCTAGGTTATTTTCGTCAAATCTAGCAAACAAAACCTACACCATCTATAATAAATAACATGTCAAACCTGTATTGTTTCCTTTTGTTCTTCATTCAGATTTGGTGGTAGATCATTTTCCATCCAAGATTTAATCAGTGGATCCCAGCCAAGCTGTAGAGGGTCTAGGTAGATCATACCAACCCTTAAAGTCAAGCATAGAATAAATATATGTATTATCCTTTGACTTTAAAAATATAATATTTCATGGCAGTACATGTATCAATTTCAATTGACCTGTGGTTTATGAAACTTATAAAATCAATGTTACGTAATAAAAATGTTAAGCAAAACCGAGAAAGTTGATTCTGAAGGTAATGTTAACTAATGAATTTTCAAATCTATAAAAATTGACATCTTGAATGGAGGAAACTAAATGATTCCAAATCAAACACTGTGGACCAAAAAAACGCTCTGCAAAGTAAGCCACTGCTCTTTCAACTAACATATTAAATACTCTGATAGTAATTAATGAAGGATACTGTAACTCTTACCTGCTGACTGTAGCTGGAGAAGCCTGTTCTAAATCCTGAGCTTCAAATATCATATTTTGTTTGTTGTTCATCTGTATAATTTCACCACTCATCAAGCAAAGCTGAAAAGGTAAATAATGAATCCCATTTATGTTAAAAGACAAGAAGTATTCTGCGCTATGTTTATATAAATTAAATATTTCTAATACAAGCATAGGTTTCAATCTAACATTCAAAATTAATATCTTCTTTGATACAAACTAGATCTTAAAATAACACTTGAAAAAAAAATTGAAATCAAAGAACTGTAATAAGATGTCCCTTTCTCAAGATAAAATTAATAAAGTACACAAAAAAAAACATGGCTCCCAAACGAGTTATTTCAAGACCTAAAAATGTCAACTCAACTAAGTAAATCAGTGCAGTACCTTTTTATTATCATCCAATACTGTATTCATGTTCTCAATCCATACTGCATCCACAGGACCATCAAATATAATCCACTTCCTGTAGTCTGACATGTCTGCTGCATGTTCACGGAATGTATTTGCTAATATACCTGTTAACATGGAAAATATTTATTTCAGTTCTCAGAAAAAAATAGATTTTGAAAGAAAGCACTCAACATTGATAGATAGTCTATAAAAGGTATAATAACAAGAATGTGTCCTCAGTACACGGATTCCCCATCCGCAATACCATTTTCTATGTTCAGTGGACCGTGAAAATGCAGGTAATTCTCTAATTTGTCATTAAAATTAGAAAGATCATATCATAGGGAACATGTATACTAAGTTTCAAGTTGATTGGACTATATTGTGCATTTTTCCTTTGATCTTTTTTTGTGATAATTTTTCATATCATGCTACTCGCTTGAGATGAAAAATTATCGCTAGAAACTAAGGAGGCACGTGGTGTTGCTAATGAAATTGACATGAAATTTACGTAATAGGTAAAATAGCGATAAACAGATTATCATTGGTCATCTCAACTTGATTGCTTTTCTTGCTTTCGCCGTATCGGCTCAAGCGAGAAAATCAATCTCGTTGAGATTATCAACGATAATCTATAATACTATCAATAAAATAGAAGAAAGCTGAATAAGCTATTAATGTCTGTTTTTTAACTCTTTCTACGGTTTTACTCTACAATGACGTATGCTCACTTTTGGAATTACTACTAAGTATAAAAATTCACGATAAAAAAAAATTAAGTAAAAATGTAGGCCGAGATTGATGAATGGCTCCCTTTCTATCAAAGCCACCACAACCATGCATTTTTACCAAAACCTTTTAGTCCACTTTTAATATTTTTACTAGTGTGTACAATATATTTAAATAATGCTTTACATAATGTTTAAAAAAAAAAAACTGACCATCAAACCATTCATGTGATACAGAATCAAATCTACCATACAGCTGACCCATGGTCACAGCCTTGGGGTTGATTACTCTGTACTTCACCTACAAAAAATATAACATTTTATATAGAATAAGTAAAGATTATTGTAATAATATGCTTATATATTCTTGTGCATTAAATCAGTAACAAAATGTTACTATAGGGTTTTACTGTGAGTATCATCCATCATTAACATTAATAACCTTGACCTCAGGTTTATAGTACCTGAACACTTAACAAAACCCTGATCCAAATAAAGAACAAATTCCAAAATTAATTTATCTTTTTTTACTACTTCTCTTATTTAACCCTACAACTAAAAGTTATTCTTCGAAACATAAACACTAATCTTGTGCCTATATATTTCATTTATACAGATAACATTTTGCATCATGCTTGAATTCAAGACCTTTCAAAAACTTGCTAGAAATTGTTGTCAGTCCTAGAATCTAGTCTACTAGGAGTAAATCCACATTTGTTCACACAGCAAATGAAATCTGCATGAAACAGTACAATTAAAAAGAGATTACAATTTTGTAATATTTACAAAGGTGTCCTACCCTGTATTCGTCCATCTCTCCACTTTTTTGGAGGTCACCAAGGGATTCTGCTAACACTTTAAATGCACTAGTTTTTCCTCCTAATGGATCCCCAACTATCATCAAACCATGTCGCACCAATATCATATCATAAATCTGAAAGAAAGTTCACTTAATCATCGCTCATTAATCAAAGCTTTTTAAACTAAGGAATTATAAAGGATATACAAGGGTGAAGAAATGTTGTCGTGATATTTATGTTGTTGCTTGCATCTTTTCTTTTTTATTGATATTCAGATTTTTTTTAAATAAGCTGCCAATGGTGGTATAAAGTATGACATTATACACATATCTAAATTAGATAGCTGATAGCATGCATACTTTAAATTTTAAAATCATAATAAGCAATTATTAAATCCTTTTAATAACTATTTAAAATCAAAGTTTTAATGTACTCTTACTTGAATAATTTTTTCTATAAACCATGGCACACTTTGTAACTTTCGTTTATGGAGGTTTTCTTTCAATCTAGCTTCCAAATGTCCATAGTCTATCTGAGGTAGTTCTACTTGAGGGAATAAGTCAGATATAATACCCTCAAACAATGGTATGTCATGGGATAAAAACTGCAAAAAGTAAAAATAAATATTTTTCTATTAGTTTCTAACAGCCTTAAACAATGGTATGTGATAGGATAAAAATTATACAAGATGTGTACGGTAAAACAATTTTTCTAGATTAGTTCATCCTGTAACAAATGCATCTCATTCATTATAGTAAAGAACTATAGAATTTCTACAATTATAAATAATAAGAACATAATCTCATAAACAGAGTGAATGTAAACATAATTAATGTTTGCCTTGTCATGCTGAGTATATATACAGTACCCCAATTCGTAATTCAAGGGTTAGATCCAGCAAAAATGTGTCTGAGAGATTAAAAAAAGTACACACATTTTACAACTCTTCACTGTTGAGCTGCTGACTAAATATAAAGTCACTCTGTTTAGTTATTTCTATGAAAAATGTGAGCAAAATATTTGATGATCGACTGACAGAAGCATAGGCAAGGCATGCAATACAGCCCTGAATTAATTTATATCGAGAATGTACAAATATTTACCTTTGGAAGATTAACATCATTAATAGATTTGAGCACCAATACATCCTCCTGATGTTCAGGATATTTCAGTTTAAGATTTCCTGCCGCCGTCAATACTGACTTGACAGCTCTCATTCCGTAATCGTAGTGAGATTGGGAAGACAATTGTTCTGAACACAGTTTATATGTATCTACTATCTTTGTAGCCATGCTTCGAGCATCAACAAAACCCATAGAATATAAAGATATCTCGGCAATCATTGCGTAGTCCGGTATCATCATTGCTACAGTTCGGAATAACACCTGAAAGAAAATTAATTTAGTGTCAGTTATTATTTATTTGTTCAAATAAATCTGTAATTAATCATTCAGAAATTTTAAGTTAATTAAACAGCTAAAATAAAATACCCTTCAATATTGTGAAAAATGTCTAAAATATCAAATTTACCACTACTCCAAAATACATACCTGTAAAGTTTATTAATTATCATGTATTTTTTTCTGTGATAATAATTTTAAATTATCTTTTGTTGCTTGTTTCAGTAAGTTTTTGTATAGAAAGATGTCTTTTTTCTATGTTATCTAGATCTGTATTTTAGAATTCTTTTTCTCTGAGTTTTTTGCTTTATACTGTCGACTATATTTATATGCAAAATGTGTTTTAGAATTAAAATCTGTGTAGCTTTATTTTGAACGGTTAATTTCATGCAAATAAAAGCTGAACAAATGCTAACCTGTTTACAATATCAAATTATAAATATTAACTTCATTTCTTTTTTAATAGTACATTATATGAATAAATTACTTTCAAATTATCTGGGAGTTCCGCTCTACCCGCATAACCAGGATTCATTGTAATAAAAATTGTACAAGTTCTATCCAATGAAATCTCCGTTCCTTCAAAAACAAACATCTTCACTTGTTCTGCTACAGCTCTCTGTATTGTCTGTACTTGTTGTGCTATCACTGATAACACCTGTAATATTAACAAAATTATTACATTATTAATTATATGATGGAATGCCTATGCTCTTGACAAATCGGAGACTCCAAGATAATGGGTTAGCAAAGAACTCAATCTAAAAAAGTTGGTATTTCCATTTTCACAATGCAATGTCAGAATAAAATTGTATACACAGTATTAATAAATATTTCTCATTTTCAATTTTTGAACTAAAAACAATGAGATATGATACATAAAACGGATACCATGAATTTTCTTACATATTGGTCAGTGCAACACACGAGACAAAACAACAAATTATCCAGTTTACACGACTAGGTACTGGCACAGATTGTAGTAGGGTTTAGTGTATTAGACACTAACCTCCTGTTTTACATCATATAACATTTAATATAATTTTCTCTTCTGTATCTAATAGTAAACAGAGGTCTCAATGGTTAGCATTTTTCTCAATAATTTAAAAAAAAAAAAAAAAAAAAATTTCTATGGAAACTAAACAAATAATGTGCTGCTTTGTTTTAGTTCCACTCCTTACCTCCAGTTCAATCCTGTTGAACTCATCAAAGCATGCCCAGGCACCAGATTGGGCTAGCCCTTTAAAAAACTTTCCCATGGCTTGATAATCTAAACCATCAGAACAGTTGAACACAACACACTGTAAAAAAAATAATATACATAAATAGCTAACACTTGAAGCATATGCTATGACTGATAAAAGGATCAACATTTTTTTCAGAAATAAACTTTTCTATGTAAAACATTCCTTTTGAAATTGCTCAAGGTCATGACATCTGCAGTGTTTATGAACTTGCTATTTAAAAATGGCTGGAATTTGGTTTTTGTTTTGTTTTATTGTGTCTTTAAGCATCTTTTGTTATCTATGGCGACCAGTTTTTGTTTTTAGATGAAGCCAATTGTTATTCCACTGATATAGAATAAAACAGAGGAGAATTCAAGTAATATGTTTAAAACTATTACTCTTTTAGGTAGTAGCAATTATAGACACCCACCTGTTTAGCCACTGCTTTGGCCAAATCTTTTGACGTTTCTGTTTTACCAGTACCAGCTGGGCCTTCAGGAGCACCTCCTAAGTTCAGCAATAAAGCTCCCATCAAAGTTCTTAAAACATAATAGAAATATAATGTTATTAGTGATAAACAGAACATTTTATGCAAGAATTACCACAGTTTTAAAACAATCAGGCATCTTCTAAGCCTTAAAAGACAAATACAAATATCAAAATGTATAACTAAAAAAAAAGAAAAGCAAAAAATAGTGCAGTGGATGAAATTGTTTTTTAGGGACCATAGCAATTGATTAAAAAAAGTAGGTTCACATGTCTAAAAGCAACTTAAAAAATTTTCATCATGTTACATTGAACTTTATAATCGGGACCAAATATGGCCGTTATCAAACTTACTCCTTTGCTACAGTGAGCATTAATTAAGATAGTTACAACAAAGAATAATTCAAAAACCTACTCACAAGACGTACATTCAGATATATATCTTACAGTAAAATCTTCAACAAATTACATGGAATTGAATGCATGAATAATTAAAATATATCTGTAATATTGAAAACTGATCTTTAAAATCAAATGATTAATAAACCAAAGCATAATAAGTTCATTGTAAACAATTCTTACCTGTAACACCTGTCTGTGAGTGGAGTAATGACAAGACGTCCTGTATTTCCCAGATATTCATAGGCATAGGCCACACAGGTTGTTATCATCCGTACCATTACAGAATCCTCCTCAAAGTAGTATCTTAGCTGACTGATCCACGAGAAATCCTGGGGACCCCTGATCTCTTTTTCTTTTAAGTTATGAACAACATCCCTTGCTGTGAAATTCAACAAAATTTGTATTCACTCAAAGTTATGGTAATAATTGATACAAACAATTATTTAAATATGATTACAGTAATAATTCTACTCCTAAATAAAAAGAAATTTGTGTTTTATTTTGACTTCAATTTGCACTTACTTATTAAATTGTATGGTCAAAATTCACTGTAAATTTGTTTGAGAATAACTAAATAACAAACTTACCATGGACATCAATAACAATTAGAGCACCAAGCGTTATTCTAGCCATAGATGTCAGCGAACCTCTGACAAGTTTAACTACTTCTTCTATCTGTTTGTTACTTTTTGCTAAGTATGGACCTAGGAAACCACCAGTGATTGCCTAAAAAAACAATTCTTAACATTTTTTAGTCTAATTTTTAACAAACATTACTGAGTTCTCTTTAAGCTCCACAAAATCTATACATAAATTCACTTTAACCTATGCAATATAGAAGAGGTGTACTGACAAAAAAGAGGTCTCTGAACACATTAGTTCCAAATGGAGTTTTCGTGAGAAGCCATATAAAGTATGTGTATCAGCGGGGATAAATGTGAAAGCATTAAAATATAGTATATGCCAATACACATAAGTAACAGCGCCTGGTGATGTTCATAGCCTGTTTGTTAACTCTGAACCTCTGGTTAACTGAACCGCCAGTTACCATGGTTACCATATATATATAAAAAGAGTGCAAACATTAATCCACCATTCTGCCACTGATGAAGGTCCCTTTTGGACTGAAACCAGTCAGGCTATGAACATCACCAGGCTCTCTTAATGATTATGTATTGGCATATATTAAAATGTATATTTTTGTGCTTTCACTATAACCTAGTAATTATCATTATCTTGATTCCTAAAAAAAACATCCAAAAAGCTCCAAATGGCTGGCTTTATTGTATTAAAAGGATTCTCACTAGGCCACTTGCACAATAATCCAAGTTATAAACTTAATAATAAAACAAAACATTAACCTATAATGAGAACTTTCTTATGGCAAATTTTGATAAAATTTGACAGGATAGTACAACAACATGCATATTCATTCATTGCCTGGGTGAAATCTGATGTCCTTTGCATTTTACTACACGTCTTAACAATTTGTTCTGGCCAATTTCATCTGTAAGAGTCAACTTTGAATTTCCTTGCATTCTTCTAGCCATTAAATAAAGTTTGATTTTGCTATTCATACCTGAGTAACCTCTGATGTCCAGTGTATTTGACTAGCCGCCAAAACAATTTGGCCAGGCCATTCTAACACCCATTCACAGCGTGGCTTCTTTGTATAGGCTTGTACAGCTTTAGCAGCCTCTACTCGTAAACTTAGCTTCATTACTTCTTCAACCTACAAAAATTTAAAATATTAAAATGGTGAATAAATGTCAATCAGCCGGTATTAAGATTTTATGATCATATCATAAAATTGAATCTGTGTAATTTTATTCATGAAAAGGAATTAAATGCCTTAAAAGGTGATTTATCATAGATCTTAGCAAATAGTTGCTCCACAAAAATATATATAGGAGTTAACTAGAGGGGTTATCAGGAAAAGGACACATCATGCATGTTCAAAGATGGGGGCCAATGGATAGGATACCACAAAATGCTTCTTACTGTATGCATGGACATCAAAAGTTAATTTGTATGAAATCCTTTAGATTCAATTTTCTCATATATTTACACATCTTTTGAGATGGAAAAAAGCAGAGTCACCCACGTTCAAAGCTCCTTTCTGCATGGAACTATTATATATACTGACCTGTGATAACCATCTTTCCACTAAACCATTAGCATCAGCTGGTATTATAACCTTACAGAATTCAACTTTCTCTTTCTCAGCAGACTCCATTGCAATGATGACCTTGGCTTCAGTGAAGGACAGCTGGTAAATTCCTTCAAAACATTTCTTTAGATGTGGTTGTACACGGAGAGGATCTTTGGTCTCTGACAATATCTCCAGGAGTTCATCATTAGACAAGAAGAAAAACCTATTCAGTAAAAATATGTTACAATTTTTAAGCAATGAGGAAAACATTTCTAAGAATTACTGACAATCTACATTTTGTTTTTCGGATTGGTCGTATTGTTTGGTTTCTGCCTCATTGATAAGGAATCAATTGAGTATATTACATATATAAAATTGAAAGATCTCTACATAGACAGGTTTATCGCAACGCTAAAAGATAATACAATGTATCATTTTGGCATTAGTTAATGCTTTTTTTTTTATATAAAAATGATATGTTACTTATGTTTTAAAGGGGCACTAGCTACAAGATATATAAAAAATCAAAAGTATGATTTTTTTTGTTCAACCATTAACGAAAGTAAAAAAGTGAAATAATAATTTACTTTTATCAGCTAAAAAGGTTCAATTTTGTCAAATTAAGCCAATAAACATTGATAATGAAGTATTCACTTGCAAGTGAATAATTCGACCTCATTAAATCCATATTAATGTGAACTCCAATTTAACCCTGTAGAAGATAAAATAACGCATGCATTGTCCGTGTATGGGTATTTAAAGGAAAAGAATGTCATCATTGAAAGTGAAACAAAGTTAAATAATTTGATTAACTGATTCGATCCACACAAAATCATTCTTATAAAGGTAAAAACGATGATAAACACAAATTCTTAATCTATAATACAAAATTTAACAGAGCTATAAAAATCCAATTGCACGAGTTGCTTAATCTATTAATATCTGTGTTTATGTTTACATCACTTATAAGGTCATAGAAGGTCAACTCGATAGTTGATTAGATGGCATCTTGGCTAAATTTTACACGAAACGAAGCAACATCTTATTGAGACCATGTCCTGTAAATTGTTTATTTGATATTTTTAATAGTTTGGAAAAACGTTTTACCTTGTTATAAATAAAATATAAGAATTTGATTCAAATCGGTGAACATAATTTTGGCAGCTAGTGCCCCTTTAAAGAAAGAGAGAACCCTTAAGCTTATTACTTACCTTGGGAAAAACAGCCTTTTCTTTTCCAAATAATCATTCAATCCCTTTTGGATATCATCTAACATAGACTAGAAAAAAAGAGACAAAACATTCATAACCATGATATTTCAAAGAAAGTCAAAACATTCATAACCATGATATTTCAAAGAAAGACAAAACAGAATGCAAAGTTTTAGCGATTATTGCATAAACATCCATGCATCCTTGCCAGAACTTAGTTACTTTCCAACAACAACAGCTAGAACTTGGACTTTCTTATATACATGTATTTCTTGTTGGACCCAGTGAAATTTAAGACTCAAGTAAATAAAGGAGAAAAGTAGTATCAAATGTTAGCAGGCTGTCCATGTTATCATTATTACCTCTGATCTTTGTAATTTTTCTAACATCTCATCTTGAGAAGTGACCACCAAAGCTCTGCAGTCCTTTACGGCATTCTCCATTATTGTTCTCCTGTAATTGAATAAGTTTCCATATTTCACAAAATGATGTTTCAAATAAATATACATTGTCAATGTTATACTGTTATCCCCATTCCAGAATAATTATCCAGTTTTAAGATGTTAAAATTTTAACGTCACCTGCTGTCTTTATTTAAAGCAAATTTACTAAGGCATATCTACTGTAAAAATATTTACATGCTTGAAATGAAAACTGAAACTTTTTACCCTTTGCTTTGAAAATTTATGATCAATGAGAAGGGTCTGCATTTCAGACCTTACATGTTTTAATGTCTATACTCTTGACTTTATGTGGTGTAATCTTTATTTTTCTAAACTAGTAATTTCTGCATTTATTTACTTCCATACACAATTGATTGTTCATTATTTTTGACTTGGTGGTAACTTCTTTCATATGGAAAAAGAACAGTATTATTTTTTAGCAATACTACATGTAAAATCATTCTAAGCTTCTTTTTTTCACATACCAGTGTTCATCAACTTCTTCAAACATTTTCCCTTCTACTGGTATTTGATTTCTGATGTCCTGTGATCCAAATATAGGTTCCAGATACAACCAGGCAGCTTGTACCTTTAACCAGGAGTCCAATATATCCTTTATTCTATGCTAAAAATACAACAGAAAATTTAACAATTAAAACTCCGGTAAGGGATAATTGTCTCATGTACATTTCCGGTATTAATTATGTTTAATTTGAATTATAAAACAAAAAAGAGCCTCAGAATTGTTTTTTTCAGTTGTATCCAACATTCTTTTCAAAACTATAAGCCTTGGTTCCAAGTAAATTCTGAGACTTATACACTTATTTACACAACAATATAACTTAACTATCAATGAGATTCTAGCATGGTCTATCTTTGACTTGAAACCAAAAAATCATGTAGTACATGAAACTCATTACATACCAGTTTCAAATCCCATTCATTAATTTCTGTTTCAAATGGAGCAATGAATGGTGACCCTTTCATGGTGGTTGTCTTGACAATATGGTCATCCAGAAGAACTTGGATTTCATCTGGTGCTGACATGATGTTTATCCCTGTATCCTTGTATGGAACGAAGGCAAACAACATAGACTCCCAGTCGTCTTTCATCTTTTGTAAGGCCTAAAAAATATACAATAATTTAAAGATTATATTTCAATGAAAGCTGTGCGTGATACTCATCAGTTTATTTACAGGATAGAATACCATGCATTCTGATGGGAAACTAAAATATTATACTGATAATAATTTTGATTTTTTAATTATTTTGAAAACGGTGAGGGGTTGGTTTACAAAAATAAAATTGTGTTTTGAAACTTTTATGCCTGTTTGTAGCATTTTCTGAGATTGTTATATTAAAAATCTCAAAATATTCCAATATTTACAACAATCGAAATGATAAATGGAAACAAAATTCCTTAATTTACAGTAGCCTGTGTTTACACATTTTTTTTTATCTTTCTTGTATCCCATTTTTCATTTTGAATGGCAAATTTCAAACTGATATGAAGCTCAAATTTTACATTTTCTGGAATAAAAATGTCATTGCCTCAGCATTTACATCATTCATTTTATGTATCCTGTGGATTATTAACTAGAGGCTCTAAAGAGCCTGTGTCGCTCACCTTGGTCTATGTGCATATTAAACAAAGGACACAAATGGATTCATGACAAAATTGTATTTTGGTGATGGTGATGTGTTTGAATTTCTTACTTTACTGAACGATTTTGCTTCTTACAATTATATCTATAATGAACTTTGCCCATTAGTAACAGAGAACTATATTTGGTAAAATATTACATAAATTTACCAAATTAATGAAAATTGTTAAAAATTGACTATAAAGGGCAATAACTCCTTAAGGGGTCAATTGACCATTTAGGTCATGTTGACTTATTTGTAGATCTTACTTTGCTGAACATAATTGATGTTTACAGTTTATCTCTATCTATAATAATATTCAAGATAATAACCAAAAACAGCAAAATTTCCACAAAATTACCAATTCAGGGGCAGCAACCCAACAACCGATTGACCGATTCATCTGAAAATTTCAGGGCAGATAGATCTTGACCTGATAAACATTTTGACCCCCATGTCAGATTTCCTCAAAATGCTTTGGTTTTTGAGTTATAAGCCAAAAACTGCATTTTACCCCTATGTTCTATTTTTAGCCGTGGCGGCCATCTTGGTTGGTTGACCAGGTCACGCCACACATTTTTTAAACAAGATACCCCAAAGATGATTGTGGCCAAGTTTGGATTAATTTGGCCCAGTAGTTTCAGAGGAGAAGATTTTTGTAAAAGATTACTTTAATTTACGAAAAATGGTTAAAAATTGACTATAAAGGGCAATAACTCCTAAACAGGTCAACTGACCATTTTGGTCATGTTGACTTATTTGTAGATCTTACTTTGCTGAACATTATTGCTGTTTACAGTTTATCCCTATCTATAATAATATTCAAGATAATAACCAAAAACAGCAAAATTTCCTCAAAATTAGCAATTCAGGGCAGCAACCCAACAATCGTTTGACCGATTCATCTGAAAATTTCAGGGCAGATAGATCTTGACCTGATAAACATTTTTACCCCATGTCAGATTTGCTCTAAATGCTTTGGTTTTTGAGTTATAAGCCAATAACTGCATTTTACCCCTATGTTCTATTTTTAGCCGTGGCGGCCATCTTGGTTGGTTGACCGGGTCACGCCACACATTTTTTAAACTAGATACCCCAATGATGATTGGGGCCAAGTTTGGTTTGATTTGGCCCAGTAGTTTCAGAGGAGAAGATTTTTGTAAAAGTTAACAACGACGGACGACGACGGACGCCGGACGCAAAGTGATGGGAATAGCTCACTTGGACCTTCGGGCCAGGTGAGCTAAAAATGTTCTTATCATAAATAACCAATATTTTACCTTTTCCAATGCATATTCCTTGCTGGCCTGAGCACTGATAGCCTGTAGCTGTTCTACATATTTGTCTAGACCTAATGCCAGTTCTTCTTCTAATGTAGTTTCTTCTGTAGGTGTCATATTAAACCCAACCTAAAAAAAAATGCATCATAATAATAGCAAATAAAGTTTCATAACATCAAATCAAAATCAAAACAAAACAAATTATAAGTATTTCATCAAGAATATCCAATTTATATTTCAAAAAGAATAAACTGAAAATATCTTAAATTGACTGTCAGTTTTTAATGTGGTAGACAAAATAACTGTTTTACAATAGTTATGAAGTTGACCTTATTTTATATTTACTAGAAACTGAAAAAAGTTCACAAAAACTTCATGTTGATCAATGAACCATGAGGTCAAGATCATTTATCAACTTTAACATTAGTGCATTTTCCTGTACATTTCTGTTGTCACTATGCTGATAGTATTATATCACAGTAAAAGTAAACTGTTGAATGATGCCAGTTTCACTGGTTGACCTTCAAGGTCAAACAAAGTTACTCATTTATAAAAATTAACTAGAAGTTGGTCAACTTCGGTTCCACAGTTATTAAAATACCTTTTCATTCATCATATCCCAATGTCTCTGTTTGATCCCAGGATTACAGATAGCATTGATCTTAGGCATGTTAATCCTGAAGTGCTCTAGAGAACTTTTAATGCTACGTGATGCTTGGAATGCTCCTTTAGTAGATGCTGTGTTAAACAGTTTGGTTAACTTGTATGAAGTCTTCCATAAGTTTTGTACCTAGAACAAATTAAATTTTATATTAATAATACAGATTAAAATGAAGCAAATCACATGACTATATCTTTATACTGTAGTTTCTTTTTCCCCCTTGGTTTCATTTTTCATGCATTCAGGAGATTTGTGGGTGTGTATAATCTAGATTTAGTGGTTGTAACAAATTTTGCAAACAAGTCTGTAGTCAAGTTATATTTTTGATAAAATCTAAAGCCTTAAAAATAAGTAACCAAAACATAATATTGAATAAAACATATAACAAACATTTATCATATTTAAGTCTATCAATATTACTATACACTTTAATATGATAAATTTACACAGTAATGATAAATTGCAGAACAGTACCAATCAAAATATACCCATCAGATGTCAACAAATCTGAACACATCCTTATGTATAAAACTGTTTATATCTCATACAACAATTCTATGCTAGTTATGATTATATACTAAACAGAAATAAAATTCTTTTATGGATAATGTGTCAAAACTTTTTAGGTCAGTTTGATAACTAGTGTTGGTTTCACAGACTGTTGTATATGTATAGTCTTCCGTATACAGAAATTTTCCTCTGTAATTCATGGAGCCTAGATAACATACCTCCTCTTCCACTTCCTCAGAATTGACTTTGATAACAGGTGATTTCATCCAAGTCTTGTGTTGTGCTCTGAATTTGACAGCCGTGGACCATAACTTCTCATATGGTTCTTTCGCTGCAGCTATTTCCTGGATCTCATTATAAGGTGTAATGGCATCAAACTCGAGTAACAACTCCTCTCTGTTTATCTTGGCTTTCTGTGAAGCAAGAAATCATTTATAAATTTCATTGGTTATAAAGTAAATATGACCAAATACTGGCTGTTTCAAAAGATTAAATTCAAATTCAATTAAAATAACGCTTTAAAAATTGGTTGCATCTGAATCTCTTTTCTGGATTTACTTTCATCAGGAACACTCAAACGTAAAAAAAGCCTTAAGTATAAATACCTGAATTCATTACAAGCTTTATGACAAAAACCAATGGTCAACTTTGCTTGTCCAAATTTCCCCGACCATCATCCCGGATGGCATCTATTACAAGACCTACCTATTGTATTAATTGTGAACTTGTTCTGGTCCTGAACATACATGACATATTTGCCACTGGACATTAAGCAACCAACAATCAATCAATCAACTTTGCTTGAGGTAGTAAGAATCTTATTTTCTATATAATTTCCTAATTATAAAAAAGCAAGTTTTAAAATATTGAAATGTTATACGATGTAATTGTCTATATATATAAGAAGAAGTGGTATGAGTGCCAATGAGACAACTCTTCATCCATGTCACAATGTTTAAAAAGCTTACAATTATAGGTCAAAGTATGGCATTCAACACAGAGCCTTGGATCACAATGAACAGCAAGCTATAAAAGGCCAACAAACCTCCTCTGTGAATTCCTCAATATCTCTGCCGATTTGCTGTATTTCACCAAGGTATTTCTCATCCTCACTCATCTTATGTTTGACTGTGAATCCCTTGACCTTAGCTGCTGTTGAGTTCAATGATTCTTTAAATGCCTTCTTTCTGTCTTCTAGTCGTTTCTTGTAAATGTCACATGTCTTTTGCAGTTCATTGTCACTGGAAATATGATATTCAAACACTTTATCAGTCAAATTAATGCAAAAGATTTTTGTAATCAAGTCTACTTACAAGGAAACAAATGTATTTTATCATAAATCTAAATTCATATTTCTGTCACAAAATGTCAGGTCAAGTGTTGTGAAAAGAAATAGGGCCTTCTGGTCACATAAATGTTTAAAAGTACAATAATCTTACTAAGATTAATCAATCAACCAATTAAATTACTGGATTTAGTGTTTGGAGCACAAAGGAGTAAGTTCGGTAAGGGCCATATATGGCCCCAATTATAAAGTTCATAGTTACAAGGTAATACATGTTTAAAGTTGCCCTAAAGACATGTTAGAAAGTTAAACAGAACTGTTTTTGTCAAAGTTTAATTCTAACACGTTGATTTTTACATCCAAAAAAGGTCAAGATAAGGGATTTTGGTGAAATGTGACAAAATCAGCTAGATTTCAACCAAATAAAGGACCAGGAAACATAGAGCGCAGGCGTCGACAAGCTTAAGATTCAAATAAGACATGTGAAATGTCTTCACAAACATTATTTTAAAAGATCTTTGTTGTCGACGTATGCGCTCTATGTTTCCTGTCCAATAATCTATGGAAATTCTACCATTTTCGTTGATTTTTTCGTGAAAAATCAATATGAGTACAACTTGTGACGTTATAATGAAACGCAGAAACGTAAAATTTTCAACAAAATGGGTTATATCCTAGATAGTCAATGTATTAGCTATAATTTATCGTGATATTGGTCGATAAATAAGAATTTTAAATTTACGCTAAAAAGGGGGGCCATTTTGGGACTTTATCGAACATACTCCTTTTGTACTCCCAGTTCTGTGTAAAGCTTTGAGACTGTAAGCCGTGTTCAATAATCAGTAATTTCATTGGCATCACTTAATATACAGGTTAATTAACCAATGCTTTCATTTTTAATACAATGAAAAATGGCAGGTAGCTATGACAGTTTATGTGTACAAGACCATATTTTCTTTTTAAAGATGGTAACTGCTACTAAATAAGACTTACCTATTGATAATAATTGGAGCTATTCTGTCAGCCCAACTGAAAGTGTTTGTATTGTGTCCAATGTCCTCTTTGGCTAATTCTGCATAATCTAATAGGAACATGACATTGCCAACAGCTACTTCTTGTTTATCCTAAAAATAGAAGACAAATCATTCTAAAATTTACACTTTTATGTTTTGGCTGATTACACACAATCATTTTTCCTTAGTTGTTAAGATTATATACTGAAAATATTTTTATAGTTCTGTGCTGCATACTTTTCAAAATCTACATAGGAAATTTTAAGTGCAATAGAAACTTGAGGTTCTTTTATTGCCATAAATGCTTTTAATCTACTACTATATTGTTTGAATACGTATGCATGTGCTTAAATACACTTTTAGTTCAGATCCCTGTTGGGGAGTGTTCAGTTCATAAAATAAGGAATTTCAAAATTTAGGACAATACCTCACATTTGGGAAAAACTCCCATAAATCAGAATTAGTCTTAAATGTGTTTTAAGATTGCTTTCTCACCTTTAATTGTAAAAGTTCCCCACATTTAAGATTTTCTACATAGTTTTTCAGTCTGACTAGTTCCTCTGTGTTTTCAGGATGTACAGAAACCTTGGTCAGGATTGTGTTGTACTGCTCACAGATTCCTGTGTTAAATGTTCGACTTGTTTCCTTGATGTTGGTTACTAAGACGTCTGTTAGGAAATTCACTCGATCTATCAACCACTGTAAATCAAAAAACTTGTTTTAAAATATTTTGATTTCTAATATTATTATAAATGTGTCTTTGTATCATATGGTATTAGAGATATTTGTTAAAATCGTACAGAAATTCAGAGAAATAGAACATATCAAATCTTCATAAAGTTTGCAAGCACATGGAACTAATTTACATATGTAATGTGTTAGGTAAAATTTCCCCTAAAATGAGTTATGTTCTTTTTTTATGAAGAACAAATATCAAATTTACGCAATAATAAAGCGATGAAATTGTTTGGTTTTTTCTCACTTTTAACAGAATTCACCATTGCTATGATCAACAAAACTCAATTGATATTTCATTTCAGAGAAAAATTAGTCATGAAAATACCCATAATCTTTTTTAAAAAAAGAAGGAAAACAGAAAAGAAATACCATTGGATTTCCCTGAAAATAACACGGTAGAAGTTTTGATTTTATAAATGGGTTAACCTTGTTAACCTTTTTACAATCTAACAAAAATAAAATAGCAGGGTAAAAGTGTTTATTTTACTGATGTGTTAACCTTGTTAATCTTTGTACAATCCAACAGAAATAAATGCATTGGTATCAAAACAGGAAGTGACGAGACTTGTGACTTTAATTTCTTCAGCTTTTCTATCTCTGACACGTATTCTCTCAACGACTTGTCTCTCTGAATGAACCTCTGTACTTTGGTTTTAGAATCATCTGACACTAAATGCAGGTACGGTTTGTATGTTTCCTTGTATCTAAAAATAAAGATAAACATTTTTACATGCCATATTCAGACAAGAATTGAGAAAGATCAAACAATTCATCTATCATATTATGTATTAAGTTTTGAATTCTGTAAACCCCCTGATTTTCACGAATGATTTATATTGTAACTTTTGCAAGCAGAAAAACAATGTGAATATGTAAAATTTAGATCTTTCCATCTTTAAATACTTCAAGTAAATTTGAAAATATGGAAATCAATTGCTGCAAAGTTGAATAGAAAGGTTGAAATGTGAAATAATGTGTCAGCGAGAAATGTCAATTAACAGTTTGTCTTATATTCAATATTGTTTTTATCTTTACTGAGTTTTGTGGTTCACTAGAAGTTGTCAAGTTCAAGGGGTTGTTTGTTTGAATACCTGCAAAAAAACTATTGCTTCAAGAATTTCTAAATTGACCATGTCTTGCTTTTAGTTTTGATTGGTTGAAAATCGGCCTATATTTAGTGTTTCTCGTCAATATTTGAAAGATTGTATTGTTTTTATACTGTTTCTGTAAATTTTTTTTTTTTTTGGTTAATTTAGAGTTCTTCTTTCTCATGTAGTGTCCTACAATGTTCCTTTTATGGTAATTTTTCAGTTTTTTTTTTATTTGTCATGGTTGAACCAACAACCAATGAGAAACATCAACAATCAGGGTCCTTTGATTTTAAACTTTAACTAAAGTGAAAGCATAATTTTTTGGACTTACTAAAAGATGGTGCAACAATGTTTTTTTTAAATGGTTCTTTTACATTTTACTTACTTTTCTGGGCCAAAGCTATTTGCTGTTATCATTTTTTGAATCCTTTCTTTTGCAATATTGACTAATTCCTCGTCAACCCTGACAGTTCTAATATAACTTTCCTCCAGGTTCTCAGGAGTTTGGAACAATAAACTGTCTATACACGGTAACTTAGATACACTTATAACCATAGTGTCAATTATTAAACAGAAAAAGTCATAAATATCTGGGAAGGAGGGCAGAAACTGTAATCCAACTTTAACTGTGTCTTCTATCTGTAAATACAGTGTATAATGTCAAAGATAAAGTCAGATTACCTGTAGATGGTAATGTTTTAGTATAGCATTGATGGTATAGTATTGATAGTATATTCTAATGCAACATTGCTTGTAACATTCATTTTAATGGGATAATGTCACCAATTTTCTTGGCATCAATTCACAATCTATGGTATGAAAATGTATGTGAAAAGCGCAGGCAACGTGTGGCAGATTTTAAATGTATGATTTAACATTGTTTTCTGACAGTTTATAGTATGGAGATAACAATATTGTATTTTAATTTCTGACATCAATTGGTGATTTGATGGTCACAAATACCCATACCCATTTACTGGCTCTGCTAATGTGTCACCAGTAAACTTATTTGCCACCATCAAATCACCAATTGGTGCCGTCGGAGCTTGAAGTACAATACAGTTATTTCCTAATTATTGGCTTAAAAAAGTATCATGAGCCACATATGCAATTTACTGACTCAGTAAAGATCCAAAGGGGTCAACATGTGACTGCGCTAAACCTAAAACAATGTCAAAAATTACTATAGGTGCGATAAATTCCAAAAATGCAATCAGGATTCAAAATGTGATTTGTACCAAGTCTATCCTGTTTCAACAAACAAATAAACATTACATCAATTCCCATCTCCCTGTTGCTGAGTGTTCACAAAGATAAGTGATATATACAATCCATTTCCGTATTTTTGTATAAAATTAACACTGATAGAATAGAATCTTTATTTTCTTTTATTCACACAAAAATCTTTTCCCCTGGTTACCATGCTTACCTTAACTACATCAAACTCCTATTATAAACAAATTAAATTATATTTTTCATTTATGGAGTAAGTTATGTATTTTATAGTGATTACAAAATCAGTGAAAACAGCCTTCAGAAACATTTTATCCTAATTAAATGTTTAACCATTTTAAACAGAAAAGCAAATATAGTTAAGGACCAAGGGTCCGGAAACGGTCATATATGCCAGACATGACCGATTCGGACACTCAAAAGTCCTAAATCATTTATTGGGATTTAGGTCAAATTTTATTTTTCAACAGAAATAATTTCGGTCATTTCGTTGAGATTGAGTTTCAAATCGCCATTTTAAACATATTTTTGTTTTGTTATCGATTTTATGTAATTAAACTGTCACTCCAGTAAAGTGTTATAATCCTGAGGGCCCTCCTAATAACTATATTAATGCCTCGGGGAGCTATTGGCTAATGATCGCTAATCTCTTTACCTGTGTTTTCAGTTCACACCTGGCTATTTTAATCACAAGCTCCGAACTAATATTATAAAGAAATTAAAATTCTATACCAACTGTCTTCATTATTTAATTACTTTTCAGCTAAGACAATTGTCAATAATGATTTAAAATTAAATTAAAACTTGATTTAATTTACGGAGAAAAAAGATTTTTTTCACTACTAACACACGTGCTTTGTTTACTATGATACGCATGCCTGAAATTCTCTTCCGCAGATTTGACACTAAATCGTAAATTTAAAATGATTTCTTGCTAAATAAAGCAAGTGCAACTATTTTCATTAATATTCTTACACTATTAAAGGTAAATATTAAAAAAACGATGTTTTCCTGTGAATTTGATAAACAAAACTAATCCCGGAAATAAGTCCGGAATTGTTCGTTTTAGTATTGTCGCATTACATACAGTTTGAATTTCAACTTCAGAATCGAAAGAAACGTAAGCGATGACTGAGAAAATTACGATTTTGAGTCATTAAAATCATTTTATTCTTAAACTGTTGCCTTGCCTTAATTGCTTTTGATCGATTTTAGGAAAATGGTAGGATAAATCATGAAGTAAACGCGATGCAACAGTGAAACAAGTTCGTTGATGCTACGAGTATGAGCATACTTGTGCAGTAATGAGATTTTGACAATCTGTTTTTGAAAAGGGGCACCAACTTTTATGTTATATGAAAATGACCGAAATTAGGTGAAAAAATTTCCGGATCCTTGTAAAAATAAGGATATAAAGATATCGAAAACCAAAATAAAGTTATTTAAACCAGAAGGCAAGTATTTTTGCCACTAATTTTGGAAGTATAAATGGTCTATCATTAAATTTCTTTTAAGAAACACAACTACAAAAATAATAATCAAATACTGTTATAATTTGAAAGAAGCATAATTGAAGAGACAAACTTAATACTGATTTTCACTTTTAAACTGAAATGAAATACCCGGTATGTTTGTGTAAAAGAACACAAAACATTTAATAGACCATCATGAGTGATCATTCTGAAATGGAACTAACCCATTTTATTTACTTCATAATTTCTTTTTTAATAAAGCTAGGGTGAGGAGCACAAATTTGATGAAAACTTGACTTCATAGCTTATCAGTTTGTATATATAATCCAGTTTATCTTCTAATAACAATTTGATCACAATACAGAAATTGTTAACCTTCACTTGAACCTACCATAAAGAAATGAACAACATGTGGTTTTAAGGGCAGTCCAAGATCTTTCATTATATTGTAGGCTCCCTCATAGCTATTTCCTGTGAAATATTCTTCCACCAGGTCTACTAGATCATAGATTGACTGCTCTACACAACTCCTGAGTAAGTTAGACATTAGAGATGACACACTCTCAAAGAAATGTTCCATCTTTTCTGTTCTCAATTCCTACAAATACAAATAAAGTTTTCTAAAAAAATACCTAGATTTTCAAATATATACATCCTCTCCAAAAGAGGCTTAAGTTTAATTTAAGGTTTTCTTAAACAATAGCAATCTAATGTACCAGGGTAATAACATTTTAGACAGACAGAAAATTTAAACTGACATACAGTTGCCAGCATTTTATTGTCTTGCTTAGTTTATTCGTTTGTATTACATCTTCTAAAAAAATTCAAACACTGTAATTAAAATTGGTAAATCTTTTAAATTTTTGTTAGAAAAACACTTCATTATAAATTCTTAAAAAAAAATCTATAAATTGAGTAAGAAGAGTAAATTTTCAATAAAATGTTTAATTAAAGGGAGTTAATTTAACTTGGTTTTCAAATTATCTTTATTTTAAACAACTAATATGAACTTTTATCCACACAAAATGACATCTGACCTGATTGTCTTGTGGCATCCATTCTTCAATGGAATCTCTGAGAGTATCTATGGTATCACAGCATTCCCTTAACCACTCCTCCTCTAACCTCATAGCACCATGCTCACTTGATGTCTTCACATGTTTATAAAATACCTCCATGGTAACAGGCATTTTCTTTCTCAAATCCGGAATATTTATTAATCTAAAGTCACCATATCTGAAACAAAGAATTCATTTTCAATTGATGTATATCTAGTCAGATCATTTGTTTTTCGTACGTCATATGGAATTGTAATATGCAGACTTAAACATTTGCAATTCTAATGTCACAATGGCAATGCAATCTTAACAGCACAAAATTCCACGAGACAAGGATTATATTTATTGGTTTTAAAAAGTTTGCATGCTCTGATGTATTTACAACGTTTTTTTCAGTTTTCCTAACACAAAATTTGTACTTGGGGTAATAATTAAACATACCTGAACCCTTCCTTGAAATGTGGACAGACATTCATGATGACTTTTCTATTGTTGTTTTTGTTGGTTTGTTGGGTTTCTATTTCAAAAATATATTCCCCTAATCTTATTTACCCATACTTACTTTGTTTCAAAGTCGTACAGTATGGTGTACATGACAGGATGTGTGATATATACGTCTGTCGTCATAAACTCTCTCATCTCATTCACCATGTTATGCCAAGGGTATCTATGTCTTCCTGCTGAATTTGACTCCTAAAAATACAATAGAATATGTCATGTAACATGAATGCCTTAAGGATTATTCAGGTTATTGGTATTGGCATGCATGGTAATTATAAATACTATTTTTCTTCTTATTTTCCAATAAGATCCAATATTTCTGTTCAATATCAAATTTCTGAAAGAACCATGCATATAATTAAATTTTATACATAGACCAACTAAGTGCTACTCATGTTCAGAATGTCCTCCTGTCCTATATCTGTTCCACTACTAACTGAAGCAGTGATTTTACCAACCCTCTTTTTTATCACAATGGAAAATTTGCCCAATTTTTCAAACATGTTTTACAAGAATGAATAATCTGTCTATAGTTACTTCAATGGTTCTAGTGAAATTTTAGAATGTTAACTTTAAAAACAACATATACCAAGTAACAGCAATAAATTACATGACCAAATATTCAAAATGTATGATTTATGTTGACATACCTTATATGGAACAGGAACACCCAACCTCTCTTGTTCATCTTCATCCTGTAGAATGTAGTCCAGCATTCCTTTCTTTATTGCATATTTTCTATCATTTTTCATTTCCTATTATAAACACAATTCATATGTAAAAGGTCATAATTATTTGCAACAGTTTATGAACACTTGTATATTCACAGTAAACTCTCATTATCTCAAACAGACAAAATTTAATTAAATTGTAGGAATAGATTAAATATAAACATAAAGGGCCCGAAAAAACTCAAATAAAGTGGCTTTCTTTCTCTTGTCAAAGGCCATGTAGAAAATTGAATAAAAACTTCAAAAGGGAGATAAGTCATGCTAACTTTGGCTAATATTTTTGAACAAGTTAAGAATAACAAAGGAGTTAGACAATATGTATTTCATTTTACTTATGGTTTACAGATATATTACAGGTTATTAAAGCATGAGGCATATCATCAAGCCATGAGACAGTTTCACTTTATTATAATGTGATATATTTCAGTAAATAATCTACCAGTAAATAAGATATCAAGTCAGAGCTCAAATCAAATTATTCTAATTGATAAACTGCATTCTTTTAAATTTATTCTCTGGTAGAAATTAACTGTATATATTTTTTTTGTTGCAAAGAGAAGCACTTTTCATTGTCTAGAAAAATTTAAGGGGCATTGTGCTAATACAAAAGTATTATTTCTGTACTTTGTTATACAACTTACAATTATAAATTCTCTAGAAGCCTCAGGATTCTCTCTCCGCAATGATTGAGGAACAAATTTGAAAATGCCTTCTAATGTTTCTCTCTCCAATAGAGAAACCATATCATTGTCTATGGAGTCGTCTATCAGTTGGTAGTACCTAAAATTACATTGAAAATAGGTAAAACAATTTTTTTTTTCACTCAAACCAAAAAAGACAGATTTCTTTGTTTTTGCATATATTGCTTTTGGTTGTGATTATCAGATATATCTTTTGGCCTTTGTCGGTCTTAAAATTGAGAATGGAAAATGTATGTTTTTTAATTTTAGTTCATTTATTTGTTTTGGAGTTTAATATGACGTCCATTTTTGTCCTTATTACACATGTTAATTTAGGGGCCAGCTTAGGAGCACCTCCAGTGCAAAGTTTTCTCTCTCAGTTGAAGACCCATTATTGGCTTTAGGTTGTTATCTGCAGTTTAGTCAGATGTTGTTTCTTTGGCATATTTCGTATTTCTATTCTCATTTCTACTTTTTTCATCTTTTTTATCAGATACTACAGCCTTAGCATTTGTACATAATGAGCAAACACCTGTCTTCTTTATTCTGCCTTATTCCGTACATATGACAATAAACTGTCTAAAATTGTTTTGTTTTAATGTCAAGATACTTTAAAATTGTCCGGAACTATAAGATATTTGAAATTAAAGTAAAAACAAACAATCATCAAGAAATCACTACCAAATCCACAGTATATAACATGATCCTTAAATTATATGGTTTTATTTCACAAGGTTACTTAAGAATTGAATGCTTCTTTTTGTAAATTTATTGGGGTGTTAAAGCGTTGACCGAAGTACATTTTGTATGAAGCGCTTCATTCTAAAAAATGTGCGCACGGTCAACGCTTTTACAACCCTATAAAGTTACAAAAAGAAGCATTCAATACTTATAATTACATTTTTTAGCCAGGATCGTGAAAACACGAATTTTATATATTCCTTTTTTTAATTCACCTGTGCACTTTATTGTTGGACCACATGTTATCATGAATAAAAAGTTGTATTGAGCAATGCAACTGCTTACGGAATAACATGTGATGCGCAGTTAGCCAATCAGAATAAAGTATTATAATGAAACATACATCTAATGTAATTATTAAAATATGCAAATGTTCTACCTTTGTCTATCCTCCTCATTAGGAGTGGGTGGTCTAGAAAGGCCATGTGTTGAGAAGTAGAATGGTGGAAACTCTACATTTAGTATATCTTTGCTGTAGTCATCATGTAAATCATAGAAATCATTCTTCGTGTCAACTGTCTCTTCTTCATTTTCTTCTGGTTGCTCCTCCTTCTTTTCTTCATGGTCACCTGTAAAAATCAAAATTATGAAATTATAAACAAGAATGTGTCCCAAGTACACGGATGCCCCATCTGTATTATCATTTTCTATGTTCAGTGGACCGTGACAATGGGGTAAAAACTCTAATTTGGCAATAAAATTAGAAAGATCATATCATAAGGAACATGTATACTAAGTTTTAAGTTGATTGGACTTCAACTTCATCAAAAACTACCTCAACCAAAAACTTTAACCAAAACTTTAACCTGAAGCAGGACGAATGGATGGATGAACGGATGCACAGACCAGAAAACATAATGTCCATAAATGAGGCGTAAAAAATTCCAACACTGGTTAACTGTACAATATAGTAAGTATATATAATCTCTAAATAAGACTATAAAATGTTCTAATAGGAAATCTTTTCTTTTTGTTGCAGGTGCTGATCCAAGATATGAGTTTAGTGGGCATCGTTGGAAAATTTTTGTTCATGAAATTACGGTAACCAAGGAGTTCTGCATTAAATGCTATTTGTAATTTTGTAAATTACTGCAGATAGTTTTCACTCAAACCATAGTGTTGATAGCCAGATCAGTGCATTGGATGTGCAAAATTTTCTCTTCTAAGAACAGTAATTACCATGCTCCGAAGGTCTCTCTGAGATGGTGTCCATGTCTGGTATATAGAAACCTGAAGGTGGTTTACCACTGTCCGCACTACTAACATGACTGTAGAAAGCTGAAGGTGGTTTACCACTGTCCACACTACTAACATGACTGTAGAAAGCTGAAGGTGGTTTACCACTGTCCACACTACTAACATGACTGTAGAAAGCTGAAGGTGGTTTGCCACTGTCCACACTACTAACATGGCTATATACAGCTGATTTGGACAAGTCATCATACCCATTATGTCCAATAGAGTAGTCCCCATTACTTATACCTGAAATAAAAAATATATTTGAGTACTGTAATTGATAGTTCTGTGAAGCCCCAAAAGCAGGATACTGTCAAAATCTTCAAGAGAACCTGATGTTAAGATATGGTATCCCATCAAGAACACTTAATATCACTGACTTGTGAAGCAGAAGTTGGTTATACATGTACTACAAGATAAAATTGAGAATGGAAATGGGGAATGTGTCAAAGAGACAACAACCCCATCATAGAGAAGATAACAGCAGAGCATCTAATTTCACTGATATGTGAAACAGGACAACATTCCAAGATGAGGAGTCAGTTGAAGCCATTGGCTTTTTTAAGGACCTGAAGATAAATGTATAAAGATATAAAGGTAAAAAGGTATAAAGAAAATGGTCTTACTACAAGTGCATATAATACCAAGTGGATTTGGATACATTTAAAGAGTACCTAATATCATTAAAATGATAAGTAGGATATGGCTACAATTCTGTAGCACCTGATATCACTGAGATGTAAAACAGGATAGGTTACCCTTCAATGGCACCTTATATCAATTGGTCTTTTTTTTTCTCCGAGTAAAGGTATAAATCCTTTAAAAGTGTCTTACTTGCTCATGTGAGTTGCTAATCTACAATCAGATTTTGATTTCCTTATACATGTATGAATAAAGTATATTTTGTTTCGCTTCACCTACTTGCTACTTTTTTCAAGTGTTATTTTAATACATTTAATGTGTTAATACTTTGATGAACTTGTCTCCGAATTAACAAGTAATCCCATATAATACTGTTATAGTCAATCACCTAAATCTGTACAAATATTTTAAAGTTCATTAAATCCATTTAGCCTAATACCACCAAATATAATTCCTTTATTGTGTGAAATTTAAAAAGACAATCGGTACTTTCATGTCTAATGCTTCACAGTTTATTTTGGATGCATTCCAGTTTAATATGTAATATAAATATGTATTGAGGATATTATTTATTCCAATCCTATTTTCAATGACCCTTTTCGTTCATTGTCCTTTTGCATTATTTAACTAAATAATGAACCTGCATATTTATCCATAAACTCGTTGAACGCATGTCCAACTTTTATATATTCTACTCCGAACTAGAACAATGAGGATCTTCTATGCTTGGTTTTTAGCTTGACCTATCAATAATCTTCTATTACATGTACATTTTTTCTTTTAGTATATCATTTCATTCTTATATGTGTAATTACACCAAATCATAGTAAGTCACATCTGGTTGCATACAAAAAAGATTAGAAAAAAATAATCCCTGAATTTGATAGTTGAAATTTTCTACATTTCAAAGCAGTCAAAAAAAATCAGTGTCATAGACATATATATAGAGTGTTTCAAAGCACCATTTATTTTTATTTGGTGTTTCTATATTTTTATTTTGGAAACTTGAAGTTTCATCATTACTAAAGCTTGTACACAGCTTAAATAAGGGAGAAATTTGAATGGTTAACTTCCCCAGTATGATGGTTATTTTCTTAAATGTAATGAAACATTGTTTGAAATTTTTTCCATAGTACTGGACAGGATAAAACTTTACTCATGCTAAGTATTCTTTTTATTTGAAACAAAGATGAATTCTGCACAATTCTTTGAAAAGTGCAAATTTTACAATACTAATAGGGAAAATCAATGGTGGTAAAATATTACACCTATAGATCAAACACTATATTACCTGTAAGTATATTACCAATCACCTATTCCTGATAGATTTTGACAGAAATTGCACATAATTACATGTTCTAGGTATATAACTACGATTTAAATTATTTACTTGGTAATCTTGAGAAGGAAAATTACTATTTTCACACGAATATGATATTTGTTTACTAATGATTATTTCAAGCTGAAATGAAATAATTCAAAAGCTATTACTCAACATTTCTAAAAATACCCCACATGTAAAAATAAATAAGTTCCAACAAATATAGTGGTAATGACTATTTTTGAAGCAATTTAAATAACTTTAATGTGATTCTGATTCATATTAATGAAATGCAGATTAGCTTGAGACATATTTTTACCCTATGAATGTGTCTTCCTGTTGCCACTAATGACTTGGAGGTCCCATACCCACCCAAGAAAGTTAACATAGAGGTATTAGAAGTAGAGTTTGCCTTGACACTAATGACTTGGAGGTCCCACACCTACCCAAGAAAATAAAGTTAACATAGAGGTATTAGAAGTACAGTTTGTAGCTTACAATGGTAGTAAGTCATTACCAATTCAATCAATACACTCTAATGAATCTTGGATTGTTGACTCCCAGTTTCCAACATTTATACTTTCAGTTGAAAATATACTTAAAAAAGAAGATGTGGTATGATTGCCAATGAGACAACTATCCACAAAAGACCAAAATGACAAAGACATTAACAACTATAGGTCACCGTACAGCCTTCAACAATGAGCAAAGCCCATACCGCATAGTCAGCTATAAAAGGCCCAGATAAGACAATGTAAAACATTTTTTACGAGAAAACTAACGGCCTTATTTATGTAAAAAATGAACGAAAAACAAATATGTAACACATAAACAAACTACAACCACTGAATTACAGGCTCCTGACTTGGGACAGGCACATACATAAATAATGTGGCGGGGTTTAACATGTTATGACTTTAAAAATATTTGCAGGATTATCTTGCTGCGCTGAAACCCCATTTGTGGCTGTAAACAGCTCTTTAGTCAAGCTGTTGTCTTTTTGGCATATTCCCCATTACCATTCTCAATTTTATTTCAAATTTAGTTATAAAATTTATAGAAAGAATTGACATAACAATTTGTTTTTTCAAGTATAGACAATATTTTCATCATATGTAGCCTAATATTTAATTAATGTCATCAATTTAATGTTATTCTCAGTGGAAAGTTAAAACTAGAAATATTTTTCTCTTCAATCTTCCTTGAATATTTATAATATTCTAAAGTGTTTGTCAGATAGGTATAAGTGCTTACCGTGCATGACATAATATTCATTTTTTAATTTAACTTTATCAAGTGAAATAAATATTGAAATACAAGAAATATTTTGAGTAAATATTTATTTTATTGTAATATCATATGTATTTTTTGTTTAATTTTCTATATCATAAATTACTTTTTAAAAAAATAAGGAAAACTTTACAGTTTTATGCATAGCAACATGGACCCACCTTATTTAGCCTTAACATGATGACACTAAACATTATGAACTTTCTAAAAGTACAATTGCATTAAACAAAGACTAAAAACAAACAGAATTCATGTTGTACACTTGAGAAGATATATATGTTACTCAGGACTAGAAATTGTATGAGATAATTAAGAGCACCTGTTGAAATCATCCTAGTAACATCACACAATCAGGCAATAAAAAAACTTACAAGACGTAGTATGACAGATATTTATCAAAATAAATTTTACATATATGTTGAATTTCTTAACCTTTTGTCAATTAGTTAAAAGTGTTTATGTTTATGACACCTAAGCAAACAGACTTTTAAAACAAATGATCCCTTAACAACACCTTATTCATATCGTAGACGACTGACGATTCAATCATTTTTATTGTTCGTGGATACCAATTTTCGACATTGAGGATATATTTTATTTTCATGAATATTGGCTTTCAATTTTTTGCCAAAGTCTGCTACAGGGGAATAGATAATTTCTACTTTGTTGAAATTTGAAATAAGTGTTTAACCTTGGTCTATGTGCAGATTGGAAAAAGGACACAGATGGATTCATGACAAAATTGTGTTTTGGTGAGGGTGATGTGTTTGAAAATCTTACTTTACTGAACATTCTTGCTTCTTACAATTATCTCAATTTATAATGAACTTGGCCCATTAGTTACAGAGGAAAATATTTTGTTAAAATTTACAAAAATTTACAAAATTTACAAAAATTTACAAAATTTACAAAAATTTACAAAATTTACAAAATTATTAAAAATTGACTATAAAGGGCAATAACTCCTTAAGGGGTCAACTGACCTTTTTGGTCATGCTGACTTATTTGTGGATCTTACTTTGCTGAACACTATTGCTGTTTACAGTTTATCTCTATCTATAATAATATTCAAGATAATAACCAAAAACAGCAAAATTTCCTCAAAAATTTCCAATTCAGGGGCAGCAACCCAACAACAAGTTGTCGGATTCATCTGAAAATTTCAGGGCAGATAGATCTTGACTTGCAAAAACAATGTAACTCCATGTCTGAATTGCTCTTAAAAACGATATAATTTCCTCAAAATTGCCAATTCAGGGGCAGCAACCCAACAACCGGTTTGTCTGAAAATTTCAGGGCAGATGGATCTTTACCTGATAAACAATTTTGCCGCGAGTCAGATTTGCTCTAAATGCTTTGGTTTCAGAGTTATAAGCCAAAATCTACATTTTACCCCTATGTTCTATTTTTAGCCATGGCAGCCATCTTGGTTGGTTTGCCAGGTCACGCCACACATTTAAACTAGATTCCCCAATGATGATAGTGGCCAAGTTTAGTTTAATTTGGCCCAGAAGTTTCAGAGGAGAAGATTTTTGTAAAAGCTAACGACAGACGACAACGACGACGATAGATGAAAGACGCAAAGTCATGAGCAAAGTCACTTGGCCTTTCGCCAAGTGAGCTAAAAAGATATAGTTATGAATTTATAACATACAGAGGAACCAGCATAGAAAATGTGTCTAACAAGAATGTGTCCATAGTACATGGCATGCCCAATCCAACACTATCATTTTCTATGTTCAGTGGACTGTGAAAATGGGGTAAAAACTCTAATTTGGCATTAAAATTAGAAAGATCATGTGTGCTAAGTTTCAAGTTGATTGGGTTTCAACTTCATCAAAAACAACCTCGACAAAACTTTATCCTGAAGCAGGACAGACAGTCAACGGACGGACGCACAGACGAAACAAACAACAAATGGACAGAAAAACGTGCACAGACCAGAAAACATAATGCCCATAAAATTGGGCATAAAAATGCCAATCAAATACAATCCAAATTGATATGATTAATTTGGCTTTTTCAAAATTAAAAATGCTGCAGTACCAGAATTCTTAAAAAAACAGAAAAAAAGGATGATTAGCAATAAAATCATCTGTAACGTGTAATTCATCTGTAGTAGTGACTTTTATTAAGATGATTATGAGTTGTTCATATGTATTCAGATATAATCTTTTTAACTCTGATGTATCCCTAAAAGTAAATATTTACATTTGAGCTACACACTTTCTACAAACTATTTAATTTAATTGTTACCCTGTGAAAAATTACCAACAAAAGGGAAATTGTACTTAATCTTTAGTTATAAGAGAAGTCAATATCACCAACAAATACATGTACTTATAACTTCATAGTCATTCCTTTATTGTGTTGAAAAATTCAATTTATATTTCTAAACTTAGCCATAGGTAAACAAGGCTCTCATTACCTGTAAATAAGTTCAATTTTATATCTTTTTGATATGATTTTAATCAGAAAAAGAAAAAAATAAATACTTTTATTGACATCATTGTTAAAATATTCAAACATTGTATGAAAAAAAAATCAATGTAGGATTTTCAGCTGTTTAGTTGTAAATATATTGAGTAGATATTCCAGAATAACGATGTAAATTTAATTGGAGAAGTACAAATAATAAATGATTATTGCTAAATTATGCTTATGACATATACAAATGTAGGGTAATTTACCAATAGAAATGTATGACATTTAATGACTTTGACCACAAACATTTAAAATGTAAATATATCTATAGAAAACAGATAAAAAATTACTTAAGAATCCATTTTTTTTTCTTAAACAATTTAGAAATGTTAATTTGACTGCCATAATCTCTCGAAAATACATTTAATACCCATGTTCCAAAAATATTTAGTCATTGAATAAATTCTAGTGGAATATGGAATTTATGGCCAAGAAAAATCTTTTACAACATACTTCAGTAATTCTTGCAATCTTTTTTTTCAGAAGACAATCTTATTTTGGCATAACATAAAAAATTATCATATTTAAATATAAAAAAAGAAAAAAACAACCAAAATCAGAAGATGACAATTAATAATGTGTAAAAAAAAATGTTTTGTCTTTTTTGTCCTTTTTTGCTTATAATCAGGACTCCAGATCAGTCTAAAACTTTATATATTTGCCAAGAAACATAACATTAAAATGCATAAATCATGAAAAGAATTAGACACCACTCACTAAAAGCCAATAACAACAAACCCATCATTATAATTATATAACACTTAGCTTATTTTGTCATGTAAAAAGTATAAAATCTTAATAATTTGTAAAAAGACATTTCAGATCACCAATATGAAGGGAAATAATGACAAATGTAGTCACGCCGCTTAAGTTTTTATGGTTAAAAGCATCAACACAAAACTTGTAAAAGAATTCTATGCAAGTTAAAGTTTTTGTGTATGTTTTTTAAATGAAGAAACTTCCCAATCCATGATAACTATAAGTAGGCATATTTATGATAGTACGTGGGCAATAAGTTTTTTTGGGCTGTGTGTGTCTGTCATTAGTCAGTACATTCTATTTTATAACCATTACCTCAATGGTTTTAAACCTGACAAATTACATAAGTATTGAGCATACCATTTAAATAACTGCTGCTGTCATAATCACTTTGTATTCCCGAGGAGTTGATTGGTGGAAGTCTGGTATGTCCTTAGTGGCACCATTCTGTTGTCTCTGTGTTACCCTTGGTGATAGACCAAACCTTTCTCTGGACCTCCAACTTTGTCATCTCTACTTAACAGAAACTCATGGAGACTTCAAATAAAAAGTTCATACAAGTTATTA
The DNA here is from genome assembly GCA_019925275.1 of Mytilus edulis. Taxonomy (NCBI): domain Eukaryota; kingdom Metazoa; phylum Mollusca; class Bivalvia; order Mytilida; family Mytilidae; genus Mytilus; species Mytilus edulis. Next base: position 17,889,299 of record CM034349.1, on the reverse strand, counting down.
TTTTACAAATCATTGCATATTCTTGGATGTAAAGTTCTGATGAAATATACTTTTTCAAAATTTGTTGTCTGTGCAAATGCTGCAATTCTATGATAATGAAAGAATGTTGATTGTATACAATATAATTTAATTTTTTTATAATTTCATACCCATGTTTCAAGTTCATACAGATGCACGTTGAACAATAAATTTATCATTCAAAGCTATTTTTTTAATGTATAACAAATTGTACATAGTCTATATATAGTTATACACTGGTGTGGCTCCAGGATTTAAAAAAGAGGACACCATGGCAACTCCAACATTTGAAGTGATACTTGTAAAATGTCTATGAATATATCATTTATGAAGCTACATAAAGGGGTTCTCCCTTCCTCTCCTTCCTTCTCTCTCCCTTAATTTGACTTCTATTCTCTGAAAGTTTGATTTTAAATACAATGCCAGATTCAGCTTCATTTGTTTGCTTCAAATATATCACATAAAACTTAATTATAATGTTTAGTCATAAATCTAAACATTATAACATTAACAATAATTTCAATTATAAATCCATAATATGTTACAAATCAACTTCTGACCCTTCTGACATTCAATCCTAAATATAAGTGGTATAAGTATGCATGGATAATATAGTCTAAAACATTATTGAAAAAAAACCTTTTCCTTCTGGGAACAGGAAGTGACTGTCTGAGTCTGGGATCATCTGGACTGATTGGTCTTGGAGGTCTTGGGCTTAAAAAATAGTTTTCTTCTGTTGTGAAAGCTGAAATTAGAAAAATGGGTAAACTAATTTTACTACTTCAGATCACTCCATGTTCTTAGCCTTTTAGACCAGGTGAGCTGAAAAAGAAACTTTGATCTTTAGAGTAATCCACTACTGGACAAGTTTTATGAATGTCTCTACAATTCAAAGGTCAAATATTTTCTAAGGGAACTCACTGTCACATTTGCCCATAAGCTTAATTAATGTGACACAGTATTTATTTCTGTACCGGTTCCTGTCTTTGAGCTATACACGAATATCAGGCAACAAAAATGTCCCACAAGTATTAGTCTTCATATCTGTTGTGACCTTTACATCAAAGTTTTGTAATAATTAATTGATGGACATGTATTGTCTTAGAGTCTGAAGTTAGACATCAGCACATTCAGATTTTTCATTGTTGTTTGCTATCCCCTGCAAACGTAGACCGACAGCATTTTTATTCCTATATTAAGTTAAGCAATCTGGACCATGTGCTGCTTGTTGCAGTTTGTCTTTGTGCATCTTTTTTTTTTTTTTAGGTTTGAAGTTGGAGACTATGATGTGACTTGTTGTGTTATCCAGTGGTTTGCCTATTCTAGGTCTCATTGAGTATGTATAAGACAATCTGATGTTGCCAACGACAGTGACCATCTTCATGTTTAAAGACTCAATTTTAATTAATCTACTATTTTTGTGTATTTGATTTAATAATGGCCTCTGAACTGGCCTTGAACTGGCCTGGTCACAGACAAGAAGAAAACAAACATAATCTCAAACCAAAACTAAAATGTAGAACAAGAAGACTTCCTCTTCCATAAGCAATGACTTTCGCCTTGGGTCAATTCCAAAGAAAATTATCATAAAATGTCACTATTTAAATATGAAATTAATGTTTTCTGACTTTAAAGTTAAATTATTTAGATAAATAACTACTAATGGTCAAGTTTTGTTTTGAATGTTGAACTTAGTTATTTACTTGGAACCCTCGAAATAACGGTAAACATTGACATTAATTTGTTAATACATTTAAATATTTGTTCTTAGAGTGGAGCATAACAGTGAAGGTTAAGACATATTGTAAACTATAAACTCTAAAGCTGTATTTGTCAAACCCTAGAAGTATGAATGAAATAAGAGATGTGGGGTAAATGTTAATGAGAAAGCAAACTAGTACACACACACTTCCCTCATGAAAGGATGACTAAGGTGAAAATTAAATCGTCTTGGAGGAGTCAAGTGATTTAGGTTGGTTTGAGGTGGCCTAAAAGAGAACCAATACCTTGGACAGGAAAACTGACAATCTTAATCAATTAATAAAAGATTCAACACACCTTAGTCTTGATAGACTTGTGAACTACTTAGATTAAACAGCCATCAGTTAACAAAAAATAGGAAAAGATATATTAGAAAGAAACATTGAGAAAACTTCAATTTTCATTTAAAATAATTAAATCAAACTGATGTTATGATATGGCAAATCAGAGTTTATTCTTTGGATGTTCCTAAAACGGTAGAATCTGCTATTTCATCAATCTTAAATCATTCAAGTCCCCATCAAATGAATAATAGTGTTAATTTTAAGTTTAGAACAAAATTTAAATGTCATATGCAAAATAATTTTCATCACTAAATAAATCAGGATCTTGAGTAGGTTTTATAAAAATTTTTACCATCCCCATTCTTTTTATAAAAAAGCTCTTTCATTTAAAACTTCAATTTATATTCTCAAACAATATCAAAATACATTTAATATCGAACTGCTTATGTAATATTAACTACCATAAAATTGCCAGGACTTATAAATATTAATATGAGTATCGTCACAATAAACTTCACTAGATTTAAAAAGCCTTACACAATACACCTAAAACTTTATATATATATATAAAAAAATCATTATTCTTTTTTTAAATGGCATTAATATGATATATACTTGAATTATAATGAACCCTTAAACACAAAAAAACTTTATGAATTTTTTAATACTAATAATTATAAACATCAAATTAAATATAATTCTAAGGCCTCCTGGTGATATCAAATCAAATCAAATCAAATATTTTATTGTCATATAAACTTTACAGTTTGTGACCAACATATATTAATACAATAAACACAATAAACATATATACATACATATTAAACATACAAAATATCAACAGCATTAAAATTTATAACAACAAACAAGTTGTTAAGAGTCCCCTGCCCTCAGTTCTAATGACTTTTTCAAGAAGGATCCTAACTTATTTGTTTGTAAAGGCGATGATGGATTTAGTAAATAATGAATTTTTTCTTCTTCATTTAAATTATTAAAGTTATTATTTTCTGTACATATGTGATGAAAAAATTCATTTCTTAGAGTTTTATTATACTCACAATATAGTAAAAAATGTTTCTCATCCTCTAGTATTTTACATTTATGGCAAAGACGTTCCTCTCTTGGGATTTTAAAATATCTCCCCTTTTCAATCAAGAGGGAGTGATCACTTATTCTAAATTTAGTGATTAATCTCCTTATCTGAAAATTAGATGTATTTAGATAATATTCTAGTTTGTAATCTTTTTTAAGTTTTTTATAGAGAAAAAATTTACTTTTATCATCGATGTTTTGAAATTTATTTTGAATTAAATCTTCATATCTATTTTTCATTTTTAACTTTATATCGTTTTTTATTTTATTTACATCTTTTATGTCCTTACAAGTAGAAAGAATATTAAGGTCAACGTTAGTCTCTTTAACAGATATCACTTTCAAGTGCAGTATAGACAAACAGATCAAAACATTTATTTAAACTTATATATTGTATTTAGTGTTTGCATACAATAAGTTTTTTAAATCTAGAAGAAAAATAGAGTCCAGGTTTTTAATGTAGCCATTAACAACTCGTTGATCTAACCTGTCCTCCAAAAAGGAAATATGTCCTTCAAAAAAGGAAAGGTATGATAAGGCAGCTTTGTGGCCTCTTGGATTCAAAAATTATAAATCTTCAAAAAATAAGACCCCTCAAATGTGCCCAAGCCTTGAGAAAGGGTTAATTATTTGTTTTTAATTTTATTGAAATGTACATACCCGTAATAAAACTGAGAATGGAAATGGGGAATATGTCAATAACAGAGGACGGCCACATATTTATTTTTAACATTTAAACTTAAATTAAAGAAAAACTGCAAAAAAAACTTCTATAAATATCATAATATAGGGAAATAATTTATTTTAAGTTCTGTTTTAGATATGAGCAATGGTCCTGTCCAAAAAGATCTTTAACTGTAAGACTTCTTATATACACATTTTTGTGTGGAGATAATATCTTTCTTGGTAAGACTTTAACTGACATCTAATTTAATTTAGCTTCGAGAAAAAATAAGTGTAAATGTCAATTTTAGGATGAATATGTCAATTTCACCATGTTTATAACATTATATTGGCTGAAATGGTTAGGTTGTTCAGATTGTTTCTTAAATAATGGAGAATTGTTAGTATTGAATATTTAGATATATGGAAACATAAAATGTATAAATGTCAGGTTGAAAACTATAGAAGGAGTTGATAAGTCTAACAAACTAACAAGGTACCAAATTTTCCTCAATAAAATTGAGAATGGAAATGGGGAATGTGTCAAATTTTCAACCAAACTAAAGCAGAAAAACATACTAAAAGCTGATTTCAATCTTTGTCCAACTCAAGCCAAATTAGATGATGTAGTATAATTGCCATTAAAAAACTATCCCGCAGAAAATTGTTGAAACTGCTTTATTCTTTTCGGTCATCAATATGAAATCAATTAGAAGATATGTGAGTGACATACAAAAAGATGCAAATTCTCACCCCATAATTTCATTTTACCTTTTATTTCCTTAATAATCAACTTATAATCAATTCACTTCATTCATTCATAAGGTCATCTTGTGTACTTTTTTTTAAAATACTTTTTAAATAGTTTTTCGTTGCATTGAAGACCTGTTGGTGACCTTCTGCTGTTGTCTTCTTTATGGTCGGGTTGTTGTCTCTTTGGCACATTCCCCATTTCCATTCTCAATTTTATCATTGAAGTTAATGTAACAGTTTAAGACAAGTTTTGCTCACATGACCCTGAGACCAGGATCTGAGGGACAATTCGACCTTAGTGGGGGGTCAAAATAAATTTCTCATGAAAAACTTATAATTTACATAATTAAAAGTCTTCTGTGGCAACCTATCCATATAACATTTACCCTTTATTGAATGTTAGTATATCAAATCTATATTTTAAATTGATTGCCAATAAACCGAATACAGATAAACACATTATCAGTTTGAACTGTCCTTTTAAACTTTGGATAATAGCGTTATTGATGGGCGACTCAACAGCTTATAAAATTGTCCATACCTATTTGTGGGGTACAGTGCTTGTATTTAGACCTTTATTAACTACCACAATTCAGTGGATATAAGCCTGTTTATGATATACAAATATTTATATTTACATCATATATCAATAATGAGGACATCAAGTTGACACTGCTCTACTGACTATAACAAAATCTTCACTCTGTATCAATAATTATATTTTATGCTTATGGTAAAATGTGTTATACGAAACATTTGATCTAAAGTTAACAAGTTTTTAAGTGGTTATAAATATATTTTCTGCACATGTAAATAAGTTATAGTCTGAATTGGACACGTAAAAAGAAGGTAATAACCAAATGTATAGGCTTTATAGTAAAATATTGGATGGGTCAAATAACATTAAATTTTACAGATTAATTACATGGCCTAATTCAAATGAAAAAGTTATATAAAAGTATTTGATAATTTATGGTACTTTTTACAAACTTAAAAGAAGCATTAAAGTTTATTGCAGCTCATGTTCAGCAAAGCAGAATCCAGAATTTGTAAGCACTTGTTACCAGTCATAACTTGTATAATTGTTTAAGGACTTCTGACTATATTAAAAAAAACTCTGAATTTGGTACAATGGAACAATAAAATCCATTAAATAAACTCATCATAGATACCAGGACTAAATTTAGTATATACCCCAGAAGCGTGTTTCATCTACAAAATACTCGTCAGTGACGCTCTGAATCCAAAAAAGTTTAAAAGGCCAAATAAAGTACGAAGTTGAAGGATTTTTTTACATAACTAATTTGATTCAAATAAACTTCAACCACAACAAAACCAACTTTTGAATGAGTATAACCGTCATACCACTTAAAACAATGCATAAGGTTTTGGTGCATTAGTTTCTATAGTTACTTCCTGTCTATAGCAGGTAAATATACCTAGGACTGAAATCCTATTGCAGTGGACATATATCAACTTTGTTTTTTTTATATAGATTATATATATCCTGTTTGAATGGTTTTACACTAGTAAATTTTGGGGTCAATTTATAGCTTTTTGTTTGGTGTGAGCCAAGGCTCTGTGTTCAAGACCATACTTCGACCTTTAAAGGTTTTACCTTTACAATTGTGACTTGGATCGAGAGTTATCTCATTGGCACTTATACCTCATCTTCGTATATCTATTCTAAAGACTTTTCTGTGATATTTTCAATGCTTTATGTACTTACAAAATCTGGTTGTATCATAGATGTAAGATGTAGTCAAGTTACGAGCCTGTGGACTGTAGTTATTTCCAATTGAATCACTGACAAGCCTGAAATGTTTGTGCTCTTTAGAAGGTGCTGCTTTTGTAAATGATCCTTGCTGTAATATTTTAGGTTTTCCACTATAACCAGGCTGAAAAAGACAAGACATTTCCATTTTATTCTATACACAATCTATGTATCAATGTGTAGTAAACATCCAAGTTAAATAAGAAACTATGAAAAGATGTGATATAATTTGAATTTGACCACTGAATTTGATCAAGTTTTGCATAATGGAAGTTATTCAATAATGTATGTATTAAAACTATAAGGCTAAAGGTTGTTCAAACTATTTCAAGTGTTCCAAAAATCTTAATTTCTTCATTAAAAAATGTTACATCTTTATAGATGAAAGTTGTATTAACCCTATTACTAGCTATGGGTACTGCGGTTATGACAGGATCTGTTGTATTAACCCTATTACTAGCTATGGGTACTGCAGTTATGACAGGATCTGTCGTATTAACCCTATTACTAGCTATGGGTACTGCAGTTATGACAGGATCTGTCGTATTAACCCTATTACTAGCTATGGGTACTGCAGTTATGACAGGATCTGTCGTATTAACCCTATTACTAGCTATGGGTACTGCAGTTATGACAGGATCTGTCGTATTAACCCTATTACTAGCTATGGGTACTGCAGTTATGACAGGATCTGTCGTATTAACCCTATTACTAGCTATGGGTACTGCAGTTATGACAGGATCTGTCGTATTAACCCTATTACTAGCTATGGGTACTGCAGTTATGACTGGATCTGTCGTATTAACCCTATTACTAGCTATGGGTACTGCAGTTATGACTGGATCTGTCGTATTAACCCTATTACTAGCTATGGGTACTGCAGTTATGACAGGATCTGTCGTATTAACCCTATTACTAGCTAAGGGTACTGCAGTTATGACAGGATCTGTCGTATTAACCCTATTATCAGCTATGGGTACTGCAGTTATGACAGGATCTGTCGTATTAACCCTATTACTAGCCATGGGTACTGCAGTTATGACAGGATCTGTCGTATTAACCCTATTACTAGCTATGGGTACTGCAGTTATGACAGGATCTGTCGTATTAACCCTATTACTAGCTATGGGTACTGCAGTTATGACAGGATCTGTCGTATTAACCTATTACTAGCTATGGTTACTGCAGTTATATACAGGAACTGTCGTATTAACCTTATTACTAGCTATGGGTACTGCAGTTATGACAGGATTCTTTAACCTATATAGCTATGTACTGCAGTTATGACAGGAATCTGTCGTATTAACTCCTATTACTAGCTATGGTACTGCAGTTATGACAGGATCTGTCGTATTAACCTATAGCTATGGTACTGCATTATGACAGGAAACTGTCGTATTAAACCTATTCTATATGGTTACTGCAGATGAATATCTGTCGTATAATATTATAGTATGGTATCAGTTATGACATTTGTCTATTGCTATTTTTCATGTGTCAGCAAATTGGTATAATTATTGCAGCTGCTACTCAGTAATAGAGAAGAAAGTATTAGTCATTCATTTAAAACAGGGGCATTGGTTTTTTTATATTCTGATGAAATGACGCAGAGACTTTTTATAATTCATTTAAAAATTAAATTTTCTACACAATCATTCATTAACTATTTCTACTAAATTAACTTTTAAATTAGTTACATATTTAATATTTTAAAATACTTTTCAAGTTGTCTCAGAAGGTTTATGGTGAAACTTTACTGATGTGTTAGGGTGACAATATTATCATTGGTCTAATTATGTCAAATTACATATTCATTTTCTGTCATTATAGGGAAGATCAGTTAGAACACATAATTTTCCATAATTTCATAGTTTAGATTCTTATTTACACAAACACTGTTGTCTATTAATGTTTTATGATGAGACTTCATTAAACTTAATAGGATTGTTGTTTTTTATTCTTGTTTTTTTTTCAGGAGCAGTATTCAAACAGAAACTGTGACTGCCTTATTTAGCTTTCTTTAGTGTCCAGCACATTAAGAACCTGCTTTCCAAATTATGTGCCTCCTTTAATTTGTATTTCAGATTAGTAGTCATTCTATTGGCAGCTGCAATGTTCAGGGTTTTTTTTATTGTGTTTTACCTTTATGAAATGATGGTCTAGAGAGGCAGCAGGGCAGGTTTGTTTGCAAATTAAACTGATTTATCCCCATCACTTTACATACCTGTACCATGCCAGGTATTCTGGACCATGTGTTGTTTGTCGTTGTTTGTGCATTGTACATATTTTTTTTAAAGGAGCCCAGGGCCAGTGATTGGTACTGTCTATTTTTGGTATTATCCTTTTTTTATGTATAGTTTCTAAGTAAAACAGAGGACTTGATTTAAGTAATGTAAATTATATCTGAAATTTCTCTTAAGTGTTTGCAAAGCACACAGGTTAGATGGTTAAAACCACTTAAATACAGGTACTTGTTAATTCAGTAAAATAAGATTTTGTTGAAGAAAAAAAAATTGATTTTTAAAGTTTTATAATTAAAAGTTGTCCAGTAGATTTTGTTTGGACCAGTAAACAATAATTGTCCACAGGAACAAATGTCAAATGAACCATCTAAGACCTTTGCAAATCCTGTAAGGTGTCAACTTTTGAAAGGTATTTTTACTTTTCTCTGTATTGACACAGAAATTCATATTCTAGATTCTTCAATATTTCAGGTTATCATATGTAAATTATTAAATAATAAAATTCTACAATAATGCCATGTAAGTATCATTTTACATGACAAAGTATGTAAATAAATAGATATTTATTTAAATCTTCCTTATAAAATCCTATTAATCTTTTTTTATAAAAAGATCCAAAACATTTTAAAGCAGAACACAGCACGGACGAGTGACATCGATAAACTTATCTCATTGCAGGTGATTATGTGACGAAATAGAAGATATTAAAAATTTTAATTTATACCAACAGGGAACATAAAATATCTTAAAATAAACCAGATCGATCAAATCTATTGAATAGAAATTTGTAATTTGCAATGATCTTCGAGACCCATTCAAACAAATTATCTATGTGAAGATTATTCAAGGATTTCAACTGTTCTTTCTAATGAAAAAAAAAAATGCTAATTTATAAGACTCTAAAACTACAAGTTTGTACACCTAAAAAAAAATTAGATATGAATTTCCCCAGGTATCTTTTTTAAATATCTTACAATTTATTATAAATTTTCATACTTATCATTTAGATTTTAGGTTTCCTGTACTGTAATTCATAAAAACCCAGTTGCTTATTAATCTAAAGCTTAAATTCACCATGTAAACAACTATGTAAGTGTAATCGAATAAATTTCAAAGTATGTTACAAGTACATAACATATTATACTAAGGAATGGGTCATGTTAAAACCACGATCACAGTGAAAACTTGAAGATTAATTTTTCCAAACAATGATAAAGAAATTCTAATTTTTGTCTTTAAGGTTGCTTTTCCAACTGATATTTGAAATTTGCTATTTTAAGTGAACTCGCATAAAATAAGAAGATGTGGTATGATTGCCTATCAATCAATTATCCACAAAAAAGACTAAAGAACAAGGATATTACCGCCAACAAGTCCTTACACATCATTTAGGCTTCAACTATGAGCAAAACCCACACCTTACAAAAGGCATGCCTTTGATAATAAAATGTGAAACTATAAAACAATAGAAGACAAGAATGTGTCCTGAGTACACAGATTCCCCATCCGCACTATCATTTTCTGTTTTCAGTGGACCGTGAAAATGGGGTAAAATCTCTAATTTGGCATTAAAATTAGAAAGATCATATCATAAGGAACATGTGTACTAAGTTTCAAGTTGATTGGACTTCAATTTCATCAAAAACTACCTCGACAAAAAACTTTAACCAAAACTTTAACCTGAAGCGGGACAGACGTTTAATAGAAGAGCTAAAAATTTCAAAAGATTCTTTCTATTATTAGTTTTCAAACACCAGTTATCTAATAGTAGGACACACTTCCTAAAGTAAGATAGTCTGTCTCACTTGCGGTTAGAGGTCGATGCCTTAAGAAAGTTTATTGCTATAGCTTGCTATAGCAAACTTCCAAAAACTGTCTGGTTTAGCCATTAACATTAAACAATAAATACTCATGACAGATGACAACTAATGATAAACCATCAGACCACATAAGGCTGACCAAGAATATTGTGAGGTCAAAAAGTTTGTAGCTCAATTCAACAACAACCCTGAAACCACATTCATCAACCATTTTATTGGAGAGCAACAGCACACTATAAGAAGGAACTATGAAACCATCTAGAAAGGGCTAGACTGATATAAGTAATTTTGTGTACTTGTGTAAAGATCAAAGAACAAAGTATTTCCTATTTACAATTTGTTTAAAATTAAACTTTGGTGCAAAAGAGTTTAAAATACTGGAAACATTGATTAACCATTTAACCAGAAATTATATAATATGTTGTAATTGGAAATGTTCCCAACCACAAATCACATGGAATTCAATATGTGTGAACTAAGCTACCCTAACAAACTGGAGTGGAAAGTCTGTTCCAATATTAAAAATTAAATAGGTGGCATAATTAGTTGAATTAATCCGTTAAGCCTAGATATTGACCACATACTCTTTTTGTCCCTTTAATTAAAAGTAAGTGTTTTTGATTTACTAATAGTGCAGTTGGTGTCTCATTGTCAATGTGTACACTATTTGATTTAAGAAAACATAAGAACAGGTATCAGGGGCAGATCCAGCCATTTTAAAAACCCAACCCAGGACAAAGGGGGGGTTCCAACCACATGTCCCCATTCAAATGCATTGATCGTCCAAAAAAAAGGGGGGTTCCAACCCCTAGAACCCCCCCCCTTGATCCGCCACTGGGTATAGCTTATTTCGAGCCTTCTAAATTGGCCCACCTCATTTCATCGTCATTTCAATTAAGGATGTTTGCTGCTCAGTTTCAAAATAAATAACTTTCCATATAACTAGTATATATTGATACGGGATCAATTGAGGAATAAAAAGAGCAAAACAATTATAGGGGTCAATGTGCTTGTTTTCAAGATATTAGCCATTGGAATTTTGGCGGGAAAATGTTCTCTCTTGATTTTTCATAGCTTTATCATTGACCAGTTAAAATTCTCAAAAACTATTAAAAAATAAATAAGATTTTATAAAACTTTTTCAAATGGCTTATATTTATAAATGTAAAAAAATTTATAAAAAGAAAAATGGGGGTTCATGGGCAAATTTTTTTAAGGCATTCAACTGGATAAAACCAGAGGATTTCTAAAATCTGACAAAAATTCCAAAACATGACAAGCAAACATTCTTAGATAATGGTAAATGAAGAAAACAATCATGTTCAAAATGAGTTTTACCTTAAACTTTAAACTCTTTCAATGACAAATAACTACATTTCCAGTTTAATTTATAGAAATATAGTACATCATACTATTTTAGTTTTACAGGCTGGTGCTATAGGCATGTTATATTGTCGCAACTCATCTTGAAGGTTACATGGTAACATAAAGCTTCAATACATAAAACTGTTGGCAAGTTAAAGAATTGAACCCATGAATCTAAAACTCTGTTGCTCTACTAGTTTGTTTTTTTCTAGAAAGCTTTTTTGGAGACTTTTAAATAAAGAAGATAGCATCAGCCCTTTAAAATTTGTGTTAAAATACAACCAATTAATCTATGACTGCTTATCAAAGTGAAGTTTTAAAACATTACAATAATAGGGATCACATGAATTTGAAGTTTGAAAATTTAAGATAAATCTTCATGATCCTATTAATCTTTATTGTGTAACAAATCACTTCAATATATCATTACTCAACAGAGGGAAAAAAAGTGTTTAACATTACATAATAATCTTGTCTGTTAGTTCAAAGACTAGATAAATAATATCATTACAAAGTATACCTGCAAGGTGTCTGATCAAACCAATTCAAAGTCTAAATAAAAAAATACCATTAAAAACCAATCCTGCAAGGTGTCTGATCAAACCAATTCAAAGTCTAAATAAAAAAATACCATTAAAAACCAATCCTGCAAGGCGTCTTATCAAACCAGTTCAAAGACCAAAAAAAATCAATGTGTCTCAAGCAAACTAGTTCAAAGACCAATACCAGGATGGACCAGTTTGCTGCATGCAATTGAGTGAGGTAATATGTCTCTTGGAACATAAATGATCATTTCCTTTAACTGATGCCAACAAAACTTTGGTAGAAATTTTCGTTGTACAAGGAGTGTTCTAAAATCTGCAAGTTTGCGGCAAACAATTCAGTTTCATAAGGGTTAACAATCAAGTCCCTTCAGAAAACAGTATGTAGTGTTTCTCATTTTAACTTTCCCAACTAGGGCCATATCTTTGGTTAGTTTTTCAAAAATTTCTAGCATTGGAAATACTAAAGTTCCGAGATAAAAATTAAAGTATGACACTATATATAAATATCAGTTCCCTTAATTTTTTAAGCATATGACTTACAAAATGTACATGCTATGGTGATCAATCCCAGTGTAAGACATTTGCACACATAGTTTAAAGAAGACCAAAGTATTTAATTGGAGGATTTTTTTACCGGTTATTAATAATCAACAGAATATTAACTCTCCTGGACTTTTCGTTAATGTAAACAACCTAATTACTTATTTTTTGTATATAAATACAATGAATGGTGTTTGACGCACATAAAAAAAATGCTAAGGTTATTTTATTATAAGCATGTTATATCTTTTTATAATTAATCATGCCTCATATGACAGTTTTTGTACATAGATTAAGTGTAGATGCACTATTAGATAATTATCTATTGAAAATATTTGTCAAAAAATTTTAATTTCTGATGCACCTTCAGATATAATTTATCTTTCTTTAAATCTATTGTAAAGAATCAAAATTTCTGTTGTGACTTTCAAATATTTATCGACGGAAGAATTTCATTCAAAAGTCTCATGAACAAAATAAGCTTTTTTACTTCATAATTTGATTTTTTTTTAAATGTAAAAGATATGAATAAAAAAAAACTGTAGGGAAGAGGTCAATGTGACAGCAATCAAACAAGTTATCTCATTGGAAATAATACCACATCTTTTTTTTTATAAGACAAAACAAAACATAAGACAACACAGGTAAAGATACCTGAACTTCAACCATAGACGAAAATTTTTTGAGACATGTCTATCAAGATCTTTTAATGCAGTGGCGGATCCAGAACTTTTCCTAAGAGGGGGCCCGCTGACTGACCTAAGAGGGGGCCCGCTCCAGTCATGCTTCAATGATTCCCTATATAATCAACCAAATTTTTTCCCGCCCCCCAGGGCCCCCCCCCCTGGATCCGCCTATGTAATGGCCAAAATGTGTTATGTAGAAAAGTTGTATATACATTTTTCCGAGGATATCAAAGATTTTCCATCAATTCAATAATTGAGATATTTTTCCAACAGATGTTGATTTCTCATCTTCAATAGACAAAAAACTTTTAGGCCCAAACATGTCATTATGTAAATCTGAGCCAGTTTGTGTTGAAACCTTGTCTGATTAAATTGTTCACTAAGGCCGGCTTTTATGAAGCTAGAGTACATCTCTTATCATCATCATACAGACTCTTAATGAGAAGGTTATAAATAATGACAAAATGAAAATATTTTTAAAAACTGAAAAATCACAATTAGGTAACTGTTTGGTAAATGACCTGCAGTGACCTGTGCAACATACGTATATATACAAAAGCTTCTAATGAGCTAATTTTCTTTTTAGTGAAACTAAAATTCATTTAAACAATCTCTTTATTGTTAAAGACCAAAGTTTTAACAAAATCATATGCAGTCCAATAGCCAATAAATTCGGTCAAAAGTAATTATATGGAGCCAAACTGTACCAGGGAATGGATTAAGAAGACAAACTATACACATTGGTTTTAAATCAACAAAATTTTCATTACCATTTTTATTTTAAGAAAAGCATTTTTAAAGACCAAGGACCAATAGTTTATGAGTTTTCACCCAGTGGTAGCTGTATTTAGTAGCTTTATACAATAATCTGACCTCATCAGGACAGAACAAGACAATTTTTTAAAATCCTAAATTATCTGTTATCAAAGTTTTAATTCATTATACATCTACATGCAAGGATATCAAATATGAAAAATTCCATAATCTGGTTGCAGCAAAAATTAAATTAATTTCATAAATTAGAATTTATAATACATCATGTTATCATATTTCTATTCCGTTACATACATGTCATTATTACTATATATATATATTGTGCACTAACAAGTACTAAATTATCAATGAATTGCTATATACTAACGGTTAACGAGGCCGGGATAAGGTACCGGTACTTCATGTATCTCTAACAAATGTAAAATTCAAATAAAACATTATAATTTCAAAAAAAAAAAAAAAAAAAAAAAAAAAAAAAAAAAAAAAAGGATATCAAAAAGACAACTTAATTTGATTTTAATGCATGTGAAATCTGTGATTTAATTTTACTTTATTCCAGAGATACAGTGTCATAACAATACAAAATGTCTATTCAGATATGAGATTTACCAAATTATAAATGATTTTTCAATCCTGGGGAAGACACCTGAAATGACCTATTAAATTTGTCAAATCAATATTAAATATATTTTATTGATTACTCTGAAGATTATTAACTGATCCTTACAACAACAAGACACCACTCACGGTATGTTGTGAAAAGTCTGGGTTGTATGAAACAAAAGCAAACATATTAGGATTTAGAGTTACAATGGAGAATTTTATTGAAAATTCCATACAAATTTTTAATGGGTATAATAAAAGAAAGATTTTATTGTTTATAAATTGTATTATTCACTAACTAAAAGAAAAATAAACATGTACAAATAAAAACTTGATCCGAACATAATACTGGTTTTATAGCAAAATGAAAATCTGTACCACCTTCCTGATTTAGGATAATGATGATGAATGATAGCAATCTATGCTCCACACAATAGAATTTATGTATCCTATAACATACAGTTAAATTTAATCAAGTTAGGCATTGGTCTTCCTTTTTTAAAAATAAGCTACAAAGACAGGATATAGCTTAAAACTGCTAGACTATAAAACAATTTAATATATCAAGTTTTGTTTTTAAGTATGGAATAAATATAAAATTATAAGATACATGAAAGAGGCATTTGGACACAAGATTGTCCTATCAAATCTCTGGGTAACTGCTTCATTTAAGCAACAGCTAGCAAATTACAGGAAAGACTAAAAATTTGCAAAACTTATTTATTATTTTTTAGTTAGCCAATTGATGTAAACCTAACATAAGGCTGATTAGTTCAAAAGTAAAAAATGTACCAGCCTATTTATTCTAAGTCAAAGGTGACTATATAAACTCTTTTGTCAAACTTGTTATGTTTAAGAGTAAACCAATTTTGTTCATCCAAATAAAATCTTTCCCATTCTCAATAAAAAAGCCATCAAAATAAAAATGTCCATCTTAAAGGAAAAATTTACCCCCAAAAATGTACAACTTTCAGCAATTAAACCAAATAAACAAATTACATTCGTCTGGATTCATTTTATGAGAAATTCTCTGGAAAGTAAACTTTTAATTTGAGGTAAATACTTCAATTATATTTTGTTTGAATGCATTAAAGATTTATTTTTCAGTTCATAAACTTACAAATCATAAAACTTTTTAAATTTTTATCTTTTAATGAAGAATTTCTGCTTGAATAGATATCCTCCAGAAAGAATTAATGTGAAACAAGTAATGAAAATAACATAAAATTCTTTAACAGTTGTTATTAAATGGTTTACACCCACTAAATACAAACATGTAAACCTATTGAATATTTCGACTTAAGTTCTTTTTTTTAAATCTCAGTGTATATAGGATTAACAGGTTCTTTATATATCACAAGTATCTTTAGCAAAGACTGCAGTGAAGGTATGACTTCAGTTACATACTAAGGATACATTGATACTATATTATGTATTTCAAACTTGAAGGCCATACAGTGATCTATAGTTAGTTTAGTTTAGTTTAAACATATTTATTTATAGTGGATTTGGGAAACAAGTTTTGCAAGTTATATTAATTTCTTTCCACTTTGCGGGTGCGAGTGCTGCCTTGTAGCGCATTAGCCTGCTCTTTTTCGAATTCTACAGGGATGTCTTTAACGTGCTAGAGATATGGCTCTCTCTAACACAGGTCAGCCATTTATCGTCCCCTTACGACGGTCTATCATTGTCTACTCAAGATCATACTCGCAAATGGTGTCAAGGGAGAGCCGAAAATTCAGTCCCTGAAATTTTCATCCCTGAACAGGAATCGAACCAGGAACCTCTGTGTTAGTAGTCCGATGCACTAACCACTACACCACGGCTCTCTGTCGTTGTTAACCATCTATAGTTGTTAACTTCAGTGTCATTTGATCTCTTGTGGAGAGTTGTCTCATTGGCAATTATACCACATCTTCTCATTTTTATATTGAAAAGAACAGACAATCAGAAATCATATTGAAGAAAGACTGACAAAAATAAAACAGGCCAATAAACAGTTTACAAAACATAACACGAAATCTAAGGATTGAACAATTAGTGTTTAACATCACTTCATCACTTTGGCTATATTGAGCGGTAAGATCTGAACAAGGGGACAATCACAAACCATATATGGCAAACCGCATCAACCAATTTATAAATCTTTTTTTCAACAGTTCTTTTTAAACTTCAGTGCAAAACTTCAAATGTTTAAATCTAAAAGTGTTGTCCAAGTACACCCAACTTATTTAAGATTCTACCACTAAGCAGCCACATTGTAATTATTCATGTACACTCAGTGGAGGATCCAGGGGAGGTTCAGGGAGTTTGAACCCAACATTTTTTTGGGACGACCAATACATTTGAATGGGGACATATGGTTGAAACCCCCTTCATCCTGGTTGCAATCCCCTTCATCTGGTTTTGAACCCCCCTTTTATATATGGCTGGAATGCCCCTGTTCACAAGAAAAAATTCTAGTGAAGCAACGACCGAAGCCAAGTATCTTATAGTTAACACAAAATAAAGGTTACTGTGACCCAATTCAAGCATTACTTGTAAACTTCATCAACACTAAATAGGCTGAAATGCAGCAATGCACATAAAAAATCAAGAATGTCAGAAACCGATAATTTTTTTCCAACCAATTAACTAATCTAATTCAGATTTCTTAGGTCATGATTAAAATCTTAGTTCTAAAAGCATAGCTTAATCTGTCCTAAAATCCATGCATAGATGTATTCTTGTATACTGTTTTGTACAGCAATAAAAAACAATGTCAGACATAACTGATAGGTTTTTTATTACCTAATTAGGGTTATTTCATCTGTGATTACTGATTATCAATGAAATATTAATTACAAACAATCAATTTCACAATACGGTTTAACAGAATTGCACTGCTTTGTCATGCAATATAACAAATCATTTGAAAAGGCTTCATTAACTTGCGACAAAATGTTTGGATGTTCTAAGCATCAAATAACACAATACATTCCTTTGAAAATAGAATTAAGTCATGTAAGGCCTTTAATGCAATTAAATTTGCACTACTTATAAAAGAAATCATTAAAAGGAAAAAGATGTATGTGAAATGAAACAAAACAAAAAAACAATAATGAATTTTAGATACATCATTACTGATATAGTAGAAAATTTCAAATTAGTGTAGCTTTAAATATAAATAACTGCATCTAATTGATATCTTTGTCCTTTTGCAAGTTAATAATAAAGCCTAATAATGGTCTGTATAAAACAATCCAGGAAGGGTGTAAAACGGGGGGTTGATCGACCAAAAAAAGGAATCTTACATTTCTCATGATTTATATATGAATAAAATTTAAATGCATTGTTAGGCTCCCGATAACTTTTTTTATCCCCCTTTCAAAAATTATGGTTCCATCCCTGACAGTCCTGACAGACTCTTGTCAAGCAAATCTCATCCTGAATTATTTCTCTATTTGTTTGCTGCTCTGTCATTTCATCACCAAAATATCTAAATCTACAGCATTTGTATCAATGGTTGTCATCTTCAAGATTAAACCTACAATAAGGTTATTTCATATGTTTTTGGTCTTTACAGTTTCCTAGCAGTACATGAGAGCATGTTTTACTAACCATCAAAATCTTCCATTAGATAATGTCACAGAATGCAGCTTTTATTTTGTGGGAAATTTTCTTTGATATAAGAAACCATATCAAATTGGGGGTAAAATTGTTTTGTTACATCTTCTAAAGCAGGCAATATATAATTTATATATATTATGGGAGTCCATCCCTCTGTCTAAAGTTTAAGTTTATTTCTACACAATTTTATCTATTATTTTACCATGTTATGTATGAACTGTTTAACTATACATAAACAGATCTAAGCAAGTTTTTCTGTATACACATATTCATCTTATAGTTTGACCACTTTTAGAATCTACAATTAAATTCAATAATCTTTACTAAATTACATATAAACTTATTTTAATAGAAGTTTAAATATGTACTTTCCATCCACATTGTTCCCACTGAGAGTAATATGGTTAAAAATTGATCAACGTTTTAAATCAAGTTTCACCAAAAATAGTTGATTTTTCTTGCTTCATTAGTTAAAGAATGTTTACATTTTTTCGAACACAAAGGGAGGTAATTATGGTGACAGAATCAATATGACACAATCAAGATTTAACAATAGAGTTTATTAGTTTTCACTAATTTTTACTTGGTTACAAAGTAGTAATTGCCGTGTCACCCTGCATGACATTATGTATTGAAAAAAATCTTGTTACACAACTTACAACAATGAATCAAAGTTTCACCAAGAATAAGACACAATTACATTTAAGAAAAAAAAAATCAAAAGAAAACATAAGAACATTGATCATGAACCAAACTTTAAAAGAGTTGATAAACCTTCTTTTTTTTTTTTTAAATTAGTCAAACATTCTTTCTCTTATAAACGTAGCAGATAATTTTAATTGATATTTAGATATCTAACACCACATTGATTTTGCAAGAATAATATCTATATTTTCAATAGAGACATACAGCCATGCATACTTAGATGAAACAAACCAAAAAAAAGTTCATTACATATATATAAGCTGGAAATTCAGCCTCTCTGACTTATGAAGGCCTGAACACTTTTATGATAAAAAAAAACATTTCACATATGCAGGATTGATGAAGTTAGTTTTTCAAAAATTTTCATAGCTGAATGTCTTCCTAAATCATGACAATAAGAATATTTCAATTCTACAAAAATGAGAAACAATTCCCGAAACCAATCCATTAAATAATGTGTATAAATACAGTTTGGGTGCGAAAATATTTGGTGAAGTTTCCAAAGAAAAATTGATAAATTAAATCTCAAAATTAGGTATAACTTCAGATAAAGTAAAAATTGATAAACTCAGAAAAGTTGTCCACCCTCCTGCCAAAATAAAATAAATTGATGATTAAGTAATAATTAAAACTCATGTATTAGAATTGGGATTTCAGTAGTAAATGTATTAAGAGATTCAAGGTTTGAAATGGACCAGGTGTAAATATATTCTGTTACTTAGATCAAAGACAAGAATTAAAAGTGTGACCTTTCCGTTCTTTTATTGTACACTTTAGAATTGTAAATAATTTTCAAGTGAGTGATTTACTGAATTATTAGCTGTCACCAGTCTATTAAATTGTTCAGTCAATTAAAAAAAATTAATCAAATCATACGCTAAAATTTTCAGTAATTATTGTGCAATAATAAGAACCCGCTACATTGACAGATATGAAATTTATTATTTTTTCTAAATTCAAATCAAAAATTAATTGACAAATTCGTTTGACAAAAATATCAAATTGTACAAAAAGAATAATGATACGGTAATTACTATCCACATGGGTGTATTATTCTTCAATACATATATCAGCTTTCGCTAAATTCGTGTCAATACAACTATTATACAACCATACTTTAAAATAAAAACTATGATTGTTCCCGACACCTTAATCTCCTATTCTATCTAACTTGTGAAATTGCTCATTCATGTTTAAAAATCAAAACTGTAAACTGAATTTTGTTACGTCGAAAAAAAATAATTTAATAGTGATAGTCTCTACATTTATGTAATATTTAGACATTATATCTTATATGTATATATCGGTTTCAAAATAATAGGTATAGTAACATGTATGAACAAATTCTATGTAGTCTTCTTAATTTGAATTTAAAGTGTCACTTTTTTTTTAATCTTGTTGTGTCCTGGTGTATAAAATTTGTCTAATGAATGATTGTACAGGAAACTTTAAATCTAGGAAGGATTGTGTCCTATTTTATCTTCAAGGTATAACAGAATAAATACTTTAATGAAAACAACTCCATTCTCAAGCTTGTAACTATTAGAAGGTTAATAGTCAGGGTCACTCACTTCTAGTTGTAACTTCTATCAGAATTACTCTCATACAATATCTACATAGTCCTACATCAATTGCTACATGTTAAAGGCCATACTTTTACCTATACATTGTAATAATTTTCTTTTACAAATTCTGACTTTGATGCAGAGTTGTCTCATTGTCACTCTTATATCTATTTTCAACCATGAAATAAGAGGTCATGGGTTTGATCCTGGAATTGGTCAACCCAAAGACTTTAAATTGGTATTTTATCAAGTATGCAACATTTAGAGAAAGAGCATATGTCACCTCCGCATCAGAAAAATTTAACTCATTAAGGTGAATATTTCTTTATGGTACATGCTTACCTAATGAGCTAACATTTTTAAAAATATGCTTCAAAGTTAGTTTATTTGTACGCTATTGACTCATTATTATGTAATCATATTGAAAATTGATGTAATATTTGCAACTGGACATCAAACAGTCATCATGCATTCATCATGTTAATTCATTTTGCCTAATTTTGAAACTGACAATGAGACATCTTAGCCCTTTTGATTTGTAAGATAATTTCAATATCTACTCTCTGATGTCATTCAATACTCACTGTCTGTAAACGAGCTTTTGAAGATTTATCACTTATCAATCATGAACTTATTATAAATCAGATGAACTTTGAGGCTTTCAAATGTTCAACAACTAAATCTAATAATAATCACTTTGAACTTATATAGCATACATATCTATGTACCTTTCTTTATTGACACAATCTAAAAAATTACATTTCCTACAAAAGACGATGTCATATTGAGAACTTCTTTTAGAAACCCAACTGAAAGGAATTCATAAATAGATCTATTTGATGATATTAACTACTGTAATGATATTTAAATTTGTCTTGTGTGTGAAGAAAAACCAATCCGAGAGATAAATGAATATTATCACACATCAAGAAGAATGGATAACAAATACCTGCACTGCAATACATGCAATAATAATATAGGATAGTACTCAAATGTACTGAATCAAAAATATTTAGAAATTGGTGTAAAAATACTTGTGCAGGGGTAATTTGACTGTTATTTCAAAATCATAATTCAAACTATTAAACCTACGCAAACTGATCTTTTCCACTAAATTAACATGTTGAGGAATAAGGAATGGGACATTTATTAGATGTTATCTGTCCCAAACAAAACTATGGTGCAAACATAATTAATTCGGCCAACATTTAGGAAGTTAAACTTAGTTTTTGTCAGTAAGAACATGAGCACTTAATTTCAAGTTGATGGCAAACAGCTTTAAAACATACTTAAACATGAACAGAAAGCCAAATAATTGGAGTCAAAAACCAAGGTCACACATGCAGGTCATATAAATCAAAGAATGCAAAGCTTTTCAAAAAAACGTATAAAAATATTAATATTATAAAAGAAAGGAAGACAAAGAGTGTTAATTAATGACACAAATCTTAAAGCCATGTTACATCATTAATATTCCACTTCTCAAACCTCTTTTGTTTGATTGGTTGTTGTCTCACTCTCAATCATAAAACATTTCATTTTCTTTTATCTCATGTAAAATCAATCTTTTCACACTATTTAGCATGAAAAAAATATAGACCTACATACTTCAAAGATGTCATCCTTGTTAAAATATTTCTTTGGTTACCACTTCATTGTTTATTTCTCTTTCTGACCTTAACTTTTGACAGTTTTTAGTAGCCCCTTGTGAAATACTAAATTCTTTAAACACTATATACGCAATCATCATATATTTATTAAGTTTTATAGCTTTCAAGTTTCTTTGATAAAAAGACACTGGGGGTCAACGTAACAATGTAAATTTACTTTATAGAATTAAAATGTTTTAATACATAAACAAAGTCAATAAAATAAATTGTCCAAAAATCTTTAAATGTTCAAAAACTCACACTGTGGATCAATCTTCTTTACTTTGAGAGCCTTTAACAGTGGACATTAAGTGAAACTGAGAAAGAAATTAATTCCAAGAGCACTTTTGTGTCCAAGAGTTTTGTTAACTAACAAAACAATATCGCTATTATATCATATATGTAACGCTGCTAATGGGACATTACCCAATGTTGGATTTAATTGGAAAAATTTGACAGTGCTAAGCATGTCTTGAGACTCAAGTTTGCCCTATTGGATATTTTATACAATTTTCACACATTGCTTTGGTAAATAGAAAAAAATCTGCTTTTCAAATTCCCAAGATAGAGGACTTCATCAAAATAAAAATATCCTTTTTTCTCATATTTTTTTTTTATAAAATTATAACCTGTAAATTTTATTCTTTTAAATTATGGGGGATTTGCAGTTTGTTGTCTTGGTTTTATGCAACTGATCTTAATAAGGTAGATAGGTCTATCATGTGGTCATAGGTACAGGTATTTGTTTTATGTAATAATCCAACTTAAAAACTTATCACAAATTACCATAAACTGCTGAACAGGATTTTATAAAAATTTGAAAATTTGACAGCATTAAATTACAAAATTTATTACTTTACGAAAGATTTTATGTTTTAATCAACCCTCAGAATTAGCCATAAAAAATATATTCATATGCTTACAGCAGTGCATAAATTACTTCTGCATTTGTTTTCATTTGTTGTTAAGAAAAAAATAGACCTTTAGTTACTAAATAAAAAAACCTAATGCAATTATGAACTTTGAATGACAATAATGAGTGTTGACAGTTCAGAAAACTTATTACTATTGGTCATGAACTCATTTTAATTTCAATTCTCACATGGTTTGTAATGACAACTAGTTTATAAACACATCATAAACAGAAGTCTCGCTAATTTTGATAATATTGGCTTCTGTAAACCTTAAATCATTGACTATGTACATACTGCACACAATAGAAGTCAAACACCTTCACATGGACGAGGAACTTCTACTGTCCATGACAAACATGAAGGAGACTGAAGGCTATACATTTAATAACACTGATGTATTTACACTACCACACTAATATAAACATATATTTAATGAATTATCAAATTACTGAGTTATAAACACTTCAAAAAACTAATTAAATATTTAATTTACATTTAACATCACACTGGTCGTGGTATAACAAATAAAATGTCTGGATCAGACTTTAATCTGAAAGTCCTACAAGTTCAAATGAAATTCATTCAGAGATAGAACAGGTTAAACAAACTCATCATAGATACCAGCATTTAAAATTTATACACCAGACATGCATTTCTTCTATAAATGACTCATCAGTGATGTTCAAATCAAAAAAAGTTAAAAAGGCAAACAAAATACGAAGCCAAAGAGCACTGGAGACCCAAATTTCCGAAGAACATTTGTACATTACTGATCAGTATTTTTTTCTGAAAGAGGGAAGAATTCATCTATAATTCTAGTCGCTGTTAAAAAGTCATAAATCTATTGGGAAACACATAAACTATAAGAGGGTAACAAAGGAACAACAGGAACACTGCACTGCTACAAAAAACAAACGCCAAGATACATAGAAAGAACTATTTTATACAGATATTACCATATAACATGTTCCTTGATATCACACATAAGAATGGCCTTTTTATTATATGCCTTTGTAAAATATACCGCTATATATCACTTACCTCTTTAGCACTCAATGGAGGAAGATGTGCAATAACAGCAGGTCTGTACTGCTGTTCAAATTCATTCGGTTGTGATATTTTAATTCCATGCTGCCTCTGAAAAACATCAAACAAACAAAAATAATATAAGAAAAATGCTCATATAAAGTACTGTTACATTTATTACACAAGGTCATGTTTTTCTCTGACTATTTATGACGTCCTTACACTAAATCTGTTGGATGTTGGATGTGTATCTGATTGATAATTTAGTCTAAGATGTATGATATTTTACGTAAGTTGTTTTTGGCTTCGAACTAGCTGTCAGTATAAACTGTGAGTACTCTCCTATCTGTACTCAGTCTTTTTGTTGTTTGGATGGACAAGTACCCGGTCACATCCACATGATTTTGTTATATGCATTTCTATTTGTATCCATCTGATGAGGGAAGCCTTTTTCACCTGAACCGATTTTTATAGTTGGTTCTTATGTTGTACTGTTACACTACTGTCCCAGGTTAGTGGAAGGGTTGGGAGCCCCCTAACATTTAACCCAGTCACATTCTGTATGTATGTGTCTGTCCCAAGTCAGGGGCTTGAAATTCAGTGGTTGTCAGTGGTTGATGTGTTACATATTTGTTTTTCTTTCATATTTTTTGCACATTAATTAGGCCAGTTTTTTATTGTTTGAATTGTATTACATTTGTGTTTTCAGAGCGTTTTATAGGCTGTATAGTGACCTATATCTGTTCATTTCTGTGTGATTTGGTCTCTTGCGGAGAGCTGTCTTAATGGCAATAATATCACATTTTTTATACACATTTGTACAATGTATGTACTCTTGTACAAGTTAACATCAAAAATTCAGTTTTTGGCAATCTTATTTTTTATATTTGCATTGTTCTGAAGTTTTTTTTATTTCAAAGTTTCTTTCCATTAAGTTGCTTTGATACATTTAAACAAGGTATGACAAAAATAAACAAAGAAAAGTTTTGCAATTGAGATCAGGTTCATTGAAAAAACAACAGAGAGTAAAAAAATCGTTCTTATGTATTCTATGTATTATTATGTCATGTCTATTCAAAATGAAAGGAAACAAAACACTGTTATCTAAATACTACAAATGACATATTCAATTATTTGCATGACAACACAGGTTTAATTATAAGATAATTAACAGACGGACCAATACAAATGAACCTTGCCCATATTACACCACAGTTTAAATTACAGACCTACAGCACAACATACATGATTAAAACATTCCCTTTTGTCCAAAACTGTTTATCACTTTTCAATCATACTTTTCTTATTCAGTGATTTTCAAAACATGAAGCTAGTCAAACTTGTCAAAAAAAGAATCTTTTTTATGTCCAATTATCAGAACATTCTGGGTTTATTAGTATACATTTTGTACTATTCAATTGAGAGAGATCATAAGTTGTTTTTTAGAAAGTGTTTCAGATTTAATGCAACTTTTTACGATCATTTTCTGATTAAATATGCTTAAAGAGGAAATCCAGTCAAATGTTATGAATTATTTGTTATTATATACATCTACAATGAAACTAAGAACAAGCAATAAGGTGTTTACTGTTACATACTGAAAAAAAATAGAATACCGATAGTTTCACTGTTAGGTCGTGATTTTAAAATTTTATTAATACATTTACATTGAGTCAATGGGAGCAACATTGTTACTTGAATAGTGTTTAATGAAGAAGAAAAAAACTTCAGGGTCAGGGATAACAATCAGGGTGGGTAGGGGTACAGAAAACACACATACCATTACTTTTTTGTTTGACCTGAATTACATCTTTATTTAAATTTTATGTCCTTGTAAAGTCTCAACTTAATTAAATGTTGTGCATGTTTTTGCGTATCATTTGATTAAAAATGTGTTTCCACTATAACTGTTCATTCCTCTTTTACAATGGTCTTGTGTTGCAGGATATTTATTTCTTTGAATAACTCGGATCTTTTCATTTCCGTGGCAGTAAAAAACGTGGCAGTAAAAATAACAATCAAGACATCACAGAAAAACATGAAATTTGGGTAAAAACTGTCATTCAGCATTTAAATTAGGGTCGAAGATCATATCATAGGGAACTTGTGTACCAATGTTTAAAGTTGATCAATATTGATAGTCCCCAATAACAGTAGAAAAATTAATAAAAAAAAAATAAAAAAAATCAGGAAATTTTCCCAAAATTTTTATTATACTAATTAACTCAAAATCATTCAATTTTTTTTATGTCATGTTCTAAATTCCCGCATCTGTGCAGAAATCTACAATGTACTTCCTTTTTCCGGTCTCGTTTGGATGAATCTTTGAGTAGAATATATATTTATCAGTCTAGTATAAAATAGGAAGGAACGCAATACCAATTTCATTTTTAATAATTCCTTGATATGAAAAAACGTTACCTGATGATACTACAATTATTTGTACACTTTAATTTAAACTGTAATTGTACTGCTCCTAGGGGGTCTTGATTGACAAATGAAAATTGTTATTGTGTTGTTGTTGATGGATTTGTGCAGTCCCTTTTTAACTTCATGGTGAAGCTTATACAGTTAAACCTGGGCATTAAATGCAGTATGGGATATATGTAATTCAACTAAGTTTTTGTTGTATTGTCATATGTATACCCGACTTCAAATAACTGCTGTATGCTAAGTGACTTGGATAGTGTTTTTTTTTCTTCCCACAGTTTTCTGTTTTTCCCCAGGTGTCGTCAAAAGGTCTTGATATCGTAAAGTTACGGCTGTCGTAATTTTACGACATTGCTATTTTACAATGTATTTCAAAGGAGTAGGGGCATTAAGGCCTAGTTTTGGCCCAAGAAAATAAAATGTTTGATAACTATTTCAAATTGGCACATAATGTTTAGAAATTCATAGGGTCAAGAAATATAAATAAAAAACATAAAGATTTTTATCTGATGACGTCACAATTACGTCATAATGTGTACTTTTTTCACAAAAACGATGAAAAATACAGAACTTATGCAGTTTTCTATCTGTATTTCCGTTGTGGAAACATCCTGCGCAGCCGAGAAACAACAAAATAATTTAACAGAAGCTTTATTATAACTATGGGCATAATCTCACCAAATATAAAGTTGTTTCTTGGGTGCGCTCATACTTTTTCAATCTAAAATATACTTAAAATTTGATGAAAAACAAGGAAAATCACGAGATTAAACAAAATATGCAAATTAAGTCATGATTTGTTGCCATGGTAACGTGTTCGATGTCAAATTTGTTTTGTTTTTCTTAGTACCTTATACCTAAGTCAAGTTTTCAGTAATTTAAGAATATGTATGATAACTTCTAAATTTGCAGTAATTTTTGGGCCAAATAAGGGCCTTATTGCCCTACTCCTTTCCGTTTTCTTCTTTTATATGGGTCATGCTTATAATGCTTTGTTTGTTAATATTTAGCATTTTCTCCTCCCTTTGTTTTTTTTTTTTGTAAAAAATGTCCGTGGGGGGGGGGGGGGGGTGCTAGATACAACCAATGTATGTAAATGTGAGCTGACTCTCTTCTGACTTTTGAGTTGCAGCAGCGAGAGAGATTTGCAAACGGCTAATCGATTAAAATTAATTGCTGTTTGAAAAAATTGGTAGTGTTGAGAATCGAACGGGTTTTTTTTATCAACCGCTTTGACCTGGAAAAAAACCCATAAAAAACACGTAATTTATCTTTTTCTTAAAGGCGTTTTTTTATCCCAAGAATGATACTATCCTTAAATCCCTTTGGTTGAATACAAAAATTAATAACAAGATTTAGTTAGCCGATACAAAGCAGGAGCATTCTAATGTTAGAAGATCCTAAGTTAAGAAGTTATAACAAAATTATTGTTAACTATTCAGGTTAAGGCCTTATAAGAGAATTCATAGTTTTACTTCAAGAACTGCCGTGTCTGCATTGATGCCGGAGTGCCGATACAAACATTAAACCGAATTGCTATTACCCGAAGCGATTTCTTTAAGTGTGACATTCCGACCGGTCTTGCTATAGCCATAAACCAAACAAATTATAACGTCTTATAATTTGTCAGATTGGACATACAATTCATAAATCAAAACCAAATACCACATATTGCTTATCTTTCATGCATAGTCTTGATAAAACACAACTAAGTGTAAAAAAAAACAACTGAATTGACCACTGCAGCATTAGCATAGTGACTAGTAAAACGTGATGGCAAACTTCAAACAGACAACTATACGAGTATTTCTTACGTAATTCATGCCATGATAGTGTCAACAACACAAGAAAAAACAGCGGAGAATACAAAACTTAAACGGTCTAAACAGAACTACAAAAAAAGATGCTTTTGTGTTGCTGTAAGCAAACAACGTTTAAAAAAAATTGTATTTTAGTATGTTTATTCATTCATGCCCTTTCACGTATATATATATGAAGATGTTGGAAAAGTGGAAAATCTTTCGGACTTTACATTGGATAAATGACAGCCTGATGTTTATGCCTATTTTCCAAAGACTTTGTTTATGTTCCATATTAAAACACAAAAGAGTAATAGAGGTTATTAACTTTTTTTATCAAATTTATTATGAAAATTTGTTGCAGTAAATTATGAGAAAAAATGAAGAAAAAAGTAGTTTATGTTCATATCTTAAAAGCACATTAACATGTATAATACGGCTTTTATCGTATATTTCAGACATTTAATAATACTTAAGAGATTTAATTAAATACAGAAGTATTTGTATTCTGTCCATTTAAAGTCCCTACCTGTTTTAGCGGCATTTTTGTATAATTTACTTTTTCCTTTCCATGAATATATATTCCTTCTTTTATTATCCAATAAACAATATATACATATAAACACTTAAAATCCACTACAATTGCGTCGACTTTTTTCTTCACATTTTTGAAACTTTCAGAAGACTTTTTTTAAATCCCAATGTAGTCAAAGTTCAAAAGTGAAATTTCACGCTAATAGCAGTTCATATGCAAATGAGTTGCTTAGGTGACTATAAACAACATGGCGGCAGGGTTCGATGATCAGAGACCAAAACTTTCTACACACCTGTTAACACTTTGATCCAATAACGCTAATAAGTTGAAATACAAAAGACTTTTAATGTTATTTTGATCAAAATGCGACGATCAAAACAACAAAGATCAGGCGAATCGATCGATTGTGATAGATAATATATCCCCAAAGCAAACAAAAAATACTTAATTTCAGAAGTCGTGTACAACGAATATTTAAACACTTCATTTATATAACTTTTAAAAAGCTACCATAAAATTGTTAAGATTTGTTAGCTTTTTTATTTATTTATAGCGTCGAAAAGGTCATTTGATCCAATAAATTTTCATAAAAAATAAGTTGATTTCGAAAAGTCTAATACTAAATTTGTTTGGTGTAGCCCTTTCTTTTGCGACTCAGCTATGATGGGTTCAGGTATGAGTGTTTTTTTATTTGTGTGTCCATTAATTGGTTTTTAGTTTTTAAAATGTGAAACATTTCATTCTCTGGGACTATTAGTTCATGAGGTATGTTACGTAGAGAAGATTTGTTTCTAAATCTGATTTGATATTTGCCCGACCTGACGGATTTTTTAAAATGAAATTTACAACAAGTATGTTTAACTTTCTTATCCTTTTCAATAGTTAGAACCAATTTAACAGCACACGTTCTTATTAATAGTAACTTCTTGTCGCCTTACACAGATAGGGGATAACCCACTAAATGGGGAAATATTCCCTTCAATGAGAGAGTAAGTATCCTTCAATTGAGTCCTAATTTGATTATACTGAAAATAAGATTTCTTAGCTAAGTCTTTAAACTTTAAAATAAAAAAATGGCACAACTTCTTTAGCAAAAACACACTTTTATTGCAGGTTTAAAAAAAAAACAAGCTTGATAGCCCTGACAAAGTATTTTAGCAAAAGTCTTGGACATTTTCAATATTTTATGATAGGGCTCTTTATCTTTTGGAAAATTTCCCTGATCAGTTTTTTATGAAAATGTTTCATTTCAAGTTTTAACTGTGGAATAAAAAAACGAATAGTTTTTATTTTTCATACAAGAGATTGGACACCAATGATCATCCCAATAACATGCACAGGCACTAAATGTATACACATTTTTCGATGATATAAAACTTTTTTAAATTTTCAGAAAGCTTCGGGAGAATTATTCATGAAAAATTCGATGTTTTTAAAATTCTTTCCGTATATTGAATATTGATCAAAGGGACATAATTCAATTTAATATCGTCGGCGATTGGGCAGTTCAACAATGCTTGGCTGGTTGGATACCTCAAAGGGTAAGCAGGAAATGTGATAAGCAAATTATCTATTACAGTAAACGATGAAACATGTTTTGTGTTTGTCTTCCATACAATAGATTAACTTTATCCATATGCAATGTGTTACTGTATGATACTGTGACCTTAAGCTAGCACGCACAATCATCACTTTTCATTATTTATTGTATTAATGAATTCGACTTGAGGTAGTAAAAATGCTCCAGAAAAACTTAATATGGCTTGAAATGATATTTTAAATATTGCCAAAATCAGAAAATTGTTCCAAACACAGATTCATAAAAGGGATAGTCATAAAAACTAATTCACACATGTGCTTTGACTTGGAAGACTTGGAAAAGCAGAGCTTCCGCATTGAAATTTAAAATGAAAAATAAGAAACAAAAATCGAGGGAAATGCATCAAATCCAAAATAATTGCGCGTAAAATAGAACAAGCGTCTCCTGCTACGCATGTATCACATGTCATGCGAATCCACACCCAGTCGAAATGTCACAATCGGGAATAGGACATTGAGAATCCGTAAAATAACAGAGCATACGACCGCTCTTCGTCCGTTAGATCAAAGATTGCGAAAACAGTCCACTAGTAAGTTAAGAAAGATACACATTGTATTGGTCGTTGAACCGAGCTTCGGCAATAGATTAATCGTTGAAAATTGTATGATGAAATAAAAAATGAAATTGCTATGCTAAAGTTTTGAGATAGAATTTATGACGTAAGATTAAACAATATATAATTCTTCTTTTTGATAATTAAGTAAATTTCATTTCTAGATATCTTTTGATCACACCTTTTAAAGTTACGGTAAGAATTTAAGTAAATAAATCTGCCATCTTCTTATACCATTATAACATGTATGTAATTTGCCGTAGGAAAGGGATAAACTTAAAATTGTTTCTATTGTTCACTAAAATAACCCTGTAAATTAAGTAATAATGATTTTTTCAATTTATTGCTCTTGATACACAATTTAATTAATATATATGTCTATCATATAAATCTGTGACATTTAAATAAGTATAGTTGATATATAGAAAGGGGAGAAATCAATTTTCTAAAAACTGCGTGCTTTTGTGCCACCACCTTTTCTCCAATGCTTCGTTTGCACATCTTGTTTTCAAATTGAATTGTAGTATTTGCGCCAAAAAATAAAACATAACATTTTTCCAATTAAAAGCTTCTATTTTGGCATATCTTGTATTAGATCTTCAGCAAGAAATCAGTTCTCTTCTCTCTACATGGACTGCATTTTAAGTAATTTCTTTCCAGATTTTCCTCTTCATTGTGAAATAGCTTCGAATATATGAGACTTTATCAGTAAAGAATAAGAATACATAATATATATATAAATCATTAATATGTATGATAAATATGTGAACAGATATATTGCCGCAAATGAGTTCCAAATATTAGTGCAAAAAGATGAATGATTCAATTGAAGAAAAAGAAATTGGCGCAATTTTATCTCTGAAAAGCAGTAATTTGCGCAAAAGGAATCCTGCCATAGAAAGTAACCTCAGAATATTCAAAATTGACGATGACATTTCAGAGATGAGTAGAATATTTTTAATCAAACTCGTAATTCATGGAGTTTTTGATTACGTGATTACTTGACCGTTTTATAGTGGTTTTTGTCGAGCCTGCGACTCATGTTTGTCGCAAAAGCGAGACATAGCCATTCTACATTCCGTCGTCAGCGTCCATAAATATTCACTCTGTGGCTAAAGATTTTGAAATTGTAAAATATCCTGGATTTCTACCAAACTTTGACAGATTTTTTTTTATAATCATAAGATAGTACCCAGAAGTCAAATTTTGTAAAAAACAAATTCTGTTTATCAATATTTTACTCTGAAATGAACTTAGTTTTTTCTGTCTGTAAACATTACATTCACTCTGTGGATTTCTACCAAACTTTGAAAGAAGCTTGTTTATGATCATAAGGTAGTATCCAGAAGTAAATTTTGTTAAAAAAAATTCCTGTTTATCAGTATTTTACTTATAAATGAAATTAGTTTTTCTACCAGTTAACATTATATTCACTCAGTGGTTAAAGTTTTAAAAATTTAATAACTTTCTTAAACTTTCCTAGATTTGTACCAAACTTTGTTAATGATCAGAAGCTATAGTATCTAGAAGGAAATTTTATAATAATTTAGTTCCTGTTTTTGCTTATATTACTTATTCATGGACTTAGTTTTTCTTCTAGTTAACATTACATACATTCTGTAGTTATAGTTTTTAAAACATTCTTAGTTTCATAAACCATTCTGGATTTTTACCAAACTTGGACAGAATTAGGCTCTTACAATCAACATATTAGCATCTAGAGGAATGTTTAATCATTTTCCCCATTGTTTTGTTAACCTGCAACTAACAGTAAAAGTAGGAGAGACACTGGATTCCGCGGAACCCTTACGAATATTTTAATTACCACACCAAATATTTCATGATTATATGATTATTTGATAAATCTTGATTATCTTGTATAAAAAAAAAAAAATAATGCTTATAATATGCAATTATATTTGCAAAACATTTGTGATTATGTTATTACTTTGACACCTCCATGAGGGGCCTCAGAACTAGACCATTCCTGTTTTTGCTGTTTGCATTCTTTTTTGTGTGCGTTTAGTCAAAATTTTCTAACTTAACAGCAAGGAAAAAAACTCAAAAACAACTGTTATACAATCAACTTTCAATGAGTAAATGGTGTGTTTTATGTGAAATAATTCACTCATACGAAAAATATTTCGAGTATCTTAATTGAAATCGTATTTTATTTATTTTGTTGATTGAACGGCACATCATAATAACACCAGAGGCCTCAAAGTGCTAGACAACTGAACGGCACATAATAATAAAACCAGAGGGCTTAAATTACCAGACAACTAAACGGCACATAATAATAAAATTTGTAAGGGTTCCGCGGAACCTTTTGCTGTAAATTGCAGGATCAACAAAAATGAGGGAAAAAATCAATAAAAATATTCCGCTTAATACCATGTTTGGATTGTAGGAAGCTTCTGTCCAAGTTTGGTAAAAAATCCTGGATAGTTTATGAATCTAATAAATGTTTTAAAAACTTTAACTGCAGACTGGATGTAATGTTAACTGGAAGAAAAACTAAGTCCATTTATAAGTAAAATACAGATACACAGGTACAAAATATTAACAAAATGTCCTTCTAGATACTAGCTTTTGATCATAAACAAGCTTCTGTCTTAGTTTGGTACAAATAAAAAAAAGTATAAGAAAGTTATCAAAATTTTTAAAAATTTAACCACAGAGTGAATGTGTTGTTTCCTGGCAGAAAAAAAATCCATTTAAAGTAAAATATGGAAAAAATGGATTTGTCATTTTACAAAATTTACTTCTGGATACTATCTTATGATCATAAACAAGCTTCTGTCCAAGTTTGGTACAAACCAAGGATAGTTTAAGAAAGTTATTAAAATTTTAAAAACTACAACCACAGAGTGATGTTATGTTTTCCCGCAGAAAAACTAAGTGCATTTATAAGTAAAATACGGAAAAAATGGAATTTTATTTTCACAAAATTTACTTCTGGATACTATCTTATGATCATAAATAAGCTTCTGTCCAAGTTTGGTAGAAATCCACGATAGTTTAAGAAAGTTATTTAAATTTTAAAAACTTTAACCACAGAGTGTATGTAATGTTTTCCCGCAGAAAAACTAAGTCTATTTATTAGTAAAATACGGAAAAAATGGAATTTTATTTTCACAAAATTTACTTCTTGATACCATCTTATGATCATAAACAAGCTTCTGTCCAAGTTTGGTACAAACCAAGGATAGTTTAAGAAAGTTATTAAAATTTTAAAAACTACAACCACAGAGTGATGTAATGTTTTCCCGTAGAAAAACTAAGTGCATTTATAAGTAAAATACGGAAAAAATGGAATTTTATTTTCACAAAATTTACTTCTGGATACTATCTTATGATCATAAACAAGCTTCTGTCCTAGTTTGGTAGAAATCCAGTATGGTTTAAGAAAGTTATTAAAATTTAAAAAACTTTAACCACAGAGTGAATATTTGTGGACGCCGCCGACGACGACGACGACACCGACGACGACGGAATGTAGGATCGCTTAGTCTCGCTTTTTCGACTTAAGTCGAAGGCTCGACAAAAACCAGAGGGCTTAAATTAACAGACAACTGAACGGCACATAATAAATAACAACAGAGGGCTTAAAGTGTCAGACAACTGAACGGCACATAATAAATAACACCAGAGGGCTTAAAGTGTCAGACAACTGTACGGCACATAATAAATAAAACCAGAGGCCTCAAAGTACCAGACAACTGAACGGCACATAATAAATAACACCAGAGGGCTTAAAGTGCCAGACAACTGAACGGCACATGATAAATAAAACCAGAGGGCTTAAAGTTCCAGACAACTGAACGGCACATAATAAATAACACCAGAGGCCTCAAAGTGCCAGACAACTGAACGGGACATAATAAATAACACCAGAAGGGTCAAAGTGCCAGACAACTGAACGACACACAATATATAACACCAGAGGGCTTAAAGTGTCAGACAACTGTACGGCACATAATAAATAAAACCAGAGGCCTCAAAGTACCAGACAACTGAACGGCACATAATAAATAACACCAGAGGGCTTAAAGTACCAGACAACTGAACGGCACATAATAAATAACACCAGAGGCCTCAAAGTACCAGACAACTGAACGGCACATAATAAATAACACCAGAGGGCTTAAAGTACCAGATTCTGTAGAGGCATTACAAATCGCTCAATAGGAACATCGTCCATAACAATGACACTCTTATCCATGTGCACCGTGTATACAAGACAGAATATGATGCTACACGTACCAATACATGAAAAAGTGAAAATTATCTTTTTTTGTTGTTGTTATGTTTAAAGAATTTTGTAAATTTATTTTCATGTTTCAAACTATGTTCCCTTAAATTAGAATTTCATCTTGTTTGTATAATCCACCAATCTTATAATAACTTAACCCATTCCCACCGTTAAAAAAGACCACGACAATTAAATCTCTTTCAGTAAATATATAAAAAAAAGGTGTTGTATGATTGCCAATGAGACAACTCTCCACAAAAGACTACATGACACAAAAATTAACAGCTATAGGTCAATGTACTACCTTTAACAATGAGCAAATGAGCAAAGTTAGTAAGATTGTTTGTGTATACCGATGCTCATCTATTTATTTAGATTTATTATCAATTGTCAAACTACAGCGAATAGGGCATCTACATAAGTCAATAAGATGCCATCGGGTTTCTGGTTTCACGGTACCAACAACATCACATTTTACGTAGTGGCACTATAGGCTTACTGTGGTATTCGTAAGGATAAAAGATAAAATACAATAAAATTATTTATAACCTTTAATATCTCAATAATAAATGTATACAATATAGCTAACAAGTACAATAAAAAAAAAGATTATCTAAAACAAAGCACTAAAAGTTCTTATATCACAGATTAATTAAAGCACTATTTGTAATAACCAGTTGTATAACAGTTCTAAAATTTCATCACCTTTCTGGCAAATCTTCGTTTTTCTCCAAAAGTCCATGACTTTGACTTAACTCTGAAATGTCGTAAATCTTCTGAGTGGTCAGAGTGAAGCATTGGTCGATAGCTCGCTGGGTCACAACGTTTAGGCTGTTCGTTAAAGAATGATTTATAACCACCGTCAAGTAAATAAATTTCCGGAAAGTTCAGTGATGGATAGTTTTCTTTATTGAGATCTCTATCTTTGCTTCTTAGGAATCTTAGCATTTTTGGACCTCTCTCAGAAGAAAACTCACAGTGAAAGACGATAATCTGTTTATCTTTAGTGGGTTGTCGAAGTAAAGTTAAAATGGTCTCGTGCAAATACATATTCTCTGCTCCTCTGATATGTCCGCCTTTAAACTCATACGGGTATCGGCAGTCGATGATCTTGTAGTCACTGATGACGTCATCGTAGTCTCCGTTTACAACATCAGCAAGTGTCTGTGAAGTGATGCTTTTCAAATCAGAATGTCTTCCAGTGACAGTTGGTAAAGTATGTAATCTACTACCATCGGCAATGAAGTCGTCGTTCTCTTCAAGTTTGGTTACCACAGCCTTTATATCAGTATATACTTTTTGTCGCTTTGAACATCTTGAGTTGTCGTCGTCATCACGCTGTCTCTTTGTGGATTTCGGCAAACTTGATGTTATATGGTCTTCCATACCGAGGCCAGAATCCTCATCATCATCAGGAAACAGATTTCGTTTGATGTTTGGAGTCATCACAGACATAAGGTCATTAGCCTTTACTGGAGGAGAATCAAAACTCAAAGAAGATACAGATGCTGGAATTGTATAAAATTCATCATCTCCTAGTATATCGAACAATCTTCTTGAAAGCATATTTATGGTAACTCTAAATTCTGTCTGACAAGTATAACGATTTGAAAGTTTAATACTAAAATTTGAAGTATTATGAATTTTATAGTAGATATTTTGAATTGACAATAAGTAATACCGGTCTCTAATTGGAAACTCGTACTCACCTCGTTACTCAAACCATTTAAGCAGTGTTCAACTCGTGGTCGAAGTTTCAAAGCTATTGTTAATTATTGGCTTGATTACCAATTATAGAATTTGTTGATTAAAGGATACGCCGTTGATTGTCGTAACGACACAGAGTAATTAATGTACAGTAATTTGAAAAATATTGTTAGTAAATAGATTTTTTCACATAAAATAAAAGAGAAACAAATTGAATTAAAAAAAAAAATAAATAAATATTAATAAACAAAATACAGAAATAAAGCAAATATTAAAAAAAAATACAGAAATAGAATAAATATTAATAAAAAAAAATACAGAAATAAAATAATTATTATTATTATTTTAATAAAACAGAAACAAATTACATTTATAAATAAATAAACAGACACAAATCAGAAGAAAACTAAAATTGGATATATGAGTTTTTTCAGCACCCATTGAAGGCTTTCGTCTGCTTTTTGGTCGAGTTGTTGTCTCTTTGGCATATTCCGAATTTCTATTCTCAATTTCAATATTTCGAGAAACAATTTCATAGAATAATTGTTCATTTTTAGAAAAAAATATTTCACAATGAATGAAAAAAAAAGAAATCTATCATCTTTATCTTTAATATAGCAAAAAATACATAATCTGAGATTTCGTAGTACTTTTTTGTATAAACCTTATTCAAATGTACTTTCTATTAACTAATGTTATAACATAAAGTGCGTCATAAGGGGGTTGTAAATTCTCTCCGATGTCGTAAATTGTATTGTGTACTATAAAATTATAGATCGCTGCAAAGAAAATTTGTCTAAAATATCATTGTTAGAAGAAGCAAAAAATGATAAAGAAAACATATTCAATATAAAATGCGTCAATGAGCGATTGATAAATATTGCGAGCGATGTCGAAGAGTTACAATGGAGACCAATGACCAACAATATCATTATATCCGGAATAAAACAGCAGCAAATGAGGATACAGAGTACACTGTAAGAGATTTTATCCGCAAATATCTTCGAATCGGTAAAAATGTCAATTTCGTTTCTGTACATCGTTTTAGAAAGCAAAGACAAACTATTCAAGGAATAATGACTAAATTTGTATCATTGAAAGATATAAACAGTTAGTTATGAGGAATTGTCACAAATTAAAGGGGACAGATATTTCTGTCAGAGTACAATTTCCGGTAAAAATTGAAAAGAAAAGGAAAAAAAAAACTATATCCTGTATTAAAGCAGGCAAAGAAAGACCGAAAGAAAGCTGTATTGCGTAAAAGATAAACTTTTCATAGAAGGAGAATTATACGAACCAAACGATGACAGAGTACCAAAACACACCGTGACGGATAACAAAGAAACACAGAACAGAAACACTCACAATATTGAAGCAGTTAGTTTATCTGAAAAAATTTCTTTCATTAATTCGACCCAACCCAGTGATTTCTACCCGTGGAATCGTCTGATACCAAACAAACGGAAAATTCCGAAGCGGAAAAAATTAATTCTGACGAACCTGATTCGTAAAGCCTGGCCAATATAAAATCAATGCGAAGTGCATGAACTATATAAATAATCTATCTTGAAAATTTTATTCTACGCTAGTACTATCCTGAACTTATTTCACAAAAACTGAAAACCTCTTTTTCACCCGTAGTGATAAAAGAGTTGCGTTATTTTTTATTTGTAATATTTATTGACCAATTTATTATTTTGTATACTACATTGTGTTGCTCTTGTTGCACACAATGTGTGCCTGTGTGTATTGACTTGTCTTGTCTTGTTTACAAAAGATGCGATATCTGCAGCTATGTATTCTCTGAATCTTTCCAGATCAGATTATATGATGGTGATGGAAGTGTTTAACGACCTTGACTGGATGTACATTTTTATAATTTGATAACTATGTTTTTTAAATGACTCAATAAGCTCAGATTCTTCCTGGCTACAGTTTTCTAAAATAAAGTACCAATACTCCAAAATGAGTTTAAAACAGAAAAAATAGAGCGTTTATAATGAGACTCTGTCAACCATATTTTTATATATCTCATGATATAATGCGCTTGTAGGCTTTTGTATAAATTTCTCTAATATATTTTGATTAATCCACTTTGCATAAGTTGATGAAGTAAGGCCCACGTGTTTATGTTTAGACATATTGTACAGGAGAGGTTATTCATATGCAGGAATGTGACGTCATAATTATTTTCTCTTGTAAAATATAATGATTTAGACTTGGCAGCATTAAATGTTACACCCCAGTCTGAAGAATAGTTGTGCAAAGATTCCAGAACCTCATTTAGTGATTCAGTTGCAGAAATTTCAGCATCAACAATACAGTACAGACAAGTGTCATATAGTCTATGAAGTTAGAAAAGTATTGAATAGTGAGTGTTCCCTTACTTTATTCATTTCGAAAGGAAAAAAAAAAGGTTTCGCTTGCTCGGTTCTGTTTGTGTAGATAAAAGCTAAAGAACGAGCATTCAATTTGAATGGCCTAATGCGATAGATAATGGAAATAAGACATTATCAAAGTACATTCTTTTACAATAACAAATTTTTAACACATTTTATTTTATGTAAACTGACTTTTTGTTTCGGAATAATTTTACAGCAATTCTTAAAAAAGGTAACTATTCATGTAAAGTGTGCATATCGAGTTTATAAATTATTTTTTGTTATACTATATTTGTCGAGCCTTCGACTTTAGTCGAAAAAGCGAGACATATAACAATCCTACATTCCGTCGGCGGCGGCGGCGTCCACAAATATTCACTCTGTGGTTAAAGTTTTTGAAATTTTTATAACTTTCTTAAACTATCCTGGATTTCTACCAAACTTGAACAGAAGCTTGTTTATATCCATAAGACAGTATCCAGAAGGAAATTTTGTAAAAGTAAAATTCCATTTTTTTTCCGTTTTTTACTTATAAATAGACTTAGTTTTTCTGCCAGGAAGCATTACATTCACTCTGTGGTAGAAGTTTTTGAAATTTTAATAACTTTCTTTAACTATTTTGGATTTGTACCAAACTTGGACAGACAATTGTTTCTGATCATAAGATAGGATCCAGAAGTAAAGTTTGTAAAAAAAACATGCTTTTTTTTATGTATTTTACTTATAAATGGACTTCTTCCAGTAAACATTTCATACAGCCTGCAGTTAAAGTTTTTAAAACATTTATAAGATTGATAAACTATCCTGGATTTTTACCAAACTTGGACAGAAGCTTCAAGATTACAATTGAAAGATAGTATCAAGAGGAATATTTTTATTTACTTTTGTCCTCATTTTTGTTGAGTGTGCGATTAACAGCAAAAGTAGGCGAGACACTGGGTTCCGCGGAACCCTTACGAATTTTTACTGTTTTATATCGACCTCTTTGTTTATACGATAACTTGTTACCAGATATAGCAACACAACTATACATTTTTAATAGCTTACTTGTATGCAGTCGTTTTTTATAAATTTAATCTCAAAATGAATTTGAAATAAAGGATACCGTGGACGGAGCTATAATGTTAATTAGGGACATTTCACCTAGCTTAAAATAGAAAAAAAAAACTGAACAAAAGATATCTAGAGGATAACACGTAGTCTTCAAATAAAGGCAACAGTAGTATACTGCGGTTCAAAAGTCATAAATCGATTGAGAGAAAACTAATCCCGTTTATAAACTAAAACCGTGGGAAACACATCAACTATACGAGGAAAACAACGAAACAACATAACACTGAAATGCAACAAGAAATAAACAACAATGCAACATACATAGAAATAAACTATAAGTTTACAATTACCATATTTCTGACTTGGTGCAAGACATTTTAAGGAAAATGGTGGGTTAGACCAAACAGGACTATCAACGGGTTGGTACTTGCAAGAGCACCACTACAGGTGCCACACGTGGTGTAGGATCTACATAAATTTCCGGAGCGCCTGAGATCACCCCTGGTTTCATAGGGTTCAAATTTTTATTTTTTTTCAAGTTGTGTTTGTGAACTGTTGTTTGTATTTTCGCCGTTTTTTGGTATTTAGAGTTTGATAATCACTTTGGTAATTTTTGCTTTCCTTTGAATTTCATTTTACAACTATAACTTTAGTGGCCTTTGTAATGCTTGTTAAGAAATACCTTAAGATGTTTAAAAAAATTGATCTACTGATAAAAGATAATGAAAAACTCATGTGCGCACAAATCACCAAATACAAAAATAGGGATAACAATTGTGGTATGAT
The DNA here is from genome assembly GCA_019925275.1 of Mytilus edulis. Taxonomy (NCBI): domain Eukaryota; kingdom Metazoa; phylum Mollusca; class Bivalvia; order Mytilida; family Mytilidae; genus Mytilus; species Mytilus edulis. Next base: position 17,847,811 of record CM034349.1, on the reverse strand, counting down.
TGACAGTGAAACAAATATCCACCAGAGAACAAATGACGAGCATGTTATCTATGGTTTGGAGAACCAAGGTTGAAAAAGCTCATTTATTGCATCAAATGAAATCTGATGCCATCACACATTAATTAACCGATTAAATGTGTCCGTCACGTATAAACTCACTTCGGACGGCATGTTTTTAAACAGTCTTCTTACTGTTGGAGTTCAAGTAATTCTCTCAGTTCTAGTTGGTTACTGAAATATGATTTATGAATTAATTTATCAGATTTTAACATCGGATATAAACTGTAACCTTACCTTTATCTTTCGATATCAGAATAGTAGTCTGATCTGTAATTTTCCACAGTGTGTTCGATTTCAACTTGTGACATTTGTATTGAGTGTGGATGCACATGACAGGTGATGCATGCATTGAAGACCTGTTGGTGACCTTCTGCTGTTGTTTGTTCTATGGTCAGGTTGTTGTCTCTTTGACACATTCCCCATTTCCATTCTCAATTTTATAGTACATTGTTTTAGTTGAGGCATTCCCTGTCGTCGAGTAGGGCCTCGCTTTTGTAGTTCATGCAATGCATCGTTTTTTTTTGTTTTTTTTTTGTTTGTTAAAAATTATTTGTATATTATGTTACATGTATGATGTATGTTTACACAATTTTGGCGGCTGGATCACACAATAACGATAACCAATTATGCCTGTTTGTGTTACGAACGCATGTAAAGGTCATACAGTGAGAAGTCAATGAAGAGAAAGGTAAAGCTTGCTTAAATCACCAGAATAACACACATTGGTTGTCCATATAAGTCGGAAATATGACATTTAAATGTTCCAGTCGTTCCATTGGTTTTTTTTTTTTTTTTGTCAATATTAATGGACCTTCCCATTTTGAATTTAGCTTTGCGTTTGGTAGTTTTGTTTTTCCATTTTTTTGCATAAATTTGCAATCTTTATGTCAGAATTTTTCCTATAAAGTAACGAAAATAAATAAATGGCATATTGCTCAGATATACTGAATGTTGTTTCAGCCGATTTCCTTGAGTTTGTATGTAAAGGTAATATCTTTGTTTAGCTTAATTGCTTGCTAGCTGAACCGTGAAGTCATTATTATGTCAGGTATATTACCCTCTATAAATCTTACATTTTACCTACTGGACTGATATTCGCGATACCGTTGATGGGTGACCGAATGTTGCGGAGGGGATTTTCACCTTAGTAATACGTGCTTCGGTTTTGGCAATATTTATAACAATTTCTCTTAAATTCTCCATTCAAATCTAAATGTTACTTAGCAATTAAGGTTGCAAGTTTCTCAGGCAAAACTTAGATGTATTTAGTTATTTTCATTAGATCCTTTTTTGTGTTGATTTCATTTAAGAAGACAAATTTACATACTCTTAATTGTACACTAGATTTATATATTTTTACAATTGCAAACCCATTTGTTTTCGTCGAGGTGTTTTCTGTTTTTGTCTTTATTTGTTTGCATAGTGGTGGATTTTATTATTAGATTCCTCATTTATGTCCGTTGTATTAGCTTTCCCGCAACGTTTGAACGTATTTCACATGGTTTAACTGGCAAAATAAGACATAATGATATACGTTTAGATATTTTGATAGAATATTATATGGTATATGCCTATAACTGTTATGACTTTGGCAAAAAAAGATTATTAAGTAAAACTTAAAATCAACATTTCAAACCATTCTAAACTAAATGTTAATTTCAGATTCAAACGCTCTGACCACCCAAACTTATGGCCTCATCTTCGTGACTTAACACTGCATGTGTGATGTAAGACAACGTATCATTTTCGAAGCGTGGGTCCATCATTCTTTTGTTCAGATCATATATTTGTTGATGTAAGTTCTGACTCAACACATCGTCATTGTCAGTATCACTTGGGGCTTTAAAGCTGAAGTTATCATTCACCGAATAACAACTCTGTAATGTTTGATGATACAAGATATCTGTAATAGCAACAGCATTATTGTCTTCGAATGAATTCTGCCTAAGTGCGTTGTCTCGAGTGACATTGTTTTGATTTTGAGAAGTTTGCGGAATGTGTGCACTTATATTGTAATCAAGGAAGGATTCATTTACTGGTTTATCACTATCCACACTTTCAAAAGAATTAAAGTGAATATCAATAGCAGATTCACACTGCCCATAGGTCCCAAAATTTGTATTCGACGAATTGGTCCGTTGTTCATCATAATGTGCTGCTGATGCGATACATTCTGTCAAATCTTGCCCTTCTGTGGTGTCAGACAAAAGATCTGCAAAATACCCAATACTACAGTAACCGACACGACGGGTATCCATTTGATGTATTTGGCATATCAACTCGTGAATATGTTTTGGAATTAAATAGTATGCTCCTGTGCATAGCTCGTCCAGAGTTAAGTTATCAGCAGTGTAACTAAAATGTACAACTATGCATTTGAATGGATTGTTAAAATTAATAATACGTTCAGTAATTTGACTTATGGGTGGCATGAACAAATCAAATGTTTGATTTGGGTCTGTTGATTTGCCACATCTGTTTTCCTGGTTCTTCGATGATTTAAATTGATGGTAAGTTTGGTCGGAGTTCACAATAATGACAAAATCGGCCTTGTCAATGGAGTTTATTACCCATTTAGATTTATTATCTAGATATTCACGAGGACACCATGGAGCATACATTACGTCGCAGTGACATTGAATATCTAGAAATTTAGCAAAGGCTTCGACAGCTTTCATATGTGGTAGATGGTCTTCTGCATTTACAACGTATACTTTGGGAAATTTGAGAAGATCGTCTGAATAAAATAAAATTTCAAATGATTTAAGATGTAAAACAACATAAGCTTACCTAAAACTTTGTGTTATGTTTGTTGGCGTAATTGTTGCAATTCAATGTTTTAGTTGTCCGATATTTTCCTCTTATAGTTTATGTGTTTTCTTTGGTGTTGTTTTGTGAACCGTATTTGTTTTCGCTCATTTGATTTACGACTTTTGAACAGGGTATACTACTGTTGCCTTTATAAGTTATCTTTTATAACTTTTTTCAGCCTTAAGTGAAATTAGAATAGAATTGCAGTTTGCTGAAATTATTCACATATTTCGTATTTACTAAGGACACTTGCTTAAAAAAGGCCAACAGAAAAGTTGATGATTTTGGTAGGGAAAAATATAAAAGGATTTAATGTTGTTCTTGTGCCTCGATAAAGTAGCCTTTTGAATTTGTCATAACAGTTGGTAATTGGTGTTAGCTTATCTGTTCGCCCACACCAATCAAACGTTGCTCTATATATAGTATCATAAATAATTGATAGTATCCTTAAGCTGACTTTAAAGAAGATGGTGTATATAGCATTCTGGAAATACAGACTATTCCGAAAAGAAAAAAACACTAATTTTTCTCCCAATAATTTATATTTACGTTAGTCTTCATATCTTATTGTATCTTAAAATTCTAGAGATAATATTGATTGTATGTAGGTTAACTGTCTAGATTGTTTTTAATCAAGACGTAACGGTTACTATAAAAGCTAATAATACACGACAAGAGTGATATACAGTAACCTGAGCTCAATGGCAAACTAAAAAGGTTACAAAGACCATCAGAGGAAGGGAGGAAACAGAATTGAGCATCACAGTAAAGAAAAAGGAAGCGCTTCTATTGAAACGGTAATAGAATGAAATTCAAAACAGTGTGGCTGTGGCCATTGATTGACACATTAAATTCATCCATTGACTGGGACAATTTAGGTGAACGTTTGTATGTAACGACCACTGCTCACTATGTACTTTTTAAAGACACATAAACTATGGGGTCACCAAAGGTTCTCAACACCTTAATAAAGTAATTCGAAAAATTAATAAGAAATAACACGATGTTTTGATTTATATCAATTATATAAATCAAAACATAAAGGTTATTCCTGATTAATTTTTCGAATTATTTTATAATTAAAGGCGTTAAGAAACCTTTGGTGACCCTACAGTTTAAATGTCTATCGTAGGTACGTCGTGAACAGTGGTCGTTACAGACAAACGTTCACGTAAATTGTCCCAGTCAATGGATGAATTTAATGTGTAAATCAATGGCCACAGCCACACTGTTTTGAATTTCATTCTAAAAATCTTGACGAATTGTTAAGACCCATAAACCTTTTGAAAGTTTTGTAGTGTATTCGGATGAATACACACATGAAGTTGTATTGAAAGAAACGTCAGTTGAAGATGTATACGAGAAATAATGCAGAAAGGAAATTCAAAATCATACATGGGCTTATGGCAGATTTTTGCTCCGGCAAGTGTTATTAGAAGATCAAAAGTGTCGGTGTATCCCAAAAAAGGGAATTCAAATGTACAGAAAGATCTTCATCGGGGAATCGAGTCAATATAAAAAGATTACGATAATCCGTTGAAAACATGTCGAAATGTACTATGATATTTCATTTATGTATTTCTGTCTTGAATGTTTTTGCATGTATTTGTATTGTTTTCCCGTCATGTAATGTGTTATTTGGGAGGTATATTTAACATTGCCATCAAACGCGAGGTTAAAAACAAGGTTCCATCAACCATTTTCTTTAAATGTCCTGTACAAAGTTAGGAATATGGCAGTTTATATGTATGCTGCATTGTCGCATTGTCGTTTGTTTTGCATTCACTTCAGCGTTCTGTTATTTCGATGTTTTCCTCTTATAGTTGATGTGTTCCCCTCGGTTTTGTTTGTTACCCGGATTTGTTTTCGCTCAATCGATTTATGACTTTTAAACAGCAGTATACTGCTGTTGGCTTTGTGTACATGGCCATTCACTTGCCTTGGTATGAACAACGCCTACTTGGTTCCAAACCACCTTGTGCCCTTATTTGAAACAATTGAGCGTGGTGAAATAAATGACAACTGAGAACCTAATATAGAGTATAGCTAAAAATTTTCTTCACAAGTTCGTCGTTGTAAACTATGAGTCCACTTCTTATCCAGGATATGTAGAATATGTAGACTCATCTGATTTATATTTTATGTACATGCAAAGAATTGTTAAAGATGTTAAGCAAAAAGTAAAATCGCAAAAATACTGAACTCAGAGGAAAATTCAAAACGGAAAGTCCCCAATCAAATGGTAAAATCAAATGATAGAACACATCAAACGAATGGACAACAACTGTCATATTCCTGACTTGGTACAGGCATTTTCAAATGTAAAAAATGGTGGATTGAACCTGGTTTTGTAGCGCTAAACCTCTCACTTGTATGACAGTTGCATGCAAATTCCGTTATTTTTACTACAATCCGTGACATAATCGGTAAAATAGTCAAAATATGGTTACAACAGTCATCGTCAAATAGGAGAAAAAAATTGTCGTTCAATGTATATTCAAAACAATTATAATTTCACATTGGGAATGGTGGTATGCAGGATTAAAAAATCAAAAGTTATTTTAGAATTAATTTCAGAAACAGACCGAGATTTAAAATCATTTAGAAGTTCTTTACCGTTTTCGATAAGATTGTATATTTTGAAAAAAATGTCAACAAAGCAATTATTAATTTAAAAAAGAAATTCAAATCGATTTCAATTTTTCAAAGTTCCAATTCCGAATTGTTGATTATTTTGAAATGACCGAACTAATACCTCGAATATAATCTACATGTCATGATGACAACCCCGTCCTCGTTTCTTTGTTCATGACATATTCGAATGCAACAAACGTTACCGAATTGAAGTAGCCAAGAGTAGAAAGATGGATTTCACTTATTAAGCAAGGATTTATTTTATTGCTCTCTTAGTACCTTAGGTTATTGAAACTTGATTCCAAATATTGTTATTGAAACTTGATTCCAATACAAGTATTGGAATCGCAAAGTTGAAAGATGTATGAAAAAAACGAGTTCCTCCCACGACGTGGATTCAGTCTGCTTGAAATATATTTGAATTTGGGGACACATTTGTTGAATTTTTGCTATAATTTAACTGAAAATGGTATACTAGCTGATAACGAGATGATCTGTACTTTCGGCGAAAAAAGTAAAAAAAAAAAACCTATCTATTTATTTCTTTTGCAAGCTGAAGTGAATTTAGAATTTTCAATTGTTAGTTTTCTTTTCATCATTTTTCTTGTTGCCTTGGTATTGTCTGTTTCATCAACTAGCTCTCTTGTTTTTAGCTATTGCATTACATTAGCTTACCTTTAATTTCTTCAATGACACGAGTCCTAATGGTAGTATCCGATGGTTCTTCGTGTTTGGCTGGCGTTTCTAGATCGATCTTTTTAAGCTCTGAAAAAGTTGGTTTGAAAATGTATGATTATTACATTTGCTAGATAAAATATTGTTAAGCATTATATCAATTTAAATGTTTTTGAAATTTTATATCAAAGTCACATTTCAAATTAGAAAAATACGAAGGAAGCACTTAGTTCAAATAAACAAGTAAAAAAACTCATCTTAGATATAAGTGTACACTCTTACTTGTCTCCTGAAATGTTAGTAGGTTCTAACCTGGCGAGGTCATGTAGTATTTGCGATATCAGCTGAATTGAGAGACCTTATTCATAATTTACGTTATTTTCACTGTCTTACAAGTGAGAGGTTAAGCGCTACAAAACCAGTTTAATCCACTTTTTTCTACATAGTAGGAAAGTGCCTGTATCAAGTCAGGAATATAACAGTTCTTATTCATTCGTTTGATGTGTTTGAGCTTTTGATGAGGCCATGCGATTAGGGACTTTCCGTTTTGAATTTTCTCGGAGTATAGTATTTTTGTGAATTTTTTTTTTTCACCAGTAATGTATTCTGTCAAAAATATAAAATTTAGATCCTGATTTTTTTATATGTTCTGCTGATTGGGCATCTTCGCTAGCCAAGGGTTACGACCCACTTGAAGAGGAGGGAAATGGATCGTTACCCTTGGTTAGCGAAGATGCTGATTGGGTTAGGACTATTGATATCGTAATAATTGGTATTGTTTGGCTTAGCATTAAGGTTTTTATGTTTTTTTAATCGCTTCTTACATAAACTCATTTATATCCCTACTTCATAAATGTAACCTGATAATGTTGAGCGAATAGATAAACTCTGATACAAAGCAATTTTAACATGGGTATAAAATTAGGGGTTGCAGTAGAGTTCAAACTGTATTGATATCCGATACGGAGTAAAAACTGTGTCAAATCAAAGAAACATTTCAGTTTAAAATCATTGAAATGTACACTAGCTATTATTATAGGTTATACCACGATTTTACTATACTAGTATTTATATAGGGTATCTAAAATTTCATCTCTATTGTATCGTACTTACCGTGCTTTCTTTTTCTACTTATGTACACATGGTAGACCAAAACAAATACCAGCAATACACCCAGTAAAGTTCCAAGTACAGCTCCAACAATCATTCCTGTTTTCTGATTGGTCCATGAAACTGAACTCAAGGACGTTATCTCCCGAGTATAAGCAAATCGTAACGAAGCTGCATTACGGGTGTTGTCAATAGTGGTATAGGAGTTTCCAACAGATGTAATGTTCTGTGTATGTGCTGTTAATAAAGAAGTTTTAGCAAGGGTTGCATCTTTTTCGGTATATAGAATTTTCTGTGAAGTTATTTCCCCTGTCTTTGTAGCTATCAGAGAAGTTATAGTTTGGGTATCGTCAGAAATGGTGTCTGTCTTTCCATCAGATGCTATGTTCTGTGTATGTACTGATGATGAAGATAAAGAAGTTTCAGCAAATGTTGTGTCTCTTTCGGTATATGGATTTTCCTGTGATGTTATTTCCCCTATGGGTGTTACTGGTAACGAAGTTGTCGTCTGGGTGCTGTTAGTAGTGGTATATGACTTCCCATTTGATGCTATGTTCTTCGAAGGTGCTTTTGTAATAGTAATAGTTATAACACACCATTATAAGTAGCCGTTGGAATAGGATTTTTTTTATAAAGTGAAAAGTTATATATGTTAGCGGCGATAAGTGAAATTAGGCATTAAGCTTTAATCCTAGGCAATTAGTTAACGCCTAGGCAATACGTCTATTACCTAAATGATGTTAGGCATTAGTCCTAAATCCTGAAAAATGTGTGCAGGCATTAAGCTTAATGTCTAAAATATAAATGAGAGTAAATAAAAGGAATTTATTCATTAAAATAAAATATATTTGTAACAGAATAACATTTTGAGAACTGGAGCCTGTTTATCGAAACTGTCCTAAGATCGGTCATAAAAATTATTCTTAGGACAGAAATTATGATAAAGTTAGGACCCACTTACAACATTTCTCAGCATGCACATCGAAGCTATCTGGGGATTATCTTAGCTAGGATGTCCTAAGCGCTGTCTAAGTATTGGCGTAAAAGAAAATAGCAAATGAAAAAAATGAAATATTGTATCAAATTTAACCAATAACTTTCATTTAAAAAACGATTAATTATTAGAAAAAAAATCAGTAGTGTTAAATTAATGGGTAATAAATAATTTTGATATTATAATTATAAATTTAAACTCTGAATTAAAAACATGAGTAAACAATTATAACTATGTTTTATTTTAATGTTGAACAAACTAACTGTAAATAGTTAAAATTAAATACATAATCAGTAAAATCATAACATGCTTTGAGGGAGCTGAATTCGAAGTGTCACGGTTTCATACTTAAAAGTTCAAAGGCAAATATCGTACATCTTTCATATAAATATTGAGTACTTCAACTATTTTATATTATTACTGCAATTAACATAAATGTACGTTTGAATATGAGCAAAAGAAAAAAAATATAATTTCACAAATGCAAAACTACAGGGTACAGTTTCATCCTAAATATAAAAAAAGAAGATGTGGTATGATTGCCAATGAGACAACTGTCCATAAGAGACCGTAAATAAAATCTCTAATAAATCATGTTATTTATATTAAAACACATCAAATAATAATTCTAAAATGTGAAAACTTGATAGAAATCTGTGTTAAAATCGTTTTGTCGTTACAAGTTGTGGAACTGTTAAAGAAAATTTACTTATCCAATAAAAACAATTGAAAATGGTATGAGCAAAAAATTATATCTTAATTTTGTCTACTTTTGACCAGTTCAAACCAGCTCAACTAGTGAAGTGTGCAAATTTTCAAATAAATATCATAATTATTCTATAGAATCTCACTCCTTTTTTAATTGGATAAAATCACTTTTTTTTAAAAATCTTTTTAATATTTTGTAAAACCACAAAAACAGGAAAAAGTACGAGTTAATTCTGTTTTTAACTGCTAAATTTACTAAATAAACTTACTAAATTTGAAGATCTGTCAAATGAATGTACCTGTATACATGTAATATTAGAAATATAATTAAGAAACGACTTTATTTCAAGAATGAATAACCAAATATGCATATATTCTACAGCTTACTTATTGCCTAAAAGTATGTTCGGCAATTGGACGAATAATCATCATCAGATTTAAGGAAAAAAGCTATATGCCTGAAAATTTCAGGCAATAACTTTATGACTAGGCATTAGCTTATTGCCTAGGATTTAAGTTTAATGCCTAATTTCACTTATTGCCGCTAACATATACATATATCTTCAAAATTCAATCGCTATTGTTTATCACATTCTCCAAAACATAGTAGTCATGAGTTTTGTACAAAACTAACGTTCAAATACTCAATTGAAAAGGGGAATGAGGCTAAATTGTTTTCTTGTAACAGTGATATTAATAATGACCGTGTAAAACTTATCTATGACCTTGGGATTGAATATGCATTATTATTTGATTTGGGATTTTTTATTCTTTTTAACTCCTTTTTTTTGCGCGCAGTTCTCACGATGGGTTTCAAATAAAACATTTTCTCAAAGTTTTGTATTCGTCTTTTTTTTTTAATTCTCAAAATTGTAAAGTAAATATTACCGAAACAAATAGTAGCATATATTCCTTCGTGCGATTTTTTTTGGTTATTATTCAATTGCATTTTCACGGCCGACACTCGGCTAACCGAGAGATTGGTCGGTTAATCTATATTGAGTATGCGGCTATATGGGCGATTGGTCTGTTAATCGGGTTGGTTATATGTCTGTTAAGAGTAAAACGCACAATTTTATGTTAAACTCTATCAAATATACAGATTTTTGGCATATTATTAAGAACCAAATCAAAAAAAGAAAGGTGTCTGACAAAATGATATCTATCATAGAATATTTTCCACCTGTAAAAACATTTCATAGTCTGCGCAGTTTTCAGTAAAACTAAAAGGCGTCGCGCAAGTATGTATAATTTATGCTTATAAGCATAGCAATTTTTTAATAAAAGGCGAAACAAACAACTTTAGATATCATTTCAAGGACACAAAACAGTACTTTGGTTCTAAAAAATAAATTGACATTAGTAAATATTTCATAATTGTAATATAACGTGAATAATACCACGTTTAGTGAAAATTATGGGAATAAAGTCTGTTAATGGGTTGGACAATTGAAATCATGTCAGTTAAGAGTCATTTAGCCACGGTAATAGTTTTGCTACATTATATTTTCCCATTGAAAAAGTAAAGAATGAGATGTTCTTGAGTAAAAAAAAAAATGACAATACGGTGCAACAGTATCGTTCTAGTAAGAGCATTTTTATTTTGACTTTCTTTGCATTTTGTTGAAGGGTGTGTCACTTCAATATAGCAAGATATGGATTGGCCGCTGGAATATGCATAGGGTCTTTGCATCGGAACTAAACACATTTTTTTTAAAATAGTTATTGGCATGACAAGGGTTATGTTCTTTTCATATATTTTATGATAGTATGATACTAAACCCCTAACGGGAGGGATTGTGCCTGATATTCATATGATGAAGACATAATCTTTCAATCAGTTTAATTGAGGTTGGAGCTGGCATGTCAGTTAACTGCTAGTAGTCTGTTGTTATTTATGTATTATTGTCATTTTATTTATTTTCTTTTGTTCAACTTTTGACATCGGACTCGGACTTCTTTTGAACTGAATTTTAATGTGCGTATTGTTATGCGTTTACTTTTCTACATTGGCTAGAGGTATAGGGGGAGGGTTGAGATCTCATAAATTATAAAACATGTTTAACCCCGCCGCATTTTTGCGCCTGTCCCAAGTCAGGAGCCTCTGGCCGTTGTTAGTCTTGTATGATTTTTAATCTTAGTTTCTTGTGTATAATTCGGAGTTTAGTATGACGTCCATTATCACTGTACTAGTTTACATATTTTTAGGGGCCAGCTGAAGGACACCTACGGGTGCGGGAATTCTCGCTACATTGAAGACCCATTGGTGGCCTTCGACTGTTGTCTGCTCTATGGTCGGGTTGTTGTGACTTTGACACATTCCCCATTTCCTTTCTCAATTTCATTTAATATCAACGTTTTCAATCAGCCTTAATTTTTGAATCTGTTCAAAGTAGCACGTTCTCAAATCCGACTTAAAGTGTCTTTTTAATACAACATAGGGGTACATATAGCATGTTGCCGTTCTCATATGCACATGATATTTGTCACTGGACGTTGACCCCTAATTCGTCAGCATCATCCAATTGGTGCTTTTCTTCTATTACCAAATTATATGTTGTTATCAAATCATTCTAAAGAAGTAAATGCAAGGAGCGAATGCAGCTACATTTTGTTAACTTTAGTTTTAATTCATTTTATTCCGTTTAGTTCCTTTCTACATAAGTGCAGAGGAGAACTGCAGTTGTCCGCATGTAAACTTCTAGCATTCGTCACCAATATGAGTAAATCGCAATCCGTTACTGTTTCAACACCCAGGGGTGTTTCATGTTTGTGTTCTTTAACAATTATTATTTTTTCTCTCTTTTTTAGCAATGCATCAATCTCTACTGTCCTTATCTACTATTCTATATTCTGCGTCTCCATCCAGATTCTCGTGTATACCATGAGGATCCGGGTAGGGGGTGGTGTTTATTTCTGTATTCTTTAAATTGTTATGTCACTTTTCTCTACATTTTATTTATCTTACTCGATCAGTATTATTAATTCGTATATTTTAACTTATTTGATTCGTTCAGGGATAGTCACCTGTTAAACTATATTTTCGAAGGTGATCAAAAACGGCGGATAGCAAAATGCATATTGCACAGCAAAAAGCATATTGCACGGTTTATTTATATGTCGATAATGTATAGGAGACAATATGATATCTATAAAATTCAAACAAAATCAAATGACGATTTTGATACAAATATGGTTGGAAATTTGATAATATAACAATTATAGCCTATGTATGAAGTCAATACAGGATATATCGACCCTAAGAAGTATTTCGACCTAGGACTTTGTCCTCAGTCAATATACTTCTTTTAGGTCAATATATTCTTGTATTGCCCTCATACAAAGACTATAATTGTATATTATTCCACTGTTTATACACATTGATAGTTTAATCAATATCTGATTGGTTGGGACTAATTCACGTGTCATTGGACAAATCTTCATATCTCCCTGAGGCACGGGAAAAAAATGTATATCATTCTTTCTCTATTCTTTATATTTTAGCATCCCAATATATTTTACTTATTGATGTTTAGTTATGTTCCAGACCGTATGAGTATTTGGACCGTACGCGTACGGTCTGGACTGTATGTGTACTTTTTCAAAATACTCATACGGTCGGACCGTACGCGTACGGTCTGACTAATATTAAGAAGTTGGTCAAGTTTACTATATACAAATTCATATAACAGATCAACATAACTTAACTGTCAAATTAATATAAAAAAGCCCAATTGTAAATGAAATAAAAACTTTACATTTTAACTATTTAAAAATTTAAATCTGTTAATCTCTTGTATTTATCATGTCGACCAGTACATTGATTGAATTATGATCACTGTAATTGAAGATATTGGAAGTAAACATAATGTGGGAGGACAATTGTTTTGAAATATTTAGCAACTTTACAAAAAAATGAAATGCGAAGACCGGAACATGCATGAACTTCAAACATGTAAATGTAAAAATATACCGTTACTTGTGGTAGCAAGTGTTACATTGAGCGAGAGTACCAAATTAGGATTCAGATATACAGTTAAACAAATATTTAATTTCAATTGTTCGTTTGTTCATTTTCTACATCTAGTTGTAATAATAACAATTTGTAAAACTACTAAAAAAGATTGTGATAAATGTTTGTTTAGATTTAACCCACACGATCCAATAACATGTATGGTCAGCTCGTACTGGACCATACGCGTATACTCATACGGTCCGACCGTACGCGTATGGTCGGACCGTACGAGTATACGTATACGGTCCGGACCGTACGCGTACGGTCCAAATACTCATATGGTCTGGAACAGTTACATTACGACGTTTATCTCTGATTTATATACTGGTTACCAATGAAGATGACAAATTGGTGTCATTCATTATGTAAACAGAATCCATACGATATATGCTACCATTCTTGGATAAAATTAATATTACTTTTATATAACACTTTTTGAAACCATTTTTATCAATTTTCAATTTCCATTGTCTAAATTTTTAATTGTTCATGTGTTGCTATCGTATATTTTATGTTTCATTGCTCATGTGTTGTTTCCGTATATTTTAGCTGCTCGTCTTGAGCCTACCCATTTGATCCGATAGCACCCCATATAGCAATAAAATTATATTTTTATTGCCATTCATAACTCTTAACAGACCAATTAACAGACCGGGTTTTATACATCCGACCCATTAACAGACCAGGTTTTAAATAAAGATTGATTTATGTCACCAAAATACAGATTTTCGTGTAGATTTTTCACACAAGGATATCAATATGGTTAACAAACATAATGCCTGTCTTTTTTCGATGTTCAAAATATTGCATGCAATTAAAATCAACCAACGTGTCGTTTGTGTACATTTTGTGTGTGTAAAATGTGTATAAATTTATTGATGAGTAACCCGCCTTTTCATTTTATAGATTGTACATCGAAGCTAGAAAAATAAAAATTACACCACTGGATTCAGTATATTGAATTGTTTTGTTAGACATGAATAATGTTTATAATAAAAATATATTTAAAAAGTTATACAATGAAACATGCTAAACTTTCAATGATTTTCTCGATAACACCTGATTAACAGACTTTAGCCAACCCGATTAACAGACCAACCGCCGATACAGCCGCATACTCAATATAGATTAACCGACCAATCTCTCGGTTAGCCGAGTGTCGGCGGTGATTTTTGTAAAATTTTGTTTTTTTAGCAGAAAGTAGTGGCAGACATTTTTGACGGAAAGTGAATTTGCAGTTGTAAATCACCTCATAATTGGATAGGTCCATCGGACACACCATTGAATTTAGAACCCTGAAAAGATCATGTTAGATAAATGTAACGTCTATTTTCAATTTAATACAGAAGTTTCTCTTTGTTATATATAATATTAGGGTATAATAAATATTCAATAAACATGATTCTGTCTATTCCAAATTAACTTAAATTATAACGGAACTTCAATGGCCACTCGACGGTCCATGGTAAACCATGTAAAGGCGATAGCTCAGAGATACTTTTTGAGTGACATCATTTTAGACAAAACCTTTAAATGTTTTTATTTTATCAAAAAGATTCTTGAAACACAGAAAATATTTTGTCGATAATTTATGTTCATATTACATAATGCATTTAACACATACATTATTCAAATGCCTGCTGCCTAAAGATAGTACTTACTGCTTTCTATTATAAGAGGTCCTGTTACAGACCAACCACAGGAGTTGCAATTTTTTGGTCCAACCTTTACAAAAGAAAGCAAATTAAAAGTTGTTGTCTTCACAGTATCATAAAAATAAGGGAAACAGTAGTATACCGCTGTTCGAAAGTCATAAATCGATTGAGAGAAAACAAATCCGGGTTACAAACTAAAACCGAGGGAAACACATCAACATTTAGAAGAAAACAACGAAACAATAGAAACACTAAAGTGCACAATCTAATTAAAACCGATCCCTCATCGCTCCCGTTTTCTGAATGTCGCATGTGAGATCTAACGAAACCCGCTTTGAGGTCAAATATGAGTGACCTCGTAGGTGTGTCTTTTTCGACCAATGAAAATGAGTCTTCGACGATCTTGAAAGTTTATCGTGAGGTAAAGGGATGTAACTCATTTTATTTACGAAGAAATCGTCAGTCCAAATAATTTATAAACTTTTTTGATTGGCTTATTAATAGGTCGTCAACTCATTTGCATATCATTATAAATTCGGCTTTTAATTAGATTGTAAAGTGCATATCCTTGGCTACTAGATTGGTCGTCTGGTCTTTGCATTTGTGTATATGTTTTCTCATCCGTATTGTAATATTTTGACTGAGTGTGGTCTACTGTTGCCTTTTACATATGCAAGAAATATTCTTACGATTCCAGAGTTCATATTTTCCCAGAAACTTTATTCTAAAATTACAACGATGTGATCTTAATCTGTTTCGGGTTTTTGACTTGATTCCTTCTAATATATATTTTTTTCTTGGATTTTGAATTTGATCCCGTTATTTATACAGTAAGTTTGATATTTTCTTCTCGATAATTCGTATAACAAACGATGAATATCAAATTCAGTTCTATATCTTGTACTTACTGTTATTTTGTATCGACCTGGTTGCAAAGGTTGAAACAGGTATTCGTTCTAGAAAAAAAATCATATAAATATTCAATTTAATTGATCTGCCACATACGAAGTTTCTTATGCTTATGTTTATAATTTCGAAATATTAGTTGGTACTAAAAAGGACTACGATTTCTTGCTTCAAGTATTGTATATAAACATATTCATCATACACTGTTTAATAAAAAAATGAAAATAATATTTGATTAACTGAACGCGACCGAAGCACTTTTTGATTACTAGTAGTTTAATCGTGAACTCTAAAAGCTTTGAAAGCAAATGGTACACTGAAACAAATGACGGAGTTTTGGGTCCTCAGTGTAATATTTTTTGCCTTTTTAACTTTTTTCTTCGATCAATGAGTCTTTTGAAGACGAAAAGCCCGTCTGCGTGCTGTGAACATTTTAATCCTGGTATCTATGACGAGTTCAATTATAACAGAAGAGTCCAAGTTCCCTAAACGACTTGATGTCTGTTACATCGGTATGTATAACTGTGACTCGAAATTTCCATATGGTAATTTTGGAAGACCACAGTTTGCCTTAAAGGAGATGAAGCGAAAAAACAAATTATATGTACCTGTGATATAATAACAGCTATTACAAGTCTCAACTCATTACCATCCTTGTCAAGTTCAACTAATCGTGCCATGAATTCATTGAAACCGTCTCTTTATGTGGATAATCAAATGTAATGTATATTAATTTCTCTTGGCTACTAATATAATACTTTATTTTTGGATTCCATTCAACAGACATTATATCATTGATATCTGCAAAAATAAATTATTTTTTTGAGTACAGAACAAATGAAGACTTAAAAAATAAGTGGTTAATTCAGGAGTATTAGATGAAATTAATTTAACAAGATGGAATTACAGTCATTCTGTGTTCTGCTTTTCGGTATACACTATGCTCGAATTATGATTTACGTTAGACAGGAAAAAGTTAACACCAAAAATTTGTTGATTTGTAAAAAACGGAAAATGAATAAAATATTTTAAAAAGTTTGTATTTTATATGTTCTATGAGGAAATATACTACTATTGTTTGTCAATTGTCTGTAGGTCTTTTTCTTTTTCAGTCATTGTGTTGTCAGATTGTTTTCGATCTATGCGTATGAATGTCCCACTGGTATCTTTAACCTCTCTGTTATACTGTCTTTTGATTATAAATAAACTTCTTTCAAAGGCAATAATTTCCATAACGATCATTAACTAATTCAAAAATAGTTCACCAGGATATATCAATTTTCTAAAAATAAAAGATTTGATTAACGTTCAACTTTCTTTCTAAATAAAATTGAGAATGGAAATGGGGAATGTGTCAAAGTGACAACAACCCGACCATAGAACAAACAACAGCAGAAGGTAACCAACAGGTCTTCAATGCAGCGAGAAATTCCCACACCCGGAGGCGTCCTTCAGCTGCCCCCCAAACAAATATATATACTAGTTCAGTGATGATGAACGCCATACTAAACTCCAAATTGTACACAAGAAACTAAAATTAAAAATAATACAAGACTAACAAAGGCCAGAGGTTCCTGACTTGGGACAGGCGCAAAAATGCGTCGGGGTTAAACATGTTTATGAGATCTTAACCCTAAAACCCACAAAAACTTAAAATGCAACTATATATGGTATTGTTATTATCAATAAAGGTAGTGTATGATCAAGTTCTATGTGTTCTTACCGACTAAAAAGCTAAACGAGTCAGTGGCCTTCCCCTCTCAGAGTGACTCAGGCAGTACTTTCATATGAAAACAGTCACGAATGACTCTCTAGAAAAAAAAATATAAACAATATTTTCTTACAGAAATAAACGAGTCAAACAAAACCCATATTTAGAGACGCACTTCTCAAGGCAAATATTGTTATTATTGTTATTATTATTATACATATATTGATAATAATAATAATAATAATAATAATAATAATAATAATAAATAATAATAATAATAATAATAATAATAATAATAATAATAATAATTATATATATATTAATTAATATTAATAATTATATATAATTATATTATTATTATTATTATTATTATTATTATTATTATTATTATTTGATAATTGAAATACAAATAATAATACTGTTTCCGTGCTCCGCTTACAAATTGAATTACAGATCTCGTGTTTACGTTTAAAAGCTGATTGGGCAAAGCATCGACCGGGAGTCTTTAAATTCAATCTGTTATTTTCGAAATTTGATTGCTTTAAATTTGTTAGTTGATCTTAATTTTTACAGGTGATATTGTGCTTTTAGCAATTTTACATCGTAAAACTGAAATCATATTTGTTATCTTCGTTTTATTTTTTATTATAATAAAAAAGATATGTTATTGAAATATTTTTGTATTATTTATATTATTATTTTTACTAATGTTCATATTATATTTTTATACTGTATTATGTTCACTTTTAAATATTTTACTAGTTACTACATCTACGAATTCGTTGTAAAAATCCTTCATAATTTGTGAAAAAGGATTTCTTATTTTAACACTTTGAACCAAATTATGAACGAATATTTGTGCAAACTCTCCGGTCAAATATTGATAGGATTTTTTTCTTACAATATAATCATACATACCATGCACATTTTTTTTCAATTTGAAAGTTCACGATTATCCATTTAAAATCTTGTTATAACAAATAAAATAACCATGGTGGACAAAAACGTTCTTGATATAAAAAGGTTAAATATATAAGATAGTTAAATATTTTATTCTTGCATCTTAGAACCAAAAATATTTTATAAAAACTATTGATTTATTGGACATTTTAACAAAAGCGAAGTATGTCCTTTATGTACATGAATTTTATCTGTAAAGGGTATTTTGACAAATACTAGTAATAGATATTGATATAAAGACTTGCTCGTTTTATCATGTCTATTTAATTCTTAGCGTTTATGAATTGCAACAATAAAAAACAATAAACAAATATTAAAATAGAATGTATATCAAAATTAAAAATTTACAATATATTACTTTCATAAGAACATTTCGCTATAACACCAGGTTCAATCCACCATTTTCTACATTTGAGAATGCATGTACCAAGTCAGGAATATGACAGAAGTTGTTCATCCGTTTGATGTGTATTAACATTCAATTTTTCATTTGATTAGGGACTTTTTGTTTTAAATTTTCCTCGGAGTTCAGTATTTTTGTGATTTTACTTTGTTTGAATAGCACAGAAAAAAACCCAGCAAGTGAGGGTATGATTCCTGTGATGGGTCTATTTTCAGAAATTCGCTAAATAAAGATAACTCACCTTAAAGTTTCAATCCCGTAGCCATCAATATACATCTGATGCATTCGTATAACCACTTCATCATTTTTTAGTGTTATATATAAATTATCTGATGACCACTTGAGTACATGTCAATATTAGCTATCTAGTCTACACTTAAGTACGTGCAGTTTTAAGAAGACACATATTAATTTTCAGTGGATGAAACTCTCAAGGAACAGAACCCACATGACAAATTACAGTTAAAACAACATTCTTATATCGCAAATTTAAAGTTAAGTCAGTAAGAAATGCAACTTAGAAACTGGTAAAATGTAGGGATGATTCTCATATAAAAATAATCGTCACATCGTTCAGTAAATAAATTCATCAGTGATACCAGGATTAGATTGTTTACGACAGAGGAGATTTTTATCTACACAAGACCCATCAGTAACGTTCGATTAAAACAATAACTAAAGCCAAAGAAAAAACGCAGTTGAACAGCATTGAGGATCATAAATTCAAAAAAGGTTTGCTAATACAGCTCACGTAATCTATTTCTGGTGTAGAACATCCCTAGTATTTCGAAAAAGTAAAAGGTAACCCTTAATAATGATCATATCAAAGTTAATCCATGTCAAATCAGAAGTGATGACTACTGGGATGGTGATACCCTAGACGGAAACCTCTCAGACCAGCAGTAGCATCAACCCATTGGTTGTTAGTGAACTTTTGATAGACACCAGGGTTGAAATACGGTGAAGGAAGTAAACTATGCATTTTAGTTTTAAAGTTACTTTTAGTCTTTTGTTTTAGGTCAAATTTTGGAAAATGATACGCGGTATAATTAGAATTTCATGAAAAAAAACCCACAAAAATATCAAAATGACAGCGATTCTGGTTTTTTTTATCCGGATTGTTTATGAACTATTGATTTCGCACATTTTGATTTTAAAGATGAAAGTTTCAGATGTAAAATTGAAATGAAATGTGTATAGTGCACGTTCTCACGCTCTTCATAATTTTGAAATTAAGTGTACAGAAAAATAATAATAAATGCTAAAATTTAATATGAGATGTAGTAGGTGACCCAAAGTTATTTAAACCATCGTAACGTATCCAATAGTACTTCCTTGTTTGGTTGTTCCTGTAACTTAATTAAGTTTAAAGTGGTATACTTCAACTGATTATTTACTTCCTTAATATAAATTTTAAGCGCTAAAAAGTGCGAAATACTTGTAATTAGTGTTCTTAAGATTTTAGCTCACGTGGCCCGAATCGCCATTTCAGCTTTTGTCATTAATTTGCGTCCTTTTTCAGTCCGTCTGCCGTCCATAAACATTCCTTAAATATCTTCTACTCTAAAATTGTTAAATATATTAAATTCAAAGAGTGTCTGCTACGTTCATTTGATGTCAACTACAAAGTTGGTGATTGTTGTCCTGGTTAATCAATCAAAATGGCCACAGGTCGATAAATAGAACATAGGGGGCAAAGTGTTTTATAGAAATCCCGATCAGGCTAAAAATGGTCTGCACGGTAAATGTTATCTAACCTAAAAGTTTTGGATGATTTGCTCATAAAAAATTGGACTTTTTACTTTTTGGGCATTCCTCACCAAAATCTCCAAAAAAGAGTGTGCCAATTCTAGCTAAGCTTATATATGCCTAGGAATAGAAACCCTTCAGTCAATAAAATAATTTGTTAACACAATATAAACTTTAAGTAACGTATCAATAATCTTTCATGCTAGCACACAGAGGCACTGACAACCGCCAGGACGTCCACCGTAAGAGATATCGTCCTAGTGGTTGAAAATTAAGGCAGCAGTAGTATACCTATGTCTAATTCTCGTAAATTAATGAGGATTAGACAAATCAAGTTAACATTTTTTTTTAATAAGGAATCGCATGACCTGCAGAAGGAGCGATACCGGTGCGTTAAAAGAGTAAACTTCTCTTACTTTTCATACATCCCTTGCCGTGCGAATGTCACAATCAGTGACAGGACAGAATTAGTAAATTTACAGTTCGGTCAACTATAAGATATATTTCCGCAAAAACATGTCGCTAGTAAAAAGTAAAATCACAAAAATACTGAACTCAGAGGAAAATCAATTTGAAAAGTCCATAATCACATGGCAAAATCAAAAAACAAAACGCATCAAAAACGAATGGACAAGAACTGTCATATTCCTGACTTGGTACAGGCATTTTCAAATGTAGAAAATGGTGGATTAAACCTGGTTCTATAGCGCTAACCCTCTCACTTTAATAACAGTCTCATCAAATTCCGCTACATTTACATGATGCGTTAAATAAACAGTCACAATTAATTAATTAGTCAAAATATGGGTACATCAGTCATCATCGTATAACAACTTAACAGGACACAAAAACATCTACTATCTACGAACACATGGATTGATTTGAGTGTCTGACGTCAGAAAAATTATATACGTCACATAAATTTGTCGTTCAATGTGCATACAATAGTTATCAAAAGTACCAGGATTATAAACAATTTTAAAATTTACATAGGCAATGTACGCATACAGGGTTAAAAAATCAAAAGTATGTAAGAATAAATTACAGAAATAGACCAGATTCAAACCAGTCCAAAAGTTATACATAGAATTTATGAGAATCCAAAACTTTTAAAAGGGAACAATTTAACAGGACACAAAACCTATCTACGAACACATGGATTGATTTGAGTGTCTGACGTCAGAAAAATTATATACGTCACATAAATTTGTCGTTCAATGTGCATACAAACAATTTTAAAATCTATATAGACAATGTACGTATACAGGGTTAAAAAATCAAAAGTATGTAAGAATAAATTACAGAAATAGACCGAGATTCAAACTAGTCCAAAAGTTATACATAGAATTTATGAGAATCCAAAACTTTTAAAAGAAACAATTTAACAGGACACAAAAACATCTACTGTCTAAGAACACATGGATTGATTTGAGTGTCTGACGTCAGAAAAATTATATACGTCACATAAATTTGTCGTTCAATGTGAATACAAACAATTTTAAAATTTTCATAGGCAATGTACGCATACAGGGTTAAAAAATCAAAAGTATGTAAGAATAAATTACAGAAATAGACCGAGATTCAAACTAGTCCAAAAGTTATACATAGAATTTATGAGAATCCAAAAATTGTTAATTCCACTACGCCATTGATTGATTTTGACGTTTGTGGTTCAACATATATAGTAATTCATAATAGAAATATATCATAATGACATATGACATATTATAGACAAATATCATACTGACGGGATCTTTTAAAGTACAGAGTCACGTTATAAGCACAAAAGAAATACAAAGAGTCACATATACAAAACAAATCACCAAAAAATGAAAGCCAATACAAACACATTGACGAGATGTATAAGTACCGAGCCACGTCAAACGGATATCACATAAAACCATTCAACAGTAAAAGTAATCTTAATAATAGAACAAAAACAAATAAAAGAACAATAAAACATGTTGTTAAGATGATACACAACATCAGTACGCAAAATCTATACATCAAGACCATCGTGTATTATTTGAGAAGTTGATACGGAATATTTATCAACAAGGTCTTGGTACCTTCCGATGAACTTTTTTAGAAAAAGGACGAGACGTTCTTTGACATACCCCTGGTTCATCAACTTTCTACTCAGACACTGATGACGTTTTACAAAGTCTGAGTAGGAGCTGCAAGCTCTTGAATATCGAATAAGTTGAGAAATATATATCCCATACGCAGGTGAAGTTGGTATATTGCTACTAAGGTGGGGGAAATTTATAATTTCGAAATTAAAATCGTCTCGTTTGTCATAGATTCTGGTACTGAGATGACTGTGTAAGTCAAATTCGAGATATAAGTCTAAAAATGAGGCGGAGGAAGCCGTGTCTGTTGTTTCTTTAATCTCGAGTTCTGGGGGATATATTAATGGAACCCAATCAGAAAAGTTCGGATTGTTTAAGGAAAGAACATCATCAATATATCTGAAAGTGAAATTAAATAATCTGGCTTCTTTGATCCTCTTGTTTTTGACAAGTGTCTGGAGGAACTCCGATTCATATGAAAATAAGAAGAGGTCGGCAAGAAGAGGCGCACAGTTTGTTCCCATAGGAATGCCGACAACTTGTTGGAAAAGTCTACCTCCAAACTCAACAAATATGTTGTCGATAAGAAACTCCAGCATACTGACTACTTGTTCTTCTGTGTAGCATGATTTACCTTTTTGTTTGTCACTATTAACGAAATATGCTTTATGAAATCCCAAAGTAATAAATTTATAGCGTATGCTACCATTTTAGTAAGTTACCCTAAATTAAAGGTAACCAACACATCGTTTTGTATTGTTAAGACTTCAATCAAAAACTCAATTGGATAATCTAACAAGACTTTCATATACATGATATTCCTCAATGGCGCTGGATTCAAAGTGTAAATTAGTAATGAAACCAAAGATCACTGAAATCAAAATTATGATTTTAAATTTTTGCTATGTCTTGCAGTTGTATCCTTAGTGTTTCAAATAATTTAACATAAAAGGTTAATTTTACATAATAAGGAATCAGTGATATTTCATACCAGCACAGAAACGCTGACTTCAGGGCTGGTGATAACCTTTTGGACGAAACGTCAACCACCAGTGGTATTGACCCAGTGGTTGAAAATACGCATTAAAATACGCAGTGAACAATTGGTTTTGTCAGGTTTATGGACTAACCCTTTTTTAATTAATCTTCAAGTTATGTGTCTTTAATTTGACTTTACTTATCAGCGTAGTCTAAGAACCTGGCACAATATTCTCAATACCGTAAGCTGGCTAGTTATATTTGAATAGAGGCTTAGCAAAATCGAAAATATTTCATTAGGATTCCAGGTTACTTATAAGCGGCGCTAGAATCAAATTATTTAGAAAGTCAAATTGCTAAATTAAAGAGCACATAAAGTATAATTGAAATTCTAAAACGTTTGTGCAAAATCCGACATGACATGTATGCACTGGGATAAACCAACTTTAGTCAAACAAATAAAAAGGTGAGGACTTCAGGGTTGGTGAAACCAATAGAATGAAACGTTCAACATGAGTGGTATCTAAAAACTCATCATACCTTCTAGGGTTATTATTTGGTACGACATAAGCGCGTTTCATCTTAATAAGACTTAGTAGTAAAGCTGAAATCAAGCTATTTAGAAGGCTAACACAGTAACAAAGCCAAATATTCTGAAACGTTACATGACGAATCTAGTTATTATGCCTATTTTTGTCTGGATGTTTTCGATAAAATCTGGTTGAAAGTAAAATCACAAAATACTGAACTCCGAAGAAAATATAAAACGGAAATTCCCTATCAAATGGCAAAATCAAAAGCTCAAACACATCAAACGAATGGATTACAATTTTCATATTCCTGACTTGGTACAGGCCTTTTCTTATCTAAAATAAATGGTGGATTGAACCTTGTTTTATAGCTAGCTAAACCTCTTACTTGTATGCCAATCGCATCAAATTCCATTATATTGACAACGATGCGTGAACAAAACAAACAGACATAATAGGTAAAAATGTCCATAATAAAATATCTATGAAAATGAGGTCAATGTCAGATAAAACCTGCCATACGGACATGCAAATGTTTGCACCTGTCCTAAGTCAGGAATCTGATGTACAGTAGTTGTCGTTTGTTTATGTAATATATACGTGTTTCTCGTTTCTCGTTTTGTTTATATAGATTAGACCGTTGGTTTTCCCGTTTGAATGGTTTTACACTAGTAATTTTGGGGCCCTTTATAGCTTGTTGTTCGGTGTGAGCCAAGGCTCCGTGTTGAAGGCCGTACTTTAACCTATAATGGTTTAATTTTTAAATTGTTATTTGGATGGAGAGTTGTCTCATTGGCACTCACACCACATCTTCCTATATCTATGTACAACTAACAATCACTATATTCGTCAAATGGCGACGAAGAAGGAAACGAGGATAAGGACAGCGGACATATGTCAGACAGAAACATATTAAAAGGCTGCTGTAAATCAGATAAAACCAGATGCTCCGCAGGGCGCAGCTTTATACGACCACAGAGGTCGAACACTGAACAGTTGGGGCAAGTATGGACACAACATTCAAGCTGGATTTAGCTCTGAATTTGGATTGTGATTAAATAGTTGACACAGCATAGGTTTCTGACACAGAACGAGTGTGGTCTAATGAACTTAATTTTCTTTTTGCTTTTGAGCAACTCACAATGCTGTTGAATATTAATCCCCTAAAAAAGAAAATTGAAGAAATTTTCTTTTTAATTTCTGAAATCTAATATGAGAAAAATTGTAATCCCCTACACATTCTTATTTCCACCCTTTCCAATTTGTTTTCACCTCCCCTTTCTCTTATTCCAAAAATAATCTCAATTCAAATTTCTAATGGAGTTTACAACAATAACTACTCATTTAAATACATCATAAAATATCAAAATATAAAATGACATATATGGTTAAAACTAATATTGATTAATAGCAACTTCTAAAAAAAATATTACAGCTAATCATCTCAAGACAATCATCATTTCTTAATACATGATTTTCAAGCAGTGTAAGGGAGGTAAGCAAACATATAAATAACAGTATTCTTTAAATGGAATTGGGATTACCTCCCTTACACTGCTTTTAAATTGTCTAAATTGCCTTTAACCAGAAAAACACTTGTTTCCCCCCTCTTTTGCCACTTATTGCTTAATGTTTTGAGCCATAACTCTCCATAACCGTCCCTTTTGTAGTATGGAAATTTGTGGTATAATTTCAGAGAGATTTATACACTTAAACACATGTTATGGACTGGAAACTACAAAAATGCTTACTTGGATCCTTTGTTTGGACCCAAATTATTGAAGTTACACCCTTTTGGAGCAACAACCAAAAACTCAATTTTAGCCTTTCCTTTGTAGTAAGACACTTTGGAGTATAATTTCAGAGAGATCCATACACTTAAACAGAAGTTATTGTCTGTAAACTAGAAAAATGATTTTTTTTTGGCCCCTTTTTTGGCCCCTTATCCTATTCCCTTTGGGCCTTAATACATAAACCTTTGGGACCATAACCCCAAAATCAATCCCAACCTTCCTTTTGCGGCTATAAACAATGTGTTGAAATTTTATAGATTGCTATTTACTTATACTAAAGTTATTATCCGGAAACCAGCTGTCTTCCGACGACGACGACGACGTGATACCAATTTTTTTTTTAATTTTTGTGTCACTATCGCTGTTGAATTTATTAGCATCACTATGACAAAACCGCAAAAAAACACATGACAATGTTGGTCAAGGGTTTGCAAAAGTGATGGATTGCTCACTAATGACTGCAGACAAATTTCAACTGATTTTTATAGTTCGTTCTTATGTTGTATTGTTACGCCACTGTCCAAGGTTCGGGGGAGGATTGGGATCCCGCTAACATGTTTAAACCCGCCACATTCTGTTTATATGTGTCTGTCCTAAGTCAGTGGTTATCGTTTGCCGATGTGTTACATAATTGTTTGTCGTTTGTTTTTTGTACATAAATTAATTTATTAGCTTTCTCGTTTGAATTGTTTTACATTTTTGATTTAGGGGCCTTTTATAGCTGACTATGCATTATGGGCTTTGTTCATTGTTGAAGGCCGTACAGTGACATATAATTGTTAATGTCTGTGTCATTTGATCTCTTATGGAGAGTTGTCACATTGGCAATCATACCAAATCTTCTTTTTTTTTTTAAATATAAAATTATTTGAATAAGACTGAAAGATATAGTGATGAATGTATAATTGTAAATATAAATTTGAAAGAAATTAAAATATATGCAGAAACACTCATCATAGATACCATGATTATAATTTTTGTACGCAAGACACGTGTTTTGTCATCAGTGAGGTTCAAATAAAAAAATATGCAAAAGGCCAAATAAAGTTCGAGATAGAAGATCACAAAAGAGGTACGAAAGATACCAAAGGGACAGTCAAACTCATAAATCGAAAATAAACTGACAACGCCAAGGCTAAAAATGAAAAGACAAACAGACAAACAATAGTACACATGACACAACATAGAAAACTAAAGAATAAGCAACACGAACCCCACAAAAAACTAGGGGTGATCTCAGGTGCTCCGGAAGGGTAAGTAGATCCTGCTCCACATGTGGCACCCGTCGTGTTGCTTATGTGATAACAAATCCGGTAAATAGTCTATTTCGGTAGGTCACATTCATGAAAGGGAAGGGGATTGTAGTTACGACGTAAGGAACATACCCGATATCATTTGTGAAACGGTTATGCCATAACGGTCAACCAACTCCTTTTGGCGTCCATAAGTTTACGAAGGGATGATTTCAACTTCACCATTTGGAACTCTTGGTTTAATAGCTTCTTTGTGAGCAGCAACCCTCTATCAAGAAAATCATGATAGGAAATGCAAGCACGGGAATATCGTATCAAGTGGGAGATATATACCCCGTATGCAGGTGCTGCTAGAATGTTGCTACTTAGAAATGGAAAGTTCACAATTGGAAAGCTGAAATTATCTCTTTTGTCGTAAAAATTTGTTTTCAACCAACCCTCATAATAAGATGATCTGCTGAAACTGAGACAACTCTAAATAATTTTGCATACTGAAATTTATTTTTAATAGCAACAGCCGTACAAATGTCTGATTTGATATCAATGCGTTTGGTAACTGAATCTACACCATAAGATTTCAGGAAAATAAGCTTTATATTTCATAAACTTTACTTATATGCAAACTAGTTGGCTATTGATACAGTAAATGATATAATCTATTAAACTATTATTGAATTAAGGTACAGATCGAATGGGCAGAGTTGGTGGCGGCGGATGGGCAGTTGTTAATGAACCCACCTCATCTGAAAATTTCCATTTTCAGCCTTATTTTCGATTGTAATACGATCTTGAGGGTATTCCTCAATGGCGCTAGATTCAAAGTGTAAATCAGTAATGACACCAAAGATAACTGAAATCAAAGTTATGATTTAAAAACTTTGTGTCAAATTTTGCTGTCTTACAGTTGTATCCTTAGTGTTTCAAATAATTCAACATAAAAGGTTAATTAACACATAATAAGGAATCAGTAATAATGCATACCAGCACAGAAACTCTGACTACAGGGCTGGCGATAACCTTTTGGACGAAACATCAAACACCAGTGGTATTTACCCAGCGGTTGTGAATACTAATTACTAATTAAAGAGACCAGGCTTATAATTAGATAAGACAGATGCACATTTTGTCTTTCAATTTAGCTGTTTTTCAGTCGTTCTGTTGGTTTTATATAGTTGAACATTTGGTTTTGTCAGGTTTAATGGAATTCCCCCTTTTCAAATTACCTTGGAGTTCGGTTACTTTGATATAACATTTCTTTGCTTACCAGAAACTCTCGAATCAAACTATTTAGAAAGTAAGATCAATAACGAAACTAAAGAGCATAGAAAGCATTATTTAAATTATAAATAAAGACAACTGTAGTAAACCGCTGTTTGAAATTCATAAATCGATAGAGAAAAAAACAAATCCGAGTTAAACTAAAACTGAGGGAAACGCATCAAATATAAGAAAACTACGACACAACAGAAACACAACATTAAAATGTAACACACATAGAAACGAACTATAACACAATGCCCATTTCCATGACTTGGTACAGGGCATTTTAAGATAAAAATGGTGGGTTGAACCTGGTTTTGTGGTATGCCACACCTCCCACTTTGATGGCAATGTTAATCATGACAGGACTACAATACAAATAAATTGGAGAAAATACAGGACAGAGAAACAAAACGAGTAATAGCCAACAACAGGTACCTGGTTAAAAAATGAACAATATCCTTATTACTTAGAATAATACATAACTTTGCAAACGGTAAATTTTTTAAAATGACTATATAATAGATATACATAATTAAAATGAAGTGGTGACTAGCTACAGAACAAATCAAAGCGCTGTAAGCGATGAAGGCAGTTAACCAAAAACCAAGGCAACCGTAATTATGAAAACTGTGGCAATGTTGCCTCAACATTAAACATTCATATATAGTAAACTCATGTTTATCTAATGATTTATTTATTAAGGCAAATAATTTATATGTTATCAAGGTTTCAAAAGCAATGCATATATCAATGTATATTTTTTATGGTGAGTCTGCAGTGGTACAAGTTCCCAATGATTGCAGTTGTTCTACTTTGTAGTTAACCTTGGTTTTATTTGACTGCTAGAAGTTCAATTTGACGTAGTATGAACATGTAATAGTATGAATGGACTGGTTTCCCTGGAAAGAAAACTGAGTTTGTGTTCTATAGTACAAAAGTTATGAGACACGAATCAGACAAATGTTCACTACAACAGGGATCAAAGATGAGGTCTGACTGACTTGCCCATAGTAAATGTAAATGATTTGTTATTTTGTCCCATACATATGAATATATATAATTTAGGGGTGGGGATCTCAACGGTTTTCAAGTTCTCAAACAGGTAGGGGTAGGCAGAGGATTTAGGGGGCAGGGGGCCTGGACCCCCCTTTTTGGGAAAAAATTTGGTTGCTTATATAGGGAATCACTGAAGCGTGACTGGAGCGGCCCCACTTATGAAAATTTCTGGATCCGCCACTGGGGGTAGGGTGACCCTAGGGACTTCCCCTACATTTCATTTTATTTGTTATATTGTCCCATACATGAATATATATGGTTTGGGGATGGGGATCTCGACCATTTTTAAATTCTAAAACAGGAGCGGTGGGGTGAACCCTAGCGACTCTTCCTATATTTCATTTGATTTTTCATATTGTCACAAACATGAATATATATGGTTAAGGGGTGTGGATCTCGACCGTTCCCAAGTTCTCAAACAGGAGGGGGTGGGGTAACTTCAGGGACTCCCCCTATATTTCATTTTTTATTTATTATATTGTCCTATACTTGAATATATGCAGGGGCGGATTCAGACGGGGGAGAGTTGCGGGCTTGCACCCCCTTAAATTTGCAAAGCATGGGTTGTTCTCAGCTTAATAAAGAAAATTCCGATAATTTTACCTCAATTTTTTTTTAGCCTCGCTCTGCTCTGCGAAAATTTAAGTTTGCGCCCCTCCTAACCTAAAATCCTGGATCTGCCCCTCATATGGTTTAGGGGTGGGGAGCTCGACCGTTTCCAAGTTATCAAACAGGAGGAGGTAGAGTGGCCCAAAGAATGCCACCTATATATCATATGATTTACTTACATTAAGGTATATATAATATAGTTGCATTATTTGTGAAAATAAAGAATGAAACTTTCAGCTACTTTAATTGACCCTTCAAAATTGAGGAAAAACAAATAACCCCTCGAAATTGCAGTAATATGTTTACACTTTAAAAGCATCTCACATGCATTATCATCATTTATCATTTATAAAGAAAATTTAGACTGTGACCATGAACATGTATATTGTTAGATATACTGTTCCCAGCTGTCACGTTGTATTGGATTTTTAAATTAAAATTTATCAAAAAGTAATTTTTAGTTTCTGAATAAAATATTTTTCTGCTTTTTCTTTCTCTTACATATATCTTTTGGTTTACAATACTTGTGTTTATATTCATTTACCATGCGTAGATGTATTTTTTCACCTGCTTGGATTTATTTTGTAAATGATCGTCAAACCCGGAATTACCCTTATCCGCTTCCGGAATCGGATCCGATTTTGTAAAATTTTGTCTTCACGGCCGCCATTGTTATGTGTTTACAATGTTGTTTTTGTCAATCAGATACGATTTTACTCTAATTTATACAATATTTGTCGGCGATTTTCTGTATAAAGCTAGCGGTTGAACAAAATGAACATCGCCGTCATGAATAATAATGATAAAAATAAGTTTTTAGCTCGTTTAATTGGAGACTTTGGTGAACATGGTGAAAAGGTTTGCAAAGTAATTTCTTATTTTCTTTCAAATGTAAGGCGACTACGTCGGGCGTAGCTAGAAACCAACTATCCTAGTCGAAATTCCGCGTGCAAAAGTGGAAGGTCTCGGACCACCGCTAATTTGCACACCTGCCTCCAAATTGAAAAGCTACGAAAATTTCTTTTTCTAATTTGAAATTGCCGCCAACACATGAACAGTTGAATTATATAATAGACTACTGACGTAGTTGTACTACGTATTGATGACAAACAATATTCCTCCGACTTTTGTCATTTGGAAAATCTAAACTGCTTGTCTTAAGACATTTTCGGCGATTAAATATTTCAAACAATTGTTCTTTGACATCTTAGCTAAAAGCACAAGTCATAATGAACTACACAAGGATTTTTAATAAGCACTACTTCCTATGTGTAACTTTAAAACTTTTGGATAAATCGACGATCATTTAAGGTTTTTCTGGTCATTTTTTTTTGTAATCCAGAATAAAAAGTATTAAAAAAGTGTTCAATTAGTTATATATAACATGGTAACAAGCTAGATAATAACAATGGCAAGTATTTCAGGATTTATTGGGTAGAACACAAATCTAGGGTGCTCGCATAATGCAGCTTAACTGCATAAAAACGGATAAATTACAACAAAAAAGATTCTTAAACATGTGTGCCAAATCAGACTTAGAACAGGGATAGAACAACTTCAGTAATACAAATAGTTTCACAACATATTGATTAACAGAAAATGAGGAATAATTGGTATATCATACAAGCACAAAAGCGAGGTCTACAGGGTTGGTGAAACCAGTAGGATGACACGTTCAACATCAGTGGTATCTAAATACTCATCGTAGCTACTAGGCTTGTCATTTGGTACGATATAAGCGCGTTTCATCTTAATAAGACTCAATAGAAAGCTGGAATCATGCAAATTTAGAAGGCTTACACAATAACAAAGTCAAAGAGCACAACATCCAAAAATTCTGAAAAGTTATTATGCCTAATTTTGTCTGGTTGTTTCGATAAATCCTGGTTACCTTAGTGTTCATTATATATTCTAGACGGATACAAGGGATTTAAATTCTACACAAATAAATCCATCACAAGTATTGTTTCGTGTCCCCTTTACTTTCAGCTTGATATAATTATACTAGTATATCTAAATATTGAAATATTTTAGAGATGAGTGAAAATGATCAATTATATATGAAAATGAGGTCAATGTCAGATGTTCCTGCCATACGGACATGTACAACTAACAATCACTATATTCGTCGAATGTCGACGAAGAAGGAAACCAGGTCAAGGACAGCGGACATATGTCAGACAGAAACATCATATCAAAAGGCTGCTGTAAATAAGATAAAAATAATAAACATTTTTTTTACACCAAAAATACATGACAATGTTGGTCAAAGGTTTGCAAACGTGATGGATTGCTCACTAAATATTGCAGACTAATTTCAAATGATTTGTATAGTTCGTTCTTATGTTGTACTGTTACACCACTGTCCCACGTGAGGGGGATTGGGATCCCGCTAACATGTTTAACCCCACCACATTCTGTTTGTATGTGCCTTTCCCAAGTCAAGAGCCTGTAATTCAGTGTTTGTTGTTTGTCGATGTGTTATATACTTGTTTTTCGTTCATTTTTTGTACATAAATTAGGCCGTTAGTTTTCTCGTTTGAATTGCTTTCGTTTAATTTGTATAGCTGACTATGCAGTATGGGCTTTGCTCGTTGTTGAAGGCAGTACAGTGACCTATAATTTTTAGTTTCTCTGTCATTTTGGTATCTTGTTAAGAGTTGTCTCAATTGCAATCATACCACATCTTCTTTTTAATAACTATAAAATTGTATGAATAAGACTAAAAGGTTGGCGGATATAGTGATGCATGTAGAATTGTACATATAAATTTGAAAAAAAATGAAATATATGCAAATACACTCATCATAGATACCAGGATTTGAATTTTTGTACGCTAGACGCGCATTTTGTCATCACTGAGGATCAAATAAAAAAAAAATCAAAAGGCCAAATAAAGTTCGAGGTTGAAGAGTAATAACATGA
This sequence comes from Mytilus edulis, assembly GCA_019925275.1. Lineage (NCBI taxonomy): Eukaryota > Metazoa > Mollusca > Bivalvia > Mytilida > Mytilidae > Mytilus > Mytilus edulis. The sequence goes on along the minus strand of CM034349.1, from coordinate 17,814,941 downwards.
TTTGCTGAGACAAATCTAGTTAATTTTGCATACTGAAATTGATTTTTAATAGCAACAGCCGTATAAATGTCTGATTTGATATCATTGCGTTTGGTAACTGAATCTACACCAAGAAATTAACTTGATATTTCATAAAATTTACTTATATGCAAACTAGTTGACTATTGATACAGTAAACAATCTACTAAACTATTATTGAATTTGGGTACATATCGAATGTGCAGGGTTGGTGGCGGCGGAGGGACAGATGTTATGGAACCCACGCCAGCTGAAATTTCAATTTACAGCCTAATTTTCGATTGTAATACGATCTTGAGAGTTTCACATCGAACAAGCTGTGTTTCATTGCCATCAAGTTTTACCCTGTGATTAGGACAATTCTTCATAATAAATGGCTCGATTGTTTTCCTATCAAATTGTTGCTGGAAGTCAGGTCTGCCAAAATGTCCGTTTTAGAAAGTAAAATCACAAAAATACCGAACTCCGAGGAAAATTCAAAGCGGAAAGTCCCTAATGAAATGACATAATCGAAAGCTTAAACACATCAAACGATTGGACAACAACTTTGTACAGGCATTTTCTAATGTTGAAAATTGGTGGATTAAATCATGGTTTTATAGCTAGCTAAACCTCTCACTTATATGACAGTCACAGAATATATTTTTGAATTAATTGTCATTGATATGGTCATAATCATAAATTGATTGTTAAAAAAGCTTTGAATTTTTCGAATTATTAACTGTATTTGGCAAAATCCTTCTGGAATAGGTCCTCAATGCTTGGACTTTATGTTTACTTTCTTTTATTAGAGCGTCTTTTGCATGTCAGGTCTAACTAATTAAAAGTGGGGTATCTATGTTTGTTCACTCATACCCCATCAAGTTATTATACAAAAATTTTCTTACCTTGTCAACTCAACCTCAACTTTTGTTATAAGTTCAACTGTCTGGTTTTCTTTCTGGTCCTGATTTATAGAATTGGTCTAATATTTGATCCAATTTATCAAACAATTACCTATAACAGTCAATTTTGACAACAATTTGTTTCACTTAAATCTGTTAAGAAAGGTTTTTTAATGAATTAATTCGTCACTTTTCACTAAGATTCAATTAAGAAAAGCAAAGCAAATAGGAAAAAGAGTTGGAAAGAAAAGTTACAAGTGTCCAAAATTAACAAGTTGACTAAGTGTTTTTGCCACAAGTATTACCATTTACTATACAATTTTCAAATCTCATAAACTGAAGTGTTTTAGAGCAAAAATCAAAAGCTTAACTTCATTTATCATGAGTACTAAGTATCTTCTATATCTTTAATTTTGTAATAAGTAGTGCTTTAATTTCATTTTAAGGAAGTTTTAACAAAAAATTTGAGTACTACCACTTTAAACTTAATAAAGTTACAGGAACAAAGAGATAATTTCTATTGGTCATGTTTTTATGCTATTAAAGATAATATCATTTCTTTGGATCAGATTGTATCATATAGGATGTCTCTGAATGTTACATTAGAAAATATAAAGAGATTGGTCACATGCATGAAAGAGAGGTAACTACAACAAATGTTATAAAATCATCTAGACATTCAAACAAGAAGCAGTCTTGGAATCATTGTAGCTTGTGAACAAATCAAAACATATTGAATAAATTGAGAATGGAAATGGGGAATGTGTCAAAGAGACAACAACCAGACCAAGGAGCAGAAAACAGCCCTAATCCATCAAAGTGCCTACAATAAGGTGAGAAAATCAAGCATCCCAATGGGGGGGGGGGGGTTGCTTCAGCTGGTTCCTAAACAAAGATATGTACTATTTAAGTGAAAATGGACATCACACTAAAAAAGAAGCTTTTAACCAAAAAAGATAGTTGTATTCTAAAAGAGAAAGACTAGGTTTTTTTTTAAAAATCATTCCAACTTAAACTAATCTATGTTTGTCTTCAGAGCAGATATATCTTGTGTGACTTCATATAGTTTTAACACAAAATTCATCAAAACTATAAAAAGTAATAAAACTCTACACAGAATAGATATTTAGTTTTTTATTCTAAGTAAAATCTACAGTTGTGCTCTTTAAAACTCTTTAAAGAGCTGTGATTAAAATGATTATCAACTTTATTGACGAATAATTTACAAACAGGTGAATGATATCTAATTCAGTCATTAAATGTGTATAATTGCAAAATCTCATGATCAACAAACTTCTATTTTAATGTGATATGAACTTTTATGTATGTAAATGCAAAACAGCAAGTCTTACAGTCAAGTTAAAGTAAATGGCTATGTGATATGAACTTTTATATATGTAAATGCAAATCAGCAAGTCTTACAGTCAAGTTAAAGTAAATGGCTATGTGATATGAACTTTTATATATGTAAATGCAAATCAGCAAGTCTTACAGTCAAGTTAAAGTAAATGGCTATGTGATATGAACTTTTATATATGTAAATGCAAATCAGCAAGTCTTACAGTCAAGTTAAAGTAAATGGCTATGTGATATGAACTTTTATATATGTAAATGCAAATCAGCAAGTCTTACAGTCAAGTTAAAGTAAATGGCTATGTGATATGAACTTTTATATATGTAAATGCAAATCAGCAAGTCTTACAGTCAAGTTAAAGTAAATGGCTATGTGATATGAACTTTTATATATGTAAATGCAAATCAGCAAGTCTTACAGTCAAGTTAAAGTAAATGGCTATGTGATATGAACTTTTATATATGTAAATGCAAATCAGCAAGTCTTACAGTCAAGTTAAAGTAAATGGCTATGTGATATGAACTTTTATATATGTAAATGCAAATCAGTAAGTCTTAAGTTCAAGTTCAAGTAAATGAGGTATGTCACAGATTTTGGTTAAATTTTGCATACAACTGGGGCTTGTTGAACTATAACAGAAAAATGAAAAAAATAATGAATTTATCTTTTATTTTCTGAAATATCACCTTTTATATTCTTTCATTGTAGGTGAAAATTTGTATAGAATGCACATAAAAGTTATTCTAAAATTTGTTTTCAAATCATTAATCTTCAATTTCAAATTCACAGATTTTTCTTAAAAAAAAATATTTGTTGTTACATATATTTCAGTATAAATGATGTAAAAATAGGGTCTACCACTTAATTTTTACAGTATACATCATTCCAAGTAGTGTTTTCGGTGAAAAAACTATCACAAAACATAGAAACAAGTATAACGTCATCTTGTTGTAGGCTATAAGACGCTGACTTTTAATGTTTCCCCTAACAAGTATTTAAAAGATTGATTTATAAACCAAAAACAATGGTTTTGACCATATGATTATTTTATATCATCAGAACTGAAAGTTTTGTACCAACAGTTTTATCAGAAAAATCTTTGAACTTCAAATTGGATATCTGATGATTTAAGGACAAATTTAGGATCATTTTCTGTTTATTTCTTCTTTTTTTATACAAATTTCCACTTTTTTTGAAAGAATTAAATTGATAATATTGTAGATAATAAATGAAAGAGATAAATGTATAATTATTTTTCCATTTTTAGTAAATAGTTTGGCAAGTAAAAATTATATGCATTTTTTTTGTTTTGAAAAACCATGACATAGACTATTTACTGTTCTAAGACCTTAAGGTCATAAGATATGTTTTAATTGGATGTGCTCATTGGAATGTACCACAAAACAAATGTTGAAGAATCTATAGAATTTTAACTTCATTATTTTTTTTTTTTTAAAAGAACAAATTTCAATTAATGAAGAATTGAACTTTCTGTATCCAAAAGCTATATCAAAAGAAAATACTTTGAATTAGAAACTAAGCAACCATAATGCATTTCAAATTCAAATATAAAACTAGCTTTCTATATCTTTCATTTTCATGTAGCCATTTTCTTTGCACCATTGAATCTGTTACTTTTCAAACAAGTGATATTGCTATTTTATCACCAAAGAAATCATCAAACCAGCATAAGGTTGTTATTTCCAAATTTTGAAATTCTAAAAAAAACAAGGTACCAAATTTAATATGTTTTATTATAAAAAAGGAAAAAATCAACATCAAACTGAAGGTGTGTGATAAACTAGATATCATTGAGATGGGAGCCATCTCTGTGGGCCCCGCTGTGAATAATGTGCATTAAAAAATTGTATCTTTACCATAGGACATGGGTTTGTCAACTGAAATCAAAGTTTTTGACCTTGACCTTTGACCTATGAAGTTGTAAATAAATTATGACACACCCTTTGGTGTTGGTTTATAAACATGTCAAGTATAAACTTTGAAATGATAAAGGTTCTCAAGATATAGAGCGGACACGATCTTTACCATAGGACATGGGGTTGTCAACTGAAACCAAAGTTTTTGACCTTGACCTTTGACCTAGGAAGTTGCACATAAATTATGACACACCCTTTGGTGTTGGTTTATATACATGTCAAGTATAAACTTTGAAATGATAACGGTTCTCAAGATATAGAGCGGACACAATCTTTACCATAGGACATGGGGTTGTCAACTGAAACCAAAGTTTTTGACCTTGAACTATGCCCTAGGCAGTCGTTCATAAATTATGACACACCCTCTGGTGTTGGTTCATATACATGTCAAGTATAAACTTTGAAATCATAACGGTTCTCAAGATATAGAGCGGACACGATCTTCACCACAGGACACAGGGTTGTCAACTGAAACCAAAGTTTTTTGACCTTGACCTTTGACCTAGGAAGTTGTACATACATCATGACACGCCCTCTGGTGGTGGTTAATAAACATGTAAAGTATAAAGTATGAAATCATAATGGTTCTCTAGATATGGAGCACACAAAGTGTTACGGACGGACGGACAGACGGACGGACAGACGGACGGACAGACTGATCACTATAGGGGACCGCCTTTGGCGGGACCCTAATTAATACTCATGAAAGCCTTGTCAAAATTTGTCAAATATTAATTAATTCACAGTATATATTAGTAAAATTATAAAAAAATAGTGCCTTTAAATATTAAGTAATACAACACATCTTTATTAAAAACTGAATAAATTTAAACGTTGCCATTTAAAAGTATAAAAATTTAAGAAATAATCAAATTTAAGTGAATAAGTAATATACTACATGTATATGCCACATGGAAGACAAGATGTACAACTATAATATAAGATCTATATATCATAATATCATCAACAATAAAATAGATAAATTTGTCAGAACAGTTATAAAGCATGGTATAAATAATTTCTCATTTGATATATTGAACAATCTCATAGTTCAACAAAAATGTTGATAATACCATTTATATTTTTAAGGGATCACTGTAAACACGCAAAACCTAGGCACAGATTATTTGGTATAAATTGTGATTATTGTAAAATGCAAAAAAAAATATCCCCCATTGTAAAGTAGAAAGCAATAACATTGATGATTAGGGGGGGGGGAAGCATTTAGCAAATTCAACCCTCATGTAATATAATTAGGCATTCCAATCTAGAAAATTACATTACACAATGGAATATTTCTTATACTTTTGAAGGGCAAATGTTTCCTTTTCTGAAGCATATCTACTTCTTACTGCTGCTGCATATGTACCTCGCAATTTAATGTATGTAGAAGCCTAAGCTTTACAATATATATTATTCAAAAACACAAACATTGAGGAATGTAATTCATTGTAATTCTTGTGCAATGCCTCAGTTTCATTATTGATACATCTTGCAGTAGAATGGATTTCAGCCCATACCAATGGAGGGACCAAAGAACTATCATCAAATAAAAATAAATCATTTAGATATGTAAGATAGAAAAGTGTACAGTTGAATTGATGCAAATGAGTTCCGAATATTGGTGGAACTGATACATATGAAAGAAAAAAAGTTTGAGCAAATGGTACCATTGAAAAACATTTATTGGCGCAAGAAGGCTTCTGTCAAAATATGAATGTTAACCTTAACTAATTGTTCAAAAAGATTTTTTTAAATCTTGAAAGGAAATAATTTGGAGTAAACAATTTATTAATCAACTTTTCTTATGATTCAGAATAGGTGTACAAAAAAATATTATCAACTAATAAATATACACAACAATAAAAGTTTATTATAACACAAGCTTTTGACAAAAGCTCATAACACTATCAAAATAACTTATAACAAGAGTAACACTAAATGAGTGAACAATAAATTTGTACTTGGAAGAGTGTTAAAATACTTTTGATTCACATAACAATTTATTGTGTAAGTATGCATTTGGAACTGAGATGCTACGCTATATTTTATATATTTTTTAAACTATACAAGTGGTGAGATTTTAATAAAATATTGAATTTGCATAGCTTTCAATGTAAGAGATATAGATTCCACAACAATAACAAGTGTATAACAATATTTCTCCACTCGAGACAGTTAAATTTTAATATTTAAAGTGCGAGGCTTGCCGAGCTTTTTAAATAATTAAAATTTAACTGTTGAGGTGGCCTCTCATACAAAGCTATTAACTGATATGAGTGGATAATTATGCAATATCATAACTTAAATCAATGGTAAATCATAATAATGTTTTAAAAACTAAAAAAAAATGGTCCCCTTTAATATAACAAAACAAAAATGAATAAGGTGTTATTCCTGTAGCAAAATAAAAACAACATATGAAGACAGTCCCCCATAAACGAAGGTCTGGAGAGGTCATTCATTTAAGTATTTTTTCATTTTTGAGGCTATTTTTTTCTATTCAATAGTCATTATGCCCATTTTTCTCTAATTTTATTCATATATACCCATTATTCTATTATGTACAGACCCCCATGAACAACATTCTAAAATATTACATTCTTTTTAATAGTGCGCACCATCAGATCAATTTAATTAGTTTCATAAAATGAACAAGAAAAAATTGCTACATGAACATATATAATCAACATTTCATTAATAATTTGAAAAAAATATGGCACATACACACTTCTTTTTTTATATAATATACTTATAAAATATTCTAAAAATTTCCTTTTGATTATTTGATTATATTTCTATATACAAGATAGATTATTTATAATACTGTTACAGAGGAATTCTAAAAACAACTTTGGTCCTGCAACTATAGATAGACAAAATACTACATAACAAACATGAATATATAAGACACCATGGCTGACACATACTACACTTCAATGGTCAATGAACCAAAAAATTGGTAAGAGTCCTTATTTGGCATATGATTTTAAAAGTTAACAACTAAGTTTAAAGATGACAATATGGCAACTTCAAAGTATACTAACAAGGTTATTCATAAGAAGAATATGAAAAGTAACACCTACAACTAGGAATGTATCTGTCAACATGAAAGATAATGACACCCCTGACTACCTTATACAGAAGGACAGACAGACAGATAGACTATATGTTCTTGGTCAGTGAACCGTGAAATCAGGTAAGACTCTTAATTTGACATATGATTTAAAAAAGTTTACATCATAATGAAAATTTGAACTAAGTTTAAAGATAAAAATATGGCAACTTCAAATAAAATTGAGAATGGAAATGGGGAATGTGTCAAAGAGACAACAACCCGACCAAATAAAAAACAACAGCAGAGGGTCACCAACAGGTCTTCAATGTAGCGAGAAATTCCCGCACCCGGAGGCGTCCTTCAGCTGGCCCCTAAACAAATATATACTAGTCCAGTGATAATGAACGCCATACTAATTTCCAAATTGTACACAAGAAACTAAAATTAAAATAATACAAGACTAACAAAGGCCAGAGGCTCCTGACTTGGGACAGGCGCAAAAATGCGGCGGGGTTAAACATGTTTGTGAGATCTACTCAAAGTATACTACCTCAAACAGAAAGACAGACATACAGACATATGGACATACAGATATATGAAGGGTAACAAATGCCATTGCATCAGCACCATGCTAACTCAAATAGCAGTAAACTTAATGCATTGCTTCTTTCAAAATATCTTACATTTGAAAATCATATATGGCATCTTTCACAAATAGCACTTCTAAATAGTGTAAAATAATAAAAATACAATTACAATTAAATATGTACTTTAAGCATTGACAGAATAATCTTTCACAAATAGCACTTCTAAATGATGTAAAACTATAAAATACATCTAATATGTACTCTTGGCATTGACAGAATTAGGAGTTAAAATCTAAGATTGTCGTGTCTACAGAAGTGATAGTACATGCTCTTTACCATTTTCTTATACCTGCAAATTTATTAATGTCTGATTCGAAGAACAGATACTAGTTATTGGATTTCAAAAGTTTGGTTAGAAATTTGTCAAATTTTTCTTACACGTCATATGCAAAATTTTCAAATGCATAGATTAATTTCTTTTTACATAGCATTTTGTTGTTCACAGTTTGGTGAAAAAGTACATCTGACAATATGCATGTGTACTACTTTTAAATTGATTTGAACACAACTTCAAGGTAAACTACATAAACCAAAATACCTAACCTAGTACTGGACAGACAAACAGATAGATGAACATATGGATGCCATGCCAAGAAAACATAATGCATTCTGTTGTTAAAAAAAATTATGACAATAAATTTAAGATTAAAATCTTAACAATTGAATATAAATTTTAACACCAATATGTAACAATATAACAATCAAAATATCATTTATTTTGTATAACTCTAACTAAAGTATTCTTTAAAATATATTCTAGATTCTTTTGATTTTAAATATTTTATTCAATCTTTCGATGAAAGACCTTTTTAAACTTTAATAGGTAGACTTAACACACATTAACAATTTCATGTATGACCTGACATTCAGCTATTCAACAATAACAAATAGTTATAAAAACATGGATTTCTAGATCTTTTCTTTCTGATTATAATTATTAAAGCTTTAAACACTCTGTCCACCAAGACTTAGGATTTCTTCTTCTTGACTCATGCCTCTGAATACTATTGATGGGTGATATGGCGGTGCAATATCATTTTGATATTGAGATTCTAGTGCTCTTCTGTTCAGATCGTAAATTTCTTGCCGCAACTGCTGGCTGAGAATGTCTTCATCTTCAATGTCACTTGGAGGTTTAAAGGTGAAATCGTCACTAGAAGGATCTGAGGTTCTTTGTGTCCGTTCAGGAAAGTTATCAACAAAATTGTTATCTTCAAATGAATTCTGTCTACTTCTGCACACCCTGAGATTGTACTTAAGTGAAGATGTTTGATTAGAATCTCTAACATGACCGTCTGCTGATCCATCTGAACTTCGCTTAATAACTGTTTCTCCACCTAAGGAATTAGATGGACTACTTATACCAGAGTCAAATTGCTCACCATTTTCAAAATATTCACTGAACCAATTAGGATTTTTTTTTTCAAAATTTGCTGCCCAGTTGATGCAATTTGACAAATGCTTTCCATCTGCAGTAGACCCAATCAGATCTGCAAAAAAGCCGATATTGTCGTAACCGGCACGACGATTATCCATCTGATGAATCTGGCACATTAACTCGTGAATATGTTTTGGCATCTGATACTCAGCTCCTGTGCATAATTCATCCAATGAGAATTCATTAGCTGTGTAATTAAAATGTGCAATAATACATTTGAAATGATTGTTTACATTTAAAATACGCTTAGTAATCTGACTAACCGATGACATATATAAATCAAAGTTTGACTTCCATCTGGTGATTTCCAGGATTTGTCTTCCTTGTTCTTCCAAGATTTGAATTGGTGGTATGACAATTCAGAATTCACAATAACAACAAAATCTGCCTTTTCAATTGTATTGATTACCCATCTGAATTTATTATCAAGATATTCATGGAGACACCAAGGGGCATAAACTACATTACACTGACAGTGAGAGTTTAGAAATCGTGCAAGTGCTTCGACAGCATTCACATGATACTGGTGATCTTCTGCACATACTATATAAACTGTAGGTATCTTGACCAAATCTCCTGCAATTAATGAAATCATAATGATTAAAGTCTCCTGCAAAAAAACACTATTTTCTGTATTGATTTCCATGGCAATATTTTGTTACACATCAAAACAATTGAAATAAGTCAGTGAACCAGTGATTGAACAAAGCCTATAAAACTATCCAAAGTTAAAGTCTATTTGTGATATTCCCTTTTTGAAAGTTTAAATCATATTATTACACTTTTAAGTATTGTTGAAGCATGTATACAACTAAAAGGAGTCCTTCACCACAGAAAGATATTTGGTATTTATATTCCACCAATGTTGGAAAAAAGTCTTCAATCATAGCTAACTGTGGATTTATTCATTTGCAAATTTTCTTTAATTTAATATATGCAATGTAGGCAGAGGTCATATGTGTAACTTTGTATTATGTTTAAGGATTTTTTATGTTGACCTAGATATATTTGTCCATTTTTGTGTTGTTGGGATGCTTTCTTGATGGGTCTTAATCCCACATTTCCTTTTACTCTTGTTAACATTACAACCATATTGAAATGAAGAATTTTAACAGTGTTAATATGCTTAAAAAGATGTTTTATTAATTGTACAATGATAGAAAAAAGCAATGTATGAATATGTAAATAGTAAACCCATAGTGTCTTACCAGTAATATGATAAGGTCTTTCTGTATCAATAGTTTGATATGAAGTTGTTTCAGTAGGGAAATATGAATTTGGAGGAGCATTATCTTCAAAAGGATCTGTTTCAATTTTTTCTGAATCTAAAAAATAAATTCATTTGTTATTCTTTAACATATGTCAATTCTGTTATAATATACATTACACTCATATTGAATGTAGAGTCAACAATGTAAATATGCTAAATAAAAAAGGTTGCATGTCTAATGTACCATAGAAATTACCACTGCATATTGAATTTATTTCACTGTGTCAGTTTATCCTTGCATTTCTTTTGAAAAAATAATAAAATAACGCTTGTCTAATTACATGGTCAAATATGCAGTAGATTTTAGGCACCACACCCTTATGAACAAAATTGATTTTTTTTTATTTAACAAGGGGAGACAAGAACTTGATCTGATATCCGATACTAATCCAAATTATTTAAATTGTGAGGTGTTATTCAAGGTTAACTTACACTACTAAGCTAAAAACTGAGCTGTTTAGAGAAATCTTATAATTATTCTCTATCAGTTCTATGAAATGGACTGCTATACAAAATGTGTAAAGTCCAAAACCATTTTACTTTTTCACAGAATATTAAGAAAATTTTGATACAACAATGATATATTACTGTTTTTACTTTGTATTATTTTGATTTTTTATGTTAATTTTTTTTACTACATGTACCTCTTTAACTGTTTTAAATTTTGTTAAAGATAAATTAAACTATATGATTATAAATTAACTATTTGTGATTGTATTGTATGTGAGGGACTCCTGGAGGATTAGCTTTTTGCAACTAACTGTTTTTACTCTTTCAAAATAAAGAATTGGTAATTATTATGATTATGTTATTGTGAAATGTATTTTACCAATATAGAAAATGAAATACTTTATCAGGTGATATTTTTAACAGATTTTAGAAGTTGTCAACCAATGAGAAATCATGTAATGACAGAATGCAACATGTAAATTCCTTTTTGCCAGTCTTAGTTTAAACATATTTATTTATAGTGGGTTGGGAAACAAGTTTTGCAACTTATATTAATCCCTTTCCACTTTGCCAGTCTTGTCAGGCCACCCTTTTCTTGTCCTATTGTTATAATATCTATTAATTTTGAGTTTCAATTCAAAGGTCACCTCTGATACACAACAGCCAGTATGGATTTTGCTTTTTCAACCGGCACACTGTGGACAGCCTACCAGTGCCCACTCTAGCTATAATCTCTTTTTTTGAAAAAATATTGAATACAAATGCTTATCTGCTTTTTTTCGATTGATTATACTTGCAAATCTTTTGATTAAACAAAAGAAATAGAATGCCCACTCCTATGGGTGGGCAGAGTGGACAAGCTAGAAATTTTGCCCACCCGGTGCCCACTCCCACTGTGGACAGGTGGACAAAGCAAAATCCACCCGAGCTGTAATGTATATGGTTAGTTTTCTACAGTTCTACAAGTGACTTGGATTTCAAATTTGACTTTTGTTTTTATAAAGTTTATGTGATGCTTCATAGAAATCTATATTCAAATAATTAACACATAAGTATCATACCATGTTTCTTTCTCCTGTTACTGTAAGCAATGAATGCCAGTATTCCTACCAGCAGTAAACCAAGAATTATACCAAATACAACAGCTACAACCTTCTCTGCATTGGGTGAGTCTGTTCCACCGTCTGACCCACCAACAACTGGTGACAGTGTATTGGTACTGGTTGGAAAGCTGGTATCTGGACCAGTGACAGTATTCGTGGTGGCTAGAGTAGTAGAAGTAGTAGTTGTAGTAGAAGTGGTCGTAACAGATGTGCTTACTATATATAGTGCAAAACAAGAAAAAAAATCTGCTTTAGAAAATCTAAATACAAAGGTAATTATATAATAAACATTTCTATTGATTTTTACAAATAAAAAAGAAGATGTGGTATGATTGCCAATGAGACAACTCTCAACTAGAGACTAACATGGCACAGAAAATAACAACTATAGGTCACTGTACAGCCTTCAACAATGAACAAGCCCATACTTCATATCTGTAATATATGATTACATAGCTGTAATTCTCTTTCTTGAATACCCCAAGACACATATCATGTTTAGTCTTACTGGTAAATTATTAAACCAGGGATATTGTTACCATAAATTACTGAAAACCTTTACTAAAATTTTCCATAGATATAAAGATTTGGTTTTGAAGTTTGGATGTACCTGTAGAAAACTTATTTCAAACAGGATAGCACATTCTCATTTTTACGGAAATGTTGTTAACCGTTCCCGGAAATTTAGAAATGATCCATGTAAACTTGTCGCTCCTTTAAAAAAACTTATTCTAAAAGGTTACCTATTCAACACCGTAATAAGATCATTGAATATTGTTTTTATTGGAATAAATATTGATTTTGTTATCAGTAGATTAAAAGCTAACTAAATTTTACTAGTATGTTATATATATACATATTTATGGATCTACAATCTGTCGATACCTGTAACTTGGCATTGCACAAGGTCATGTTTTTCTCTGGCTGTTTATGATGTCTTTACACTAAATCCATTGGATGTTGGATGTGTACGGATTGATAGTTTAGTCTTAGATGCATGATTATTTTATTAGTTGTTAGTGGCTTTGAACTAGCTGTCAGATAACTGTGAGTACTCTCAGATCTGTTCATTGTGTCTTTTTGTGTCGGGATGTATAAGTACCTGGCCACGTCCACTTATATTTTTGTCCATCTGATGAGTTAAGCCTTTTTCAACTGATTTTTATAGTTCGTTCTTGTGTTGTACTGTTATACCACTGTCCCAGGTTAGGGGGAGGGTTAGGATCCCGCTAACATGTTTAACCCCGCCACATTATTTATGTATGTGCCTGTCCCAAGTCAGGAGCCTGTATATTCAGTGGTTGTCGTTTGTTTATGTGTTACATATTTGTTTTTCGTTCATTTTTTTACATAAATAAGGCCGTTAGTTTTCTCGTTTGAATTGTTTTACATTGTCTTATTGGGGCCTTTTATAGCTGACTATGCGGTATGGGCTTTGCTCATTGTTGAAGGCCGTACGGTGACCTATAGTTGTTAATGTCTGTGTCATTTTGGTCTTTTGTGGATAGTTGTCTCATTGGCAATCATACCACATCTTCTTTTTTATATTTGATCTAATTATACAGGCTACACATCCTTTTCCCCCTAGTACCAAATGAACATGATGGTTTTTTTTTTTTACATTTCAGACAATCAATTAAAACTTATACTCCAATGTACCAATATATAAATTGTTGTATTCTTGAATTATCAAAAACATATAAGAGTTACTTGTATATTCACTCCTTATAAAGATGTAGAAGAAAACAAGAACAATGATTGGTTATTTTTGTATGAGTTCACTTGTATTAGAAGTATCTGAGGTATCAGTATTAAAGATTAAGACTATAAAACACTACCCAAAGTATATTACATTAAAATCTTAGATGTCATTGGTTTTTTTATAGTGACAACTTTGTCATTTTTAAGTGTCAGCTAAGTTTACTATTGTAGCTGTAAAAGGTAAACTGTACTTCTATGTAATACAGCTTCAGTTAAATGATAGAATGATTCTGTTTTATAAAAAGCTTTGTGAAGGACAACATCAAATGCATGATTTCTTATCCTAGTCACCTGACTATCACTTTTGGTGGTTAGATTTTAAATTTGTCTGCTGAACACCAAATTTTTTTTTTAAACTGATTATTATTAAGAGTAAGAAAAAAAATCTTCAAATCTACTTACAGTTCTCTATAATGATTGGCCTAGTAGTTGTTCTAGCACATGATACACACACATCATTACTATTCAAACAAAAACACTCTTGAAAGGTACTCTTGGGTTCAACCTGTAGAAAAAGGGAATGTTTTTTAAAAGGGAATGGTATTGCAACTAATAATTTTCACAATTAGCTTTTTGCTTCTTTATCAACACTATTTATTTTGCATATTCCTGTTTATTTTTCATGACAGAGATTTCTTTATAAACAAACAAGAATGTGTCCACAGTACACGGATGCCCCACTCGCACTATCATTTTCTATGTTTAAAGGACTGTGAAATTGGAATAAATTCTCTAATTTGGCATTAAAATTAGAATGATCTTATCAAAGGGAACATGTATACTAAGTTTCAAGTTGATTGGACTTCTACTTTATCAAAAACTACCTTGACCAAAAACTTTAACCTGAAATTTGCACTATCATTTTCTATGTTCAGTGAACCGTAAAATTGGGGTCAAAACTCTAATTTGGCATTTAAATTAGAAAGATCATATCATAGGGCACATGTATACTAAGTTTCAAGTTGATTGGACTTCAACTTCATCAAAAAGTACCTTGACCAAAAACTTTAACCTGAAATTTGCACTATCATTTTCTATGTTCAGTGAACCGTAAAATTGGGGTCAAAACTCTAATTTGGCATTTAAATTAGAAAGATCATATCATAGGGCACATGTATACTAAGTTTCAAGTTGATTGGACTTCAACTTCATCAAAAACTACCTTGACCAAAAACTTTAACCTGAAGCCAAAAACTTAAACCTGAAATTTGCACTATCATTTTCTATGTTCAGTGAACCGTAAAATTGGGGTCAAAACTCTAATTTGGCATTTAAATTAGAAAGATCATATCATAGGGCACATGTATACTAAGTTTCAAGTTGATTGGACTTCAACTTCATCAAAAACTACCTTGACCAAAAACCTTAACCTGAAGCCAAAAACTTTAACCTGAAATTTGCACTATCATTTTCTATGTTCAGTGAACCGTAAAATTGGGGTCAAAACTCTAATTTGGCATTTAAATTAGAAAGATCATATCATAGGGCACATGTATACTAAGTTTCAAGTTGATTGGACTTCAACTTCATCAAAAACTACCTTGACCAAAAACTTTAACCTGAAGCCAAAAACTTAAACCTGAAATTTGCACTATCATTTTCTATGTTCAGTGAACCGTAAAATTGGGGTCAAAACTCTAATTTGGCATTTAAATTAGAAAGATCATATCATAGGGCACATGTATACTAAGTTTCAAGTTGATTGGACTTCAACTTCATCAAAAACTACCTTGACCAAAAACCTTAACCTGAAGCCAAAAACTTTAACCTGAAATTTGCACTATCATTTTCTATGTTCAAAAACTAGATTGACCAAAAAACTTTAACCTGAAGTGGGACAGATGGACAGATGGACGAACATAATTTTTATAACATACACTTGTACTTACTTTCACTTTATATCTCCCTGTTGGTACATCATGAAAATAATATTCATACTGAAATTAAAATATTTCTTTAAATTAGCACTTCCATGTACAATATAACTTTATAACACAGATGTTTTTTTTTCTTTTATTCATTTATAATATGTAAGCATACTAATGGCTTGAAAATTGTGTAAATAATTCAGTTTGTCAAGCAATGTTGTAAAAAGCTGAATAACAAATAAAAAGTGAGCTACCTATACAGCTCATTTTAGACTTTATAAATGAAAGGAGATTTGGGGTATACTAGTATGTTAATCCCCAAATGAGACCCCCCCTTTAGTAGCTCACTTTTTTTCTCTCTCCCAGAAATCCTGCTGACTGAATCAATGAATCTCACGAAGGAAGAAATTAATAAATGAATATATCTGATCCTAAAATCTATAAAGGCCAAACAAATAAAGAACAAACAGATAATTCTTCTGAAGGATATCGACTCTTATTGCAAAGGATATAAAACCTCTCCCTAGAATCAGAACCTGTTCTCTTTGGCATTTAAATTTTTGCAACTTGCTATTAGATTATTGCAATGGGACAATTCATGTTACACAAAAATCAATTACTGATATAAAGGTTACCAGAGGGCAATTATTGGTAATGCATTTACATAGGGTACCACTGGTGTTCCGTATTTTATTTTTCGAAGACTACACATACTAGAGACAAGAGTGCACACACTGAAATGTCTCGCCTTCTTTACTAATCATTGATATTATGTTGATAGTCCTAAGTATAAAGCTTTATTACAACTGTCACATAAACTTAACATTTACCAAGATAGCTAAACAAAGACCAATGAACCATGAAAATGAGGTCAAGGTCAGATGAACCATGCCAGGCAGACATGTACAGCTAACAAAGCTTCCATACAACAAATATAGTTGACCTACTACTTATAGTTTAAGAAAAATAGACCAAAACACAAAAACTTAACACTGTGCAATGAACCGTGCAATTGAGGTTATGGTCAAATAAAACCTGCGGAACTGACATATAGATCATAATATATTTCTATACACCAAATATAGTTGACCTTTGGCATATAATATTACTAAGTAGATAAAAAGACCAAAACTTAAAAACTTAACTATAACCACTGGACCATGACAATGAGGTCAAGGTCAGATGACACCTGCCAGTTGGACATGTACACCTTCCAGTCCTTCCATACACCAAATATACTAGCCCTATTGCTTATAGTATCTGAGATATGGACTTGACCACCAAAACTTAACCTTGTTCACTGATCCATAAAATGAGGTCGAGGTAAAGTGAAAACTGTCTGACGGGCATGAGGACCTTGCAAGGTAGGCACATACCAAATATAGTTATCCTATTACTTATAATAAGAGAGAATTCAACATTACAAAAATTCTGAACTTTTTTTTCTAGTGGTCACTGAACCATGAAAATGAGGTCAAGGACATTGGACATGTGACTGACGGAAACTTCGTAACATGAGGCATCTATATACAAAGTATGAAGCATCCAGGTCTTTCACCTTCTAAAATATAAACCTTTTAAAAAGTTGGCTGACGCCGCCACCGCTGCCATAGCCGCAGCCGGATCACTATCCCTATGTCGAGCTAGGCTCGACAAAAAACGGGTAGCAGTTCCTGTTACTAGAAATGCCAGTGTTGCATACCACTCAAAAAATATATATGATCATGTGTCAAAAATTGACCAAAAATGCAGTTTAAAAAGATCGTCTATTTTTTTAGGTTAATGAAAAAGGCATATTTTTAATGGCCCTGACGTGCAGATGGAAAAAAATTTCTATACTTTTGTTAAAGGGAATTTGATTTTCACATATTTTTAAAACTTATTAGATAAGCTTTCGATTCAAGTCATTCCAATCCTGTATCTTCCAATCAGAAACCCTACAGGATACTATTCTTGAGTACCATCTTGGGGTATAAAGCTTGCCGGTAAAATGTAAACAAATAATTGCGCTCTTGTAACCTATAAAGTGATACTGATTCCAGAGAAAGCTTTCAGGTTTGAAATAATTACCTGCGATATTGTTACATCTTTGACAACCTTCACATCATTGTTACTTTGATCGAGTTCCCACAATTTAATAACAAACTGTGTAAAATTATATTGTTGAGGAGGCTCTACAAAGCGTATATATATCAACTTGTCAATACTACTAGGATAAAAACTTATAGTTGTAATCCAATCGGCTGAGGGTTTACTTAAATCTGAAAAGAAAAAAAATATGTGTTTGATTAGAAAGCTCATTATAAACTAGATGTGTCAAAGAGACACGAATGGCCCTGTCTCAAAAAGTTGAAAAATCTGCAATTTAAATAACACATGTGGACACAAACATGATGGTAATATCACATTTAAAAAAACAGCTCAAAGTCTTGAGGTGTATAGAAAAAGAGTTCGTATAACTGTGATTTTCAACAATTTTCAAAGTTGTAAACCCTTAATTTTGGCAAAAGTTAGTAAAGCGGAATGAAACTTAAACTTGATCTGTAACTAATAATGGTTAGCTCACATACCAAAAATCAGCCCAATATCTAAAAGCATTTAGAAAAAAGGTCCGTATAACTGAGATTTTCAAAAATTTATCAAAGTCCAAAGCCTGAAATTACAGCAAAAAATAGCTGAGCGGAATGAAACTTAAACTTGATCTGTAACTCATCATGAGTAACTCACATACCAAAAATCAGCCAAATTTCTGAAAGCATTTAGACAAAAAAGTCCATATATATGTAACTGTGATTTTCAACAATTAATCAAAGTCCATAGCCCGTAATTTCGGCAAAAATAAGCGGACCAGAACAAAACTTAAACTTGATCTGTAACTCATCTTGGTTAACACACATGCCAAAAATCATCCCAATATCTAAAAGCGTTTAGAAAAAAGTCCGTATAACTGTGATTTTCAACAATTTATCAAAGTCCAAAGCCTGTAATTTCGGAAAAATTAGCGGGGCGGAACGAAACTTAACCTTTATCTGTAACTCATCATGGTTAACTCACATATCAAAAATCAGCCCAATATCTGAAGGCGTTTAGATAAAAACTTTGTATTATGGTTTGTGCCGGAATGATTGAATGACAGAATGACAGAATGATGGAATGACTGAATGACGGAATTACGGAATGACAGAATGACAGAATTACGAAATGACAGGATTAGGGAATTACAGACAAGGGTAAACTATATGGCACCGACAACTTTGTTGCGGGGCCATAAAAATTGCACTATAAACAAGAATGTGTCCACAGTACACAGATGCCCCACTCGCACTTACATTTTCTATGTTTAGTGGACCGTGAAATTGGAATAAATTCTCTAATTTGGCATTAAAATTAGAATGATCTTATCAAAGGGAACATGTATACTAAGTTTCAAGTTGATTGGACTTCTACTTTATCAAAAACTACCTTGACCAAAAACTTTAACCTGAAATTTGCACTATCATCTTCTATGTTCAGTGAACCGTAAAATTGGGGTCAAAACTATAATTTGGCATTTAAATTAGAAAGATCATATCATAGGGCACATGTATACTAAGTTTCAAGTTGATTGAACTTCAACTTCATCAAAAACTACCCTGACCAAAAACTTTAACCTGAAATTTGCACTATCATTTTCTATGTTCAGTGAACCGTAAAATTGGGGTCAAAACTATAATTTGGCATTTAAATTAGAAAGATCATATCATAGGGCACATGTATACTAAGTTTCAAGTTGATTGGACTTCAACTTCATCAAAAACTACCTTGACCAAAAACTTTAACCTGAAGCGGGACAGACGGACGAACGAACGGACGAACGAACAAACAGACGGACAGACGGACGGACGAACTGACCCACAGACCAGAAAACATAATGCCCCTCTACTATCGTAGGTGGGGCATAAAAATGCATAAGAACTGCTCTAACACTTTCTCAAGTTGCATGTCTCCTACAAATGGCCTCATAAATTCATTACCCACATTATTTTTACTAGTAATTTCATCCCCTTACAATTTATGCATAAATATAAAAAAAAAAAATTGAAAGTTATACACTGTTCACACTATAACCACTATATTTGTAGACAACAAATATTGAAAGACAATAACTGTGTCAGCAGTCTCGACCAATCAACAAACCAAATAAAACAAGAAGATGCTTGAGTTGTCTTGCTTAGCATACCTTAACTTGTAAATCAAAGTACCAACAAAGCACCTGTTTCAAGTCATCATTGTAGAGCTGAACACCGAAAAATATTGAGAGGCTACACAGAAGTGTATCAATGATCTGGTATTTGTGTACACTTTTTTTTGTAAGGACTTATATCTGTTGATGATCAATTTAATGTACCAAGAAAGATAACTCTAGTGACTATGTAAGCTTATAGTCATTGCAATAAATATAATGGTGTAACTTACATGTGTTAACAATATCTACATTAGAAATGAGATGTGTCAATGATAATACGTACCACTGAATACTTAATATTGACTTAACCTTGGGGGTTATACTTAAACTTTTCGAATCGCAAACTTAATCATGTAAAATATGCAAAAGTTTCAAAGTCAATAGACCCTGAATTAGAGGGCTGGACGAAATGATCTCCATGGCTATGAGATTTGCCAATTCTTAAACAAATGCATACCAGATATCATTCACTAACCACTAGTATTTCTCCTTAAATTGAACTTTCATATACTAATACATTTGTGATGCAAACTCTAGAAACAGCATGCCGTTCTAGACTTAGTTGAGGCTAAACAAAATCTCCAATCTAATTAAAATTAGATCTCCGCAGTGACCAATCATAAAAAGTGAGTGAGCATGAAGATTCAATTTTAACTAGATAGCAAAAGCTCCAACCTGACTGACTAAAACTAAATGTATATGCAGACTCAACAATTTTTTTTCTTTCCTTTGACTGTAAACAGAGTAAGATCCTATGGTTTACTTACCAAATCTAGGATTCATTGTAACAGTCTTTGTTATAGACATCCCATCAAGTTCATTCTCTGGTGGCTTGGGAAGGCTAAACACTTTAAAATCAAAGAATGTTTCGATCTGTACAATTATGGCCCAGATTTTAAACTGTATTTCTCCCTAAAAAAATTAAATAGAAATGTAACCACATGTACAATATATATATATTGGATATTCATAATCTTGAAAACTAATCAAGTCTTGATTTTATTTGTTTATACATGTAGAAGTATAATTTAAGCCAAAGTCATAGGATAGAAATTCTTGAAGACATAATGAATACTTCTGAGAAATTTTATAAGACTCTATATTCATAATTAATGGTCAGTTGAAAATGATCCATACTAAGTTTAAGAATATTAGTCTGAGAATAAGGTTAACAATTTACTGAAATATCATAAAAAAATAGATAAAATTAATCATGCTTGGCCCATATAGACATTTAGTCAACTAAGAGTCTTTAACTTACATCTTTTGTACTGGCATTCAACAGAGAACCATTAAAAGAGAAAACAAAACATCTAGTTTCATCTGGATTGGTTGTTCTTCCTATCAGCTCAAATCCTTTCACAGTCTTGAAACTTGCTAAAATTAAATAACATAATAAACAAGAGGCTGTCACAACGACAGCAAACCGGATTTATTAACATTTATTTGTGTCCTGGCAATATCACAAGAACCATTACTGATGAATGGTGAAAGTGAAAATCGTCAATATCAAATTTGACCTCCATTTTGTCATCAGTATCAACATATTAAAATTTGAAAAGCTTAGATTGAATGGTTCATGAGTAAAAGCAACAACGTGAATGGAAACGCCATTTTACGATTTTTCAAGAACCATAACTCCTGAACGGTAAAAGTCAAAATCGTCATTATTAAACTTGACCACTATTTTGTCAACAGTAACAACATATTAAAATTTCAAAAGCTTTGGTTGAATGGTTCATGAGAAAATGCACTGACATGACGGGAAACACCATTTTTCAATCTTTCAAGAACCATAACTCCTGAACGGTAAAAGTCAAAATCGTCATTATTGAACTTGAACTCCATTTTGTCATCAGTAACAGCATATTAAAATTTCGGAAGCTTTATTGAACTTGACCTTCGTATAGTTGTCAGTAATAACATATTAAAATTTTAAAAGCTTTGGTTGAACGGTCATGAGTTAATGCACGGACAACATTTGATTGCCGCCCGCCCGCCCGGCCGCCCGCCGTACATCCCCAAATCAATAACCGACATTTTTGTCACAAAAATCCGGTTACATATTTCTGATAGATACAACAAATATTTCATATATTTTAAAGGAGTATTCCTTCCATAATTTTTTTTTATTGTTTAAATAGTCTCAATTTATAAAAAATTGACCTATCAATATATACATAATGTGAGGGCATCCAAATTGCACCTATTTGAGTTTTTCAACCTACATTTATTTATGATCCAGACAAATGTTTCCATTCTGTGTTTATTTTATAGACGTGTCCTTATCTACTATATATAGACACACCAATTTGATTTTTGAGTCCATATTGTATCATTTAAAAATGGGTTCGATCTGACCTCATAAAGACAATTAAGGGTCAGTCATGAGGAGTAACAAAATTGCATCCATGCTGAAATTAACATCCTCAAAAATCGAATAAATGTTTTGTTTTATCTCTACAAATATTTAGAACAATTTGACATTAGGCCATGCTTACTATTCATTTTTTAAGAAACCGATGCTTAAATTGTAACATATTTTGCTTGCTCACTTTTCAAAAATGACTTTTAGTGGATGTTGCAATTGGTGACAGTTATGTAGATTTTACATTGTTACGTTACAGTGCAATAACAAATAGTTATAAAAATTTATGAAATTTTTTGTTGTTTTATTGAGTATAACTGACAGATACCAGATCTTCTTAAGTTAAAATATATCACTCAAAGAGAAAAAGTTGAGGATTTTTTTTAACTAGACATTACCCAACTTAAGAACCCCTCAATATATATATCTTGACACAATAAGTTTTCACAGCTTGTAACTGATAAAACAATAAATATCATACCATTTGGTGGAACTTTGAATGTAACATTTACTCCAGGATACATATAATGTTTGCCTGAAGTTTTGTCCGTCCATTTTTCTTCAATTGGTATCAAATCAAATAAACTAGGTTTGTCTGGATAAAGTCCATCTTCTCTCTGGTAGAGTTCTGGAAAGTTAGCTGATAAACTTGCACAATCTACAAAATATACATATAACATTCATCTTTTTTTTTTTAATATAAAAGTAATATCTATAGTAACTATGTTAATTACTTTGTATTTGAGACTCTCTCCTTTCAATAGTAATTTTGTTGTTCATAAGTTGTCCAGAGTTACAAACAGAAGTACTTACTTTTGATATCTTCATTGACCACATGTTCAACAATTTAGATTTTCAGTGGTGTATTTCAGACCATAACATATCAATATCTTTAAACCTAACAGCTAAGGTGAAATAATTTCAGCACCCATGGTTTGTTTCTTTCTGTTAGTAAATGGAAACCACAAATGAAGGAAAAGAAAGATAAAATAAAAATTTTCATTGGGTTTTAATGAAAACTTTGACAAATGATTTTTTCAAAATTATTTTGAAATCTAACCAGCAGCAAAGTAATAAAACTTAACTTGAACATATCTTTCAAATTTAGCTTCAATTGGTTCAGCCAAAGGCCAAACAGAATGATGGAAAAAGCACCCTTTGGTCCAAGTGAGCTAAATAAACTGCTTTGCTGAGACCAGCTGGATATGCCCACAGAGGTCCAACCCTGAACAGTTGGGGAAAAAATGGACACAATAATTAAGCTTGATACAGATCTGAATTTGGATTGAAATTAAATATTTGACATATTATAGGTTTCAGAATAAATGTATGTAGTCAAAGAACTTGAAATTGGATATATGAATTGAATTTATATTCAATTAAAGATTTCTTGCTGTTGTGTAATAAACTGTGCTGTTGGACAATACTGTAAATCTGTTGTCAGACTATAAACAAATAAAGTTCAATTTCATCTTAATGTCATATTAGAATTGTATGAAAATCAATAGGGAGATTACATCAATAGCTATGAATAATTTACCACAGTTTCACGAGAACTGCTGAAAGCATTTTTGAGTTTTTGTCCAAAAACCTGAAAATACCCCCTTTTTTAATGGATAAAACCACATAACTCAGAAATTTAAAATCTAGAATTCATCAAATTCTAAAGGGAGATTACATCAAAAGATTTTAACAATTCACCACAGTTTCATGAGAACTGCTGAAAGCATTTTTTAGTTATTGTCCGAAAACTGGAAAATCACCCTTTTTATGAACTAGGAAACCATAAATCTGAAATTTATAATAAACAGCTGCGCCATGAGCGCATGATACGCCCGACGTCTTGTGTGGAAGTTTTATGCAATAATCATAAATAATTTCTGAGAAAGTTTTAAGCAATAACCATATATTGTTTTTGAGACACGGCTGGACAATTTTGTGAAACCCCCTACCCTGTTTTGAATCAAAACCAAAAAGTATACAGCTAGATCTTTAGATTAATAGAACAAAGAAGTGTGTAAAGTTTTAAGCAATAATCATAAATTGTTTTTGAGATACGGCGCGACATGTAAAAAAAAACCTCTCCTGTTTAACAAAATACTCAATAACTCCAAAATAAAGTGTTGAATCATCAACAAAAAGTATACAGATCTTTAGATTAATATAACAAAGAAGTGTGTAAAGTTTTAAGCAATAATCATAAATTGTTTTTGAGATATGGCACAACATGTAAAAAAAAACCTCCCCCTTTTTTACAAAATACTCAATAACTCAAAAATGAAATTTTGAATTATCACCAAAAAGTACACAGATCTTTAGATTAATTAAACAAAGACATGTGTAAAGTTTTAAGCAATAATCATAAATCGTTTATGAGATATGGTGCGACATGTAAAAAAACCCTCCCCCTTTTTTACAAAATACTCAATAACTCAAAAATAAAATTTTGAATCATCACCAAAAAGTATAACAAAGAAGTGTTTAAAGTTTTAAGCCATAATCAAGAATCGTTTTTGAGATACGGTGCGACATGTGAAAAAAAACACACCCCTGTTTTAGTTACAAAGTGCCGTAACTCAAAAAGTTTTAATCTTATTTTCACCAAAAAGTATACAGATCATTTGACCATCATAAGAAACAACTATGTTAAGTTTCATGAAATTTGGATAAGTCGTTCTCAAGTTACGGTGTGACATGTTTACGCCGGACAGACAGATGGACAGACAGACAGATGGACAGACGGACGGACACCGGACATTTGTATACCATAATACGTCCCGTCAAAATTTTGACGGGCGTATAAAAAATGAAAGGGAGCTCACTTCAATATATATAAACAATTCACTAAAGTTTCATGTATATTGGTTGAAGCGTTTTTGAGTTAATGTCCGACATGTTGACGACTGACTGACGGACTGACTGACAGACGTTCAAAGATATATTTACCAAAATATGTCACGTAACCAGGCGTATAAAGACTAATGCTCTAGCTGGATAAGCATTCCAAGTCACACATTATTAGATATTTAGCATGCTACACATTAAACTATTGTTTTCTACAATGGATTTCAACTCAATCTTTTGTTAATATATTAACTGGTATTTTTTTTTATAAATTATGCCTTAATTTTCCTCAAGTAATCTTTATGGTTTAAATTGGTCCTTTTCTTTAGATTTTTTCTTTCAACTCTTTCATGTCTTTAACTAAACAATTAAATAATTGCTTCTACCTGGGTAATTAAGTACAAATAGCAAAAATAGCATGCTTCAAAACCAATTAAGTAATTGGTCTTTAATTTTGCAATAGTACATATTTATTTTCTTTCCTCTAAGGTGAAAATCTGTAAACATTTGCATTAATAAATGCAGTCCCTTAATTAAATCTAAATCATGCAGAAATATGCTAATCATGAAATAATTAGGTCATGACTTCCAATACAGAACGAACTCTGCACTGTGAGCAAAATTGAAAAGATATTAAGCATAATGCTTAAGAAATTTCCTCTAATCCTCTTTTTTTTCATTAATTCGATATAAGAAGATGTGGTATGAGTGCAAATGAGACAACTCTCTATCCAAGTGACAATTTGTAAAAGTAAGCTATAATAGGTCAAAGTACAGTCTTCAATATGGAGTCTTGGCTCACACCGAACAGCAAGCTGCACATATATATATATATTTCGCAAATTTTTGGTTCTTCCCTCGCCGGGATTCGAACCTATGCTACTGTGATATTGTGACACCAAATCGCCTGCACTGCAGCCGTCCCGCTAGACCACACGACCACCTGGGCTCTCAAAAAAAAGAGCTTTCGCTGGCCGTGTGTTACCTTTCCTCGTCAGTTTTAATCTAGCGGCGTACTACAGTACATGATATATAAGGCATGAAGATGTTATTGTTACAGATCAGCTTATAAATTATCTATAGTAAAGGATCCTACAAATTAATGTAGTATACAGTCACAGAAAATAATTATATTTATAAGTACGTCTGAGTCAGTGACAACTCTACAACAGATGTATCCATCGGATCGCCATCAATGATGGTGATACATGGCTGTGTACATAATGTATATACAACTCGTCTAAACATCAACCCAACAATGTTAGATCTGTAAATTTTGCAAATTTTAGGTTCTTCCCTCGCCGGGATTTCGGATTTTCAATATACATATATATATAAAAATTTAAAAGAAGTATAAATTAATAGCAATATAGGATAAATAAAATTCATTAAAGAGTTAAAATCATAAACTAAATTTTATGCTCCCACAGACCAGAAAATATTAACAGCACTAATTTATTCTTTAACAAAATTAATACAGACATACAAAACAGGTTAATATCATTGAAGTGAAAAAACTGATATCTTTGATGTGTTGCATTTAATAGTTTAAGATATGGAACAGAAAATTAGGGTGTCACAAATTTTGATAATTGAACATTTAATAAATACTTGAAAATAATGTATTTCTTTCTTCTTAAAAGTATGTTGTAGTCAATAAAAACAGATGCCCATGTATGTGGAACATACATAAAATTGGGTGAAAAAGTTTCAAATTATATTCATAGATTTTCTGTAATTAATGTTGCTAGAAGAAAAGCTTTCCATTCTAACCATACAAAACAACCATTTTCAGAGTACTACATTCACCATACATTGTGTCCAGTCAGAAAAACAGTAATTAAGCTTACTGTTATAAATTGTGACAAACATTTAAATTGGTCTAATGAATTTTTAAATCAAATTGAAAAATATCTTTCTGTTGTAATTTAAAAAATCATCAAACAACAGGAACAAAGTTATATTTAATCGTAAATTTATATGACATGGCTATATGATATATCAGATCAATTGCTTTAAGAATTACAGAACAAAGTAAAGAAAACTGATATGCAATTTCTCAAGTGCCACGTCAATGTCCACAAAAAATTCACTCTTTTAGAAGTAAAAAATTGAATTTAACAAGTAACTTTGAGTGTTGAATACATGAATTTACCATACATGTTAATTAAACATGACTATATATATTAAGTTTGGTTTCAATCTAAAGATTTGTTAATAATTATTATTCATTTACCTGAACCTACAGCACTAATTTCAGTTATTTCTAAGTTACATTAACCTTGATCTTGGATACAATTACATAATAAATTATCTAAAACACAGAAATGTGTTTTGCCTGCATAACCTAATCACATACAATATTGTTGTCACTACTTGCCCTAATGCCATAAACATCCTACATAAAGTTCTTGGCAATGCTTTAATATAGCAGTGCACTGATCAAAGGGCAACCATCAATCAATCAATCAAAAAATCTAGAGAAGGTGGGGGCATTGAAATTTTTTTAATATCAATATATTTTTTGCTGGTCCTGTGCAAGAAAGCTCTTTGATGGTATTCTTTGGTCTTCTGTCCATCAGGTATAGATGGGATTTTCTTAATAATATTTTAAACATGTATTCACAACATTAATAGAAGGTGGGTTATTTAAAGCTTGACACATAGTCTAAACATTTTTCTACTATTGCATGAGGTCTATGTGTTAGATAAAAAGATGTGGTATGTATGAGTGCCAATGAGACCACTCTTCATCCATGTCACAATATGTAAAAAAACGGTCTTCAACACAGAACCTTGGCTCACACCTAACAGCAAGCTATACAGAGCCCTAAAATTACTTATGTAACACCATTCAGACAGGAAAACCAACGTTTTAATCTTTATAAAAAATGAAAAACACTATGAACCACACCAACTAACAACAACCACTGATAACCCATAAATGCCTATAATTTGTGTGTTGTTTGGTTGCTGTCTTATCTATATATATATAACTCATCCCTATTTCAGTTATTATTGTAAAATTATATCAATAATTGTGTAATAAGACTGAATAGTTGTTTTGTTATTTTTCATTATTAAAAGATTAGAGCAAAATAAATAGAGTTCTGTGATTAGAGATTTTAAAACTCATCATCAAAGGAAATAAGTAAAGCTTCAATTCTATCCATACACCTTCTTTTTCTTGTATTTTTTTTTTTTTTTATATCAGACTGAGAATGAGAAGTTAAGATAAACTTAACTAGGGTCAATGAAGTAAGAAATGAAACTTACAGTGATCCAATTCAGCTGGATGCTGACCTACATGTTCAGTGGACCGTGAAATTGGGGTAAAAAGTCTAATTTGGCAATTAAATTAGAAAGATCATATCATAGGGAACATGTGTACTAAGTTTGAAGTTGATTGGACTTCAACTTCATCAAAAACTACCTTGACCAAAAACTTTAACCTGAAACTTGCACTATCATTTTCTATGTTCAGTGGACCGTGAAATTGGGGTCAAAAGTCTAATTTGGCAATTAAATTAGAAAGATCATATCATAGGGAACATGTTTACTAAGTTTGAAGTTGATTGGACTTCAACTTAATCAAAAACTACCTTGACCAAAAACTTTAACCTGAACGAACGAACAAACAAACAAACAAACGGACGGACGGAAGGACGCACAGACCAGAAAACATTATGCCCCTCTACTATTGTAGGTGGGGCATAAAAACATATCTCTTCAGTGTTATAATTACCTTGTTTAGTGCTGTAAGACACACCACACCCAATGCCAGCCTGTAATTACATAATTACAATTATAAACGATCTTATACATTTTTTACTATCCTTCATAATATAATTCATAAGAATTTAAGACTACAGTTTGTGTTAACTCCCTTCGCATATCATAATCATATACATATAAGGTCTATAAGTTTACCACATAACAGAGATTTTTTATGGTGCTATGATTTGAAGTGATCAAACATCTTTTTAAACCCATTAAAGGGTCATTCTATTGAAAATGTGCTATTTTTTTTTGTAATAGGTAGTGTTTTGCGCCACACAGAACATTATAACACAGAACAAACATGGAATTTATTAAAAATTTCAATCACAAGAAATTATACAAACTCCATAATTGAAAATAATTCCAAGTTTAGATAATAGCCTGTTCTAGTATTAACAGGGTAGGAAGGATCATTTGAAAGTTGGTGGGAAGTCTTTTTTGTTTTATTCTATTTTTTAACCTTGAATACATGGGGGGAGACTTGCAAGTTTCTCACAATTCACTATTAACAAAAACTTATTGGTAAGCATTGCAAGGCATACCAAATAGAGTTAGTAGGTCATTTTCTTTAATGAAGACCTAATTATTCATTTACACAAGTGCTAAAATGCAAATAAAGAAAAGACAATTAATAAAAGAAGGTCATAGTTTTTAAAAATAAAAAAAATATTTAATTACAATCAATGTATATGTATACATGTTGATGCATCATTATCATAGAAAGGTCAGTTGATATTGAATATTATGTAAAACTATGTTAAATAAATATACATGTACTGTAGTTAGTCATTAGTTAGTTCTCCAGTACTCTTTCTTTGAATTTGATAATTTGAAATCGTTTTAATGGACAATGATTCAATTTGATTTTTAGTACATGTAATGAGATTAAACGCATTGCAACCTTAACTAATTGATATTTGTCAAATATTACAAACAATTTGTATTTCTCAATTTTTATGAAAATAAGATGTTGTATGATTGCTAATGAGACAATTCTTCACTAAAGACCAAATGACATTCAAGTTAAGCAACTATAGGTCCCCATAGGATCTTCAAAAATAAGCAAATTCCATACTGCATAGCAAGCTATAAAAGGCCAAGAAATTACAAATGTAAAACAATTCAAGGCCTAATTATGTACAAGACAAAATATAAATGAAAAACAAATATGATATACAGTAACAAACGATAATCACTGAATTATGATTGTTTATCTCAAAATGTGAAAAATTACATATTTGTTTAAAAAATAGGTATGTTGCCATTATGAGACATACAGTAAAAGCATATCCTGTTTCATACTGACATAGAACTAATACATATATCATAAATTTACTGTAAGACTAACGATCTTGTTTTTATTTCAAATCTTATTTTCATAATACTTCCTTATTAGCCTAGAGCTTATGCGATAAGTTTAAAAAAACAACTGCTAATGACTGTAATTCTGATTTCTATTTCCTTTACATATTCAAAATAAAGTCCCTTCACCAAATGGAGTCAAGTGGCGAAGCTAAAATGCCACTTATAACTTTAACTTTTCAGCAAAGAAGGAAGAAAAACACACTTCAGATACAACGCTTATTGGATTAAGCATTTAATGCTCCTTATGTTCTGGAGCATCCAATCGTAGGTGGCAACACAAATGTCAATAAATCTCCTTGTCGCAAGAGTAAACAGAAATCAGAGTACAGCTGAATTATTTCGAAAAAATCATTACATTTCAAATATCTCAGAGCAAAATATTGTATCATTATTGCTGAAAAGAATTATGTTTATTCTCATGCTTAGAGAGAAATTAATCTCTCTTAATTTGGATTTTTAATGTGCAAAAGTGTAGCAGGTTTTTCTGACTTTTATTGTCAGTTAAATTGTATTAAGTGCTCGTTTATGACTAAGTGCAACATATCTCATTTCCGTCTTAATGCAAAAGATAAAGTACAGTACAACCATTTCTTACAAGAAAATAATAGCATATAAATTAACGGTTCAACAATTCCTAAAATAAACAAGAAGGAAACCAATTCATTTGGAAATATTGTTAGCAGATAAATACACTTACACAGAAGTACACAACATGTTAGCAAAATATTAACTTCAAACAAACAGTATACAAAGCAAAATCATTTCCTTAAAGATTCTGCCAGTCAATAAAGAACAATCAATCATTATGTTTTACTGACAGTTAATAATGAACAGTTTCTCATAACAGAATACTGACTGTCAATAAAGAACAATCACTCATTAAAGTATACTGACAGTCAGTAGAGACAGGATACTGACAGTAAATAAATAACAACAACTCATTAAAGTATACTACAGTCAGTAGAGACAGGATACTGACAGTAAATAAATAACAACAACTCATTAAAGTATACTGAGTCAGTAGGGAACAATCACTCATACAGTATACTGACATTCAATAAAGAACAATCATTCATAACAAGATACTGACAATTTATAAAGAACTATCACTCATTAAATGATACTGAAAGTCAATAAAGAACACAATCAC
This sequence comes from Mytilus edulis, assembly GCA_019925275.1. NCBI lineage: Eukaryota > Metazoa > Mollusca > Bivalvia > Mytilida > Mytilidae > Mytilus > Mytilus edulis. The sequence continues at coordinate 17,783,421 of CM034349.1, read as the reverse complement.
TCATTACAGGATACTGACAATCAATAAAGAATAATCACTTATTACAGGATACTGACAGTCAATAAAGAACAATCACTCATTACAGGATACTGACAATCAATAAAGAATAATCACTTATTACAGGATACTGACAATCAATAAAGAATAATCACTTATTACAGTATACTGACAGTCAATAAAGAACAATCCTCATTACAGGATACTGACAATCAATAAAGAATAATCACTTATTACAGGATACTGACAGTCAATAAGAACAATCACTCATTACAGTATACTGAAATCAATATAGAAAATCATTTATTACGGGATACTGACAATTAATAAAGAACAATCACTTATTACAGGATACTGACATCAATAAAGAAAATCACTTATTACAGTATACTGACAGTCAATAAAGAATAATCACTTATTACAGGATACTGACAGTCAATAAAGAACAAATCACTCATTACAGATACTGACAATCAATAAAGAATAATCACTTATTACATGATACTGACAATCAATAAAGAACAATAACTCATTACAGGATACTGACAATCAATAAAGAATACTCACTCATTACAGGATACTGACAGTCAATAAAGAACAATCACTCATTACAGGATACTGAAATAATATAAAGAACAATCACTTATTACAGTATACTGAAAATCAATATAGAATAATCATTTATTACGGGATACTGACAATTAATAAAGAACAATCACTTATTACAGGATACTGACAATCAATAAAGAATAATCACTTATTACAGTATACTGACAGTCAATAAAGAATAATCACTTATTACAGGATACTGACAGTCAATAAAGAACAATCACTCATTACAGGATACTGACAATCAAAAAGAATAATCACTTATTACATGATACTGACAATCAATAAAGAACAATCACTCATTTACAGGATATGACAGTCAATAAAGAAAATCACTTATTACAGTATACTGAAAATCAATATAGAATAAAACATTTTACGGGATACTGACAATTAATAAAGAACAATCACTTATTACAGATACTGACAATCAATAAAGAATTCACTTATTACAGTATTACTGACAGTCAATAAAGATAATCATTATTACAGGATACTGACAGTCAATAAGAACAATCCTCATTACAGGATACTGCAATCATAAAGAATAATCACTTATTACATGATAGACAATCATAAAGAAAGTCACTCTTACAGGATACTGACAGTCAATAAAGAACAATCACTTATTACAGTATACTGAAAATCAATATAGAATAATCATTTATTACGGGATACTGACAATAATAAAGAACAATCACTTATTACAGGATCATGACAATCATAAAGAATAATCACTTATTACAGTATACTGACAGTCAATAAAGAATAATCCTTATTACAGGATATGACAGTCAATAAGAACAATCACTCATTAAGGATACTGACATCAATAAAGAATAATCACTTATACATGATACTGACAATCAATAAAGAACAATCACTCATTACAGGATACTGACAGTCAATAAAGAACAATCACTTATTACAGGATACTGACAATCAATAAAGATATCACTTATTACGGATACTGACAGTCAATAAAGAACAATCACTCATTACAGATACTGACAATCAATAAAGAATAATCAATTACAGTATACTGACAATCAATAATGTAATCACTTATTACAGTATACTGACAGTCAATAAAGAACAATCACCATTACAGGATACTGACAATCAATAAAGAGTAATCACTTATTACAGGATACTGACAATCAATAAGAGTAATCACTTATTACAGTATACTGACAGTCAATAAAGAACAATCACTCATTACAGGATGCTGACAATAAATAAAGAACAATCACTTATTACAGTATACTGACAATCAATATAGAATAATCATTTTATTACGGGATACTGACAATTAATAAAGAACAAATCACTTATTACAGGATACTGACAGTCAATATAGAATAATCACTTATTACAGAATACTGAAATTAATAAAGAACAACACTTATTAAGGATACTGACAGTTAAACAAACATCACCATTTCAGATACTGACAGTTAAATTAAGAACAATCACTTATTAATGATACTGACGGTTAATAAAGAACAATCACTCATTCAGTATACTGACAGGTAATAAAGGAGCAATCACTTATAAAGGCTATGACAGTTACTTAAGAACAATCACTCATTACATAGTACTGACAGTCAAAGAACATCACTCATTACATAATACTGACAGTCAAAGAACAGTAACTTTTACAGGATAGTGACAGTAAATAAAGAAAGATCAATTATTGTAGATTCTGACTGTCAATAAAGAACAATCACTAATTTCAAGATACTGACAGTCAATGAAGAACAACCATTATTGAAGTATACAGGTAGTCATCCATTATTATTATAGTATTATGACAGTCCATATACAAACAATCATTTATTACAGGATGCTAACAGTTAGTTTGCTTTATCAATGTTGGTTAGTCCCTATAGTTATCTTTCTAAATCATAGGCGATCTAGGGGGCCCTGAGGGACCCCGTGGGAAAAATTTGGTTGATTATATAGGGAATCATTGAAGCATGACTGGAGCGCGCCCCTTAGGAAAAGTTCTGGGTCCCTCACTGTAAATACACACATAATTCAGTACTTGAACCACTTATCTCCTTCTTCATTGTATTTATATAAGTACATATAGTTAAGGCATGTTCCACTAAAACAATATCAATGACCATACCATACATCTACGTCATATAACTTTTAAAACAAAAATTCGGTTATAACCATGTACTTTCTGTGAAAAACTTGTTTTTTCTACGTTGTATCTCATTAAATGGACATTTCTTTAAAAACAATATATTTTAGATAAAAAGATTGATAAATTTAAAAGAAATGTTCCCCTAAAAACAATAGAAATGAGACCCTCATGGGGATGTCCATGTAATCACAAACATTTTGCCAATATAATCACATAATCATTACTTGTTTTTTTAAACAAAGGGACAAGATAATCTAATAATAAATAATACAGTCCTTTTAAAAATGGCCAAGTAATCACATAATGGAAAACCCCATGAGGGGGCTCATAAATGATGGGGTTGCACCCACTTCAAATAACTTTCAAAACAATATATACTTCATAAGAAGCTTATTGTTAATTATAAGGAGAAATGTATGAAGTGTTTTCAGCCTATTTACTTGTACTTTATTTTCTTATCTTCAAGAATAAATTTTGTTATGTAAATATTTCTTCATACTATTTCAAATATATAGGATTTGCTTACTCAAACAACAACATATTCTCATACAAGAAACAAGGTTTAAATTATTTACTTTGTGTCATTAGATATGTACTTTGTATGTTTATACTACATTGTCTACAGGTGACAAAAAGGGGGGAGGGTTCATGAGACCTCACAAAATATGTTTAACCCCATAGCATTTCAGCGTCTGTCATAAGTCAGGAGCCTCTGGCCTTTGTAAGTCTTGTATGTTTTGTTTCATTTACAGAAGAGGATCCAGCCATTTTTAAAAAGGGGGAGGGGGATCCCAACTTAGAATAAAGGGGGGTTCCAACTATATTTCCCAATTCAAATACATTGATCATCAAAAAAAAAAAAGGGTGAGTTCCAACCCCCAGAACTCCCCCTCCCTAGATCGGCCACTAATATGTAGGTTTCAGATTTAATTTTGACATCCATTCACTTAACTAGCACCATTTTTGAAAATGTATAAGATGTAGTATATTTATAGTCTTCGGCTATTTCTACTTTTTGGTTGGATTGTTGTGTCTTTGACACATTTCCCTGATTACCATTCGCAATTTTATTTACAGAAAAATAAAAATCTTGTTGTTTGAAACAAAATAACAACTCATACTTCCTATACAAAAAGAATTATTTCATAATACCTAAATGCACTATTAAGAGATAAAGAACAAATTGTTACACAATGTATATTATTCATATTCACAACAAAAGACTTTTGTGGATACATGTATTTGCATGAATCACCTTGACAGAACTTCCTGATTGAAAAACTTAATTGACCTGATTGTTTACATTTCACTACCTGCATTCAGACTGACATCTTTTAAGAAAATATATATAAACTAGTAACCTAAGTATTATTGGTTTTCATATCAATTGATCAGTAAACTTGATTTCAATAGCTTTTGGGCATTTAAATTTTTATTTATTTTCAACAACCTTATTATTTAAGGCATCTAAATCTTTCAGATAAAAACATAAATTAGTTCAATATTCTTTTTAAATCGAACAAAATTCTTTTCTAAATACAAGGGAAGAAGATTTTAGTTGTCCATATATGACAATATAAGTACATGTAACAAATATTTACAATTATTCTCACAGGCAATTGTCTCAGATTCCCCTCCCCCTTATATACCTTAATACTTGTCTCCTAATTTTGTTTTCCCTATATACCTTTACTTGTCTCTGAGTTTTTTTTCCCTATATACCTTAATACATATATGAAGGTATATATGGGGAAAAAAATCTGAGACAAGTGCCTGTGATTATTCTTTATCAGTTTATGTTTCTGTGCTAATGAAATACTACTATTAGACATTTGCGGAAACTAGGTCTATACCTAGGATTACACTTTAGACTTACGATTTCAGGTGACAAAAACAAGGGGTCATCTCAATATACAAAATTAAAAAAAAAAAATACATATACAATATAGCAAAACAAAAAACATTTATATCTGGTGTCTGCTTAACAAAATGAAACCAGCACGTTAAACTTTTATGTGTCCGAAGCGCTTTTCTAGATTGACCATCAGAACCGCTCTAAGCCGAATATTTGAAAAAAGACCGAAAACGTTGGAGGTGGTGTAGATAGTTGTATATACAAATATATTATCAGCAGAAGCTATAGACTTTCCCGCGAAACAGGGTTCTTATTGATATTATGTAATGGTTTGTATACAAAAACCAACAAAAATATTGATCAGATGATACTCTACAAACTGTGCTTTTGAAACTTTCAGGGAAATGCGATGAGCAAGTGACATAACATAACTATTACACTCGCCACAGTACAGTACATTTGAAATAGTATTGTTGGTGTCGTTTTTGTTATGCACGATTGCAACTTTGTATCCACAACTGTTGCTTTGCCGACTTATATGGATTGTGATCTTTTATCAATTTCTTCTCGCCTGCTACACTTTTGCATTTTTTTTTATCCCTATCAATCAATTCATCAGATTTGCGTATACACTTTGTGTTGAAATGAACAACATCGCAGTGAGAGATCCCGGGCTGTTCAGGTGCACGTGGTTAAAACGCCCCTTTTTTGACCCTCCCCTGTTTATCCTGAGTTGGAATCCCCTTTTGAAAATGGCTGGATCTACCGCTGCGTCGTCATGTCAGTGCACTCTATATTACAATTCCATGAAAATTGTGCCAGCCTCGGAACAGGTGTTAATGCTCATGTTGATAAAATATAGATGATAAGGTTTAAACTATTTGAGTACACCTATAATTCGTACATTTCAACTGAGTAAGGCGAATAGTCTTAATTATATTTCCGACATAGATAAGTTCGTTAATAACTATTTTTTTTTATGTTGTAGGGTTTTTTTTCTTCGAAAAGTTGGGATTTTTTTTTCTATTGATACCAATAACGTAAAAAAAAGTTTTTGTCCCGAGTCTTCGTGAAAAATGAAAGATTTCGAAAATATACCGAACGGCAAGTGAAATTTCATGAAGAATAAATAGCTCAAAAACACCCGTCCGCTTTATTTCCTCATTCTCTTTAAAACAAAATAAAAGAGAGAAAGTATGTCTTAGCATGAGCATGCCAACATGCTTTATGGTTTATTGCACCTATCCTGACACAAAGTCTTGCTGACTTTTTTTCAGCAATTGTCCCAATCTAGCTTCTGCAACGACAATTCCGATATTTTTGTATGTCTCATGTTAAGTTTATTTTTATAATAGTTTTATAAAAAAGAAGATGTCGTATGATTGCCAATGAGACAACCCTCCAATAGAGACCAAAATGACAAAGAAACAACTAGAGGTCACCGTACGGCCTTCAATAATGATCAAAGCCCATACCGCATAGTCAGCTGTAAAAGGCCCCGAAATGACAAATGTAAAACAAAATTCAAGCGAGAAAAACTAACGGCCTTGTTCATGTAAAAAAATTGAACGAAAAACAAATACTAGTATGTAACACAATAACAAACGACAACCACTGAATTACCGGCTCCTGACTTAGGACAGGCACATACATACAGAATGTGGCGGGTTAAACATGTTAGCGGAATCCCAACACGCCCCTAACCTGAGAGAGTGGTGAAACAGTACAACATAAAAACGAAATATAAAAATTAGTTCAAAAAGGCTTAACTCAACAGAAGGACACATATAGAAATACATCAAACAAAAACACAGAGTGTACGAGGTACTTGTAAATTCAAACAATAATTCATTCTATCATATTTCGTACAGATAGAGCATTTTCAGCCTGGATAACACCGTATACAATTATTAATGTTTACACATTGATGCAAATATATTAGAACAAAAATCGTTGTTCAACTACAGAAAAACATCACTTTCGTGACATTGTTTTGAATCGACTGTTTATATTTACACTTTGAGAAAGCCCAAGATTTAAATGTTACCTGTAAGTGTAATTGTAATCCTAATCGTAGGTGTATGACAGTTTCCGCAAATGTCTATTAGCACTACTATATAATACCCTAAATAATTCAGTCTACATATACTCTGAGATGGCTTTACCTAGTGAGTATGAGAGGTGATTAAGGGGAAGACCTGAATCATTTGGGTATTACACCAACTTGCTGAGAATACTTACAATGCTTGTTTAGACTATGGACGAACAATGTAGTAAAAAACACTCTATTTATCAGCTTTCTGATGATATGGAAAAGATATATCATGTTAAAAGGAGGAGTATTTGCGAAAAATCCAGTTGAGAGAATGTTAAATTTCCCGAGCCGTAAGGCGAGGGAAATTCATTCTCAAGACTGGTATATTACGCAAATACCCCTCAAGAACATGCTATATCTGTTTAATTAAACCGAACGTTAACATTCAAAAACGCATTGATGATCGTGACGTTACAAGCGTCCAGTCTGATAGAGTATTTTTTGGCAAATACCACGGCAGAGAGGGTAAAAAAGGCATATCCTTTTTGCATATACCCTTGCAGCTTTAAAAATATTCATTTGATAACAGTAAATTGGTGAAAAATACACTGGCTATCAACCAATCATAACCCAGGATTCTTACATAAGGTGTAATTAAACAAGATATTAACTATTGTCTACATATTTCAGACAAAGACTATTGAGGGTGTTGGATCAATGGGGGTGTTGGACTCAATATGGTGATGGATCAACAACGTATCAGACTTATGGATCAATGGAGTGTTGAATTTTTAGGGCTGCAACAATCAAGACCCTTCTTTTCCAGCTGAAATTGGTGAGGAAACCAACATTCACAGCTAGTCTACTTTGAAAGGAGGCATTCTCCCAATTGAAGATTGAATACCAACATATCATTTGGACCATTTGTCCCCAAAAATCCAGAAAACATTTTAAGGAAACCAATATGAAAAGTTCAATGTTATATATTCTCTACTTATATTTTCATAACAATGTCTACAATTAGCATGATTAGGTCAAATGTAGGTTAACCACAACAATGAGCTCATTAAGAATCAATTAAAAAAATAATAACATCTGCAAAGCAGTGGCGGATCAAGAGGGGGGGGGGGGGGGGGGTTTCGGGGGTTGGAACCCCCCTTTTTTTGGCTGATCAATGCATCTGAATGGGAGCATATAGTTGGAACCCCCCTTTTACTCTGGGTTGGGAACCCCCCCTTTTTTAAATGGCTGGATCCGCGCCTGCAAAGTACAAAGGAAAATCCTGAAAATGAGTTTATTCTAGAGGGATTGTGTCAAGGCCAATGGCTATCAAACTATGTCATATTATTGTAAATTCATGGAATTGAAAAAAAAACTCCTTACATTTTTATCATAAATTTGTTAACCAAACACCTTTTTACATGGCAGGCTGAAAAAAAATGTTACTTTAAAAAACATTTCTTGATTTCAAGTGCCCCTGCAACTTTTAAATAATACTTATTAAACAACTACAAGTCAGCAAAAAATACCTTTTTTCTGTCCCTTAATATGACAATATTCAGTAATGAAGTTTATAAGTTTGACCAGCTGGAACTACATGGACATTCTGGGAATGATTATGGTCAAGTTGATAACCTATTGGTAAGGTCATTTATACCCCATTTTAGACCTTAATTCATGGATTTGGTATTTGATCTAATGTCAGGACACAATTTTTTTAATTTCCATCAGTCCTTAAAGTAGAGCAGAAAGAGAAAAACTTTATTTTTTTTCTGTTAAATTAATGGAGAATTCTTTTCTTCGGTCTATTTTTTCTTTTTCAATCTTCAATTCTGAAAGATATCATATTCTTATTTCTAAAACCAGCGAAAGTAAATAAAAGCTTTAACAGAGATAAGTTTATAAATCAAGTTTAATTTATTGTTAAACATGTATATTTTTGACAATTTGTCATTACCATAAACACTTTTTTATATTATCAAACACAGATTTGTAGGTGACTTTTGACAACATCTTCCCTTTACATGTACAAGTTACACCAACTTTTCTGTACAATACTTACTGACAACATTTTGACATGATCTGTTCATCAAAACAAAATGTACCTTTAATCATAATCATTATAATTCAGCTGTTGTATTGTCAAGAACAAAATATATATTCATCAACAAAGTTTTATCAGCATAAATATATACATGTATGACACACTTCAATCCCACATCTTAGAATCTAAATATCTGTCAGACTGCCTTATGATCTAACATCATAAAGACTTCTTTTATCTTATACTGTAGCTGTGAAGATTTATTGAGAACACTCATCTTACCTCATGTCCATAAATTAATAAGATGAACAGTGATTTACAATTATTCTAAACTTGTAAATCTATTTAGAATATATTGACTTAGGAGAAAAATCCTGAAGGAGTTTCGTAAATTCCAAACACATTACAATGTACATTATATATCATATCATAATTTGATTGACTACCTTTCCATGATGTTATTATCTACTGTGGATTCATATTTTTGTGGGTACCAATATTTGTGGATTGAGGAAAACTTGTAATTCGGTTGATATTTTTGTCCATGATTTTGCCACAGTCCGAATAAAAGCCTTTAGAAAATTTAAATGTTGTTGATCATTTGAATTTGTGGTTTACCAATACCCACCAGAATTTGTGGTTTACCAATACCCACCAGAATTTGTGGTCTACCTCAGTGTTTTACCAATACCCACTACTTAAACAAAAAATTGGTATCCCACAAGTATTACAATCTACAGTATCTGGTATTTTCCATTTATTTTCAGGGCTCAAAATAAGAAGACTCCATCACAGGCTTATGTACAGGCCTAGGGCAATCTTAACTAAATCTCAACTTGCATACTTTGCCAGCTACTGTGAATTCACTGATGAAAGCCCTACATATTATATTTAATCAATGAAATAAGGAAATGCAATAAAATAACCAACATTGTTTGAGGAATAAGAATATCAAGTCCCAAAATTAAAGCTAAAATAGAGTTATATGAAAAATATTTTATATATTCAGGACCTTATTGATGGAATACTTATCCCTTAAAGATTTAACCTCAAGTAGAAATTCTCATTAAAAAGATTGAACAGATAACATAAGATGCTACATATTAAACATGTACACTCAAGTAAATGTATGCATATTTGTCACACCCTTGAACTTTGTTTACATTATTTGAATGATTCAATAATATATGAATTTATATTGTTTTCCTGTTTAAAAATGATATACATGTACATGTATACATTGCAATTTCGTTTTTTTTTTTTTTTAAACTTTCTCCATGTGGGTGTTTAATTAGATTAGGAGATGTGGTCAGGGATCTCCATGGTCTGTTTAACGATGGCGCTCCGCCATCGTTCAAATGTCTTGCGCCATCGTCAAATGACTTGCGCCATCGTTAAATTGTCTTCCGCCATCGTTCAAAACTTCATCGTTTTTTGCAGCCCGACGCCATTTTTTATCAATTATAATCAAATGCATGTAATTGCATAACCCTTAGGCTTTTTATGTTATAATCCAATACAGTTCTAACGCCTGGGGGATATCCGGATTAAGATCGCTAATCACTAACTTGTACCCGAGCTTGTACAGGTAGATCAACAAACCACACAGGAGAATACTATCTGAGGATAGACGATCCATTTGTCGAATTAATCAAGTTTTAGCAAATGATTATGATAATTTAGATTACATAAAAAAAATAATAATTCAGTTACAAAGAAAACAGTTTAACAAGTCGAACACGTGCTTTATTTTGACTTACGCAATCTCCCTTTTTTAAGAAGTACAAAATAAGACGCAAAACAGTAAATATTATTTCATTGCAAATAACTTGAATACTGCTGTAACGACAATTTAGAATTACTTTAAAAGTTTAAAAGTAAAACCTTAAATATTTCCTGTAAAGAAATATCGTATCGTAATTCCGAATTCATTTCGTATATTACAATCAAATTGATACATCCGCGTTTCCGGTTTCTATTCAGACGTTGCACATCGTCAATTTGACAGATAAAGTCATTAAAAACGTTTCATTTGTCAATGTTTGCTTTACAAATCTCTTTAACCTTTTACATAACCCGTACGAACCGTTTTGTTGTTGCTGCAAATCAGCCATACCGGTAATGGGTTCTGAATTTGACAACTGTCCATGAAAAATAAGCTCCACATCATTTGATTTTTAACCCCCATAACAATTACCAAAAATACAAGAAATCTACATGGGGACCTTCATGACAGCTTTTGGTCATTCTTGACTAAAGGGGGACCATGAAGACTTGGCATTTGAATGGTTAAAAACGGCAATAAATGAAAATATTGATACTTCTAATTCTATAATGAAAATTCAAATAAATATAATTTAAATAAGCAATGATTTAGCATGTTCACCATTCCTTGTATAGAGGGATAAAATACTTCTGATCGCGCTACACTGTACAGCGTAGACACGGTTTGTAATGTGAAAGTTCCTCCATCGTTCAACTTTCATCCATGGAGATCCCTGATGTGGTATGATTGCAAATGAGACAACTAACTATTAGTTAAAATAAAGTAGGAGTAAGCAGTTATAGCCCACTGCCTTCAACAATGAGAAAAATCCATACTGTGTATTTAGTTATATATGGACCAAACATGAAAAATATTCAACAATTCAAACATGAAAACTATCAACCTAATTTTATATAACAAAACAATTCTGAATCATTAAAAAACAAATCATTCTCTTTGTTATATTTCAATCCATTTCATGAGGACTTTGGGAATATTAGTTTTATAGCGAAATGCATGTGTCACTGCATTTAAATTAAAATTATTTTTATAATATTATCATTTCAGGAAGGTTGGTTAGGCTTCAAATTACCACACTTACTTATTGGACTGATTTCCATATATGTTTTCTGATATTATATATAAAGTACATTTTGTCATTGATCATTGTGATGATCCCTCTAATGTTCATGCAAAATTTGCATTAAAACTTTAAAAATAGCACGAACAGGATAGAACTTGTAATAATTTGATTAAGAAGTTATTTTAACCACAAAAAATATTTACCCTAACTTGGTAATTATATTTTATTTGATATCTCCAATTTGGATATGCTTCAGTAATTTTTGAATCCCACGATCTTTAAAATTGGTTTTTTTCGTAACCATTAGTATTTACTTAACATCAAATCAATACTAGTGTGAATAACAAAACGGTACTTTTATAGCATTCAATGTCATCATTGAAATCTGAATAATGGGAGAATAAAATATGCAAACATAAACAAAGCAACAGTTTATTTTCAGTATCAAATATATCGGCTAATGGTGTGTAACCTAATTTCTTTTTTAGTTTAGTTTTAATAGTTTTTCAATTACAATATATTTAATGTATTGGACTATTATTTGAGAATAGAAATGGCCTTAATCCCATAAGCTTCCATTTTTAGCTACTTTGTGGGACAAATGAGACTGAAAGAATCATCTACATTCATCATATTCTAAATACGAGCTACACCTAAGGGTAAAACAGAGCAAATCAGAAATAACCAGATGGATGTTCCATACATCCATCCATAATCAATTCTCATTACATGTGCGGATGATGTGCCAGCACAAAGATCTCGGTAGCTTTATATTCAGTTTAAACAGGATAATATATTTTCACATCATTTCTCCCCCACCAATAGGCAACATCTTAAAAATTTCCCCTCCCAAAAAAAATAAATACCATAGACTTCTAATCAATAATTGAAATCAGGTTAAATTTCTGATAACGAACATTCTCTCTTTTCTATTATTTATTGCCTGATTTAATTTTTCGAGTGGATATAACAAAACTTTGTTTTTTTAAACTCAAGGTAAACTAGTACTGAAGTCAATGTAAAAACTTGTTGCTAGAGGACAGCAGATATTTAAACTGTTTTATTTTATTGATAATTATTCAGGTTCTGGTAATGTATCACCATTAATACCTACGGTATCCATCATGAATAAATGTATGAATATGACATCCCATTTTCATAAAGTGTTCAAAGTAGTCCTTCAAATTTTAAGCTAGACGCAAAAGATTTATAAAATCAGACAACTAAAAAAAATGTATCTTCCAGAGTATAAATGCTGATTCAATTAGCATATATAGGCTTCATTACAAAAAATAACAGTTTATTACATGTATATATGTATCCTTTAACAATGAGCAAAACTCATACTGTACACTTTATAACTTTGTAAGTGATAGGGATTCATGATCAAATGTGAAACAATTCAAATGAAAAAAATTTACATACATGTACCTTAAAAAAAATCCTAGATCATCTTCATACATGTACATTTGTACATGTTATATATTCGTTTAATTCTAAGCAGACAAAAAGTCTTTAGATATCCTCAAAAATTCCCATACAAGAGAGTGACAATAGTATTATCATCTTCATAACAACCCAAAATTGTCTCCACTATAATGTATAAGTGTTCTTTATTTGATTAAAAAAATCATTGACACTCAATTTGTTGTTGCTTTAAAAATGTTCTCATATTACAGAAACATCAATACATACATGAATACTGTTGTCACATTCCTGGTTGCCCTGATTTTTTTTAAATTCTTAAATTTTATTCAAGGTATGTGAAGTTTATTAAAAACAATCACAGGGATCTTAAAAAGGATTATTGGATGAACAAGGATGAATATCAATAATTGTAAGTTTCACAAAAGTTGATGCCCCAAGGCAAAACCCATATGTTCTTCATTGAAGATCAATATAATGCAAACATTATTATATTTGTAAAGTATTGCATAATTCTTCAATAAATAAAAAAAAATGGATTCAGAAACTAAGACATGTATAATATGTCTGAATCTTAACAGGAACCAAATAAGAAATCAAGAGAATACATCACTGAGAATGAGTCAATCCAAATATTCTTTGAATAGATACACTGGCCAGTTTATCTCTTTTCTTTCTTATCTGGCAGCCACAATTAGAAAACTGCTGGATAAAAATCCAAACTTATAATAGGAGTTAGCAGTGGTACGAGTTTACATTGGTACGAGTTATTTTTTAGTGGTACGAGTTAACGTTGGTACGAGTTTACATTGGTACGGGTTAACTATAATTCATATGAATACATTAACATCTTTGATTTTGTTTTTTATTATCATTTTTGTTTTTGTTGGTTTTTTTTTTTTTTGTTGTTGTTGGTTGTTGTTTTTTTTTGGGGGGGGGGGGGGGGGGGATTGTAATGTTTTCGTTGGTTTGTTTTGGGAGGTTTTGGGGGGGGGGGGGGGAGTTAAATTGTGTTTGTAATGTTTTTTGTTTCAGGTCATTAGTTGTGTCAGTATTATAGTCAAATATAAAACGTTAGATAAAGCTCATCCTATTTATAGATTATGATTATATAGTGGTTAATCAATTTGAAAACTTTACGATTTTGGTTTTTCCACGAAGTTCCATGTACATGTACAATAAAACATGGATCGTTTTTAATGATAAGATTAATACTTAAAATTGAACTGCTTTTAAAAAATAACATTTTAAACATTTGGACTGATATATAGGATTTTTAAGAGCTTGTGTGCAAAAAAGTTTATAAAGTTTTCGTTATCGATCAGTTGAGCGCGTGACCTTCCCTTTTCCCATTGCATGTTTACATTTACTAACAACTTACCTCGGAATAACAAGGTTTATTCTTAAACTCAGCTTCACATGTTATCCAGATAACAATAAGATAGTAGATATAAAGTGACATCTTATGTTTGTAAAGTGTGACATTTCATATGATATTACGTTGATTGTCCACTCGGTGACTTCACACGTTGTTACTCCTACTAATGTTTACATTTGTTACGTTCCGAATGGCCCAGCACCTTCGGAAAAAAATAGTGACATATGGCGGGAATAATTAAACGCTTATCCATGCGGCAATCGTTATTACAAAATATCAAAATGTGCACTTGACTCCGTTAATACTTATCTTGTAGATATCTTCAAAAAAGTGAATGGATTTTCAATGTTCAGAATATGACAAAACTAAGAGCATATATAAGCAACTAGAGACATGAGTAGACTGGAATCCGCTTGTATTACGCTACACTCAAACAAAGCCGAGAACCAGATTAAGACATGAAAAGGGGGTGGGGGCATATATAACGTTACACGTGTATGTCTCTAGTCTCTTATATAAGTTACATAAACTTCGGACCGAATTTTATTCTGAATCGTATGTTAAAAAGTGTTTCAGTTACAGCTACTAGTCTATAGAATTCGACTTTGTACTCTGAGATCGCCGGGTATTTTGTGTATCTCTTTTTCCACCGATTTTAAAACGGTTCCGTACGGGAACCTGTTGTTATAGTTTCTAACATCTACGTTCGTTCAAGGTTTCTGGTCGACAATTGTCTCATTGGCAAATTATACATCATCTTATTTTTGTATTGATGGTCTTGGTGATGTGTATAATAGAGAGTAAAGAACCCCAAAAATAGAGAACATATTTGTCAAAAATTAAAGAATAGAGGAAATGAGTGGTTGAATATAAAGAATAGACGTGAAAGAACAAAACAAAAAAAAATAGAGAAATATCATTTAAATATCTAAAGAAATGTCTATTAAAGAATACAAAAATCAAGACCTCATCCATACCATCTAGACTACTTTTTAGAAATACTCGTCCCCTTGCATTGTTAAATTTCAAGAAGCGTCTGCATATTGAGTATATGTATATGATGTCTTTCACTTTGCACTTCTTGACATTCAAGAGCTCAGTGTGTTTTCTTTTTGAATTTCCAGAATACAAGAAGGGTTGCTGTTAACTTAGTAATGAATTTGCTTAGACGGTAACCTACAACGTGAACGATCATAATTTACGGTGAAGTTGGTTCTCTTATATCTAAAGTCTCATGACTTAATTAGTGACCGTTATATGAAGTCTGACGGAGATGAGCACGGTTATGTTGCTTTCCTTATATTTTTTACTTATCCTGTCCTCCTTAACTTTTCCGAATGCGGCTTGTCTACGTCATTAGATACCGGTTGAAATACAAGTGGGTAACTACCAACCTTCCGGAGTGTCTCGAATTCATATCTTCGTTGTGTTCGAATCGTGTTTCCTTTGCTTCATTTTTTGTTGTTAAATACACTCATCATAGATACCAGGAATAAATTTTGTTTATACGCCAGACGCGCGTTTCTATGGCAAGCCGTTCTCCTCAAAACTATGATTAAACCTTTTTTCGAAAAAAAATACACACTGAGATTTAAAAACCTAAAATAACACGCTGAGAAATCAAAATTACACACTGAGAAATCGAAATTACACACTGAGATTTAAAAAAAAACAAAACACACACACTGAGAATTCAAAATTACACACTGAGATTTTAAAAAGACACACTCAGATGAAATAAATTGAAAAACACACAATGAGAATTGTTAATTACACACTGAGATTTCAAAAATACACACTGAGATTAAATTAATATGCAAATTACTAATGAATATTCATGAGATGAATAATTCAACTGATTAACATCTTGATCTCAAGAACTCTTGTCATTATAATGAAATGCGATTCATTCAACCAACATTCGTAATAAATTTCAAGACTTAACATCGCTCATATTCATAAGTTTGTTGCCTATAATTCAGATCATTACTACCAGTTATTAAACATGTGTCTCTTTTCAAAAGTCTTCCAACTGTTTCCCTGATTTCGCTAGTTAATCTTTTATATGTTTGTTACATTTATATGCTATAATAGACACTTGAGTAAAAAAATTCACTGCATTCTTTTGCAGATTGTTCCAATGTTTTCTTATAATTTTATAAAGTTTTTCACCATTTGGTTATATTTTGGAATAAGAGTAAGTGGGTATTTTTCTTGTTCTTGTATTTCTAAAGGTTTTTTTTATTAATAATTTGGAACCAAATCGAAGGACTAACGAGTTATGTCCCCTTGTTGTTTTAAGCTTGTAATAGATTCAGATTAAGTATGCTAATTAGATATGTGCGCATAAAAAGTGCGCACAAATCTCAGTGTGTAATTTTATATTCTCAGTGTGTAATTTTAAATTCTCAGTGTGTAATTTCAAATTCTCAGTGTGTGTTTTCAGTTTATTTATTCTCAGTGTGTCTTTTTGAAATCTCAGTGTGTAATTTTCAATTCTCAGTGTGTAGTTTTCAATTCTCAGTGTGTAATTTTCAATTCTCAGTGTGCGTTTTTCATTTTTGTAATCTCAGTGCGTCTTTATGAAATCTCAGTGTGTAATTTTTAATTCTCAGTGTGTAATTTTCAATTCTCAGTGTGTAATTTTCAGTTCTCGGTGTGCGTTTTGAAGTTTTTAAATCTCAGTGTGCTTTGTTGTAATTCTCAGTGTGTAAATTTTTCGAAAAATGGTTTAAACATAGTTTTGACGAGACTGACGGCTTGCCATACGTTTCGTCTACAAAAGACTCATCAGTGACGCTCGCATCCAAAAAAGTTAAAAAGGCCAAATAAAGTACGAAGTTGAAGAGCATTGAGGACCAAAATTCCTAAAAGTTTTGCCAAAAACAGCTATGGTAATCTATGCCTGAGGTAGAAAAGCCTTAGTATTTCAAAAAAAATTTGTAAACCGTTAATTTATAAATATAACCATATCAATGATAATTCATGTCAGCACAAAAAGTGCTGACTACTGGGCTTGTGATACCCTCGGGGAAATAAATCTCCACCAGCAGTGGCATCGAACCAGTGGTTGTGAATACACTCACCATAGATACCAGGACTAAATTTTGTTTATACGCCAGACGCGCGTTTCGTCTTTTTCCATGGATGTTGATTCCATGATCTTGTCTCAGTATTCTTCGTCATTGTGAAAACAAAGACAAATAATACAAAATATATATATGTATATGTCTCTGGTAAAATATGTGACTGGCTTCTATCCGAATCTTTAACATTCAGTCGTCTTAAAGAAAAAATAGAACAACAGGTGTACTGTGTGTACATATGCTTTCAGTAAAGGAGTAGGTCCGGTAAGGGCCAATTTTGGCCTCAAAATTCAGGTTTATCTGACGAAAGATTTGGGACACTTTTTAAACACTTCAGTGTCTATATTTCAGTTGATTCAATTGGTTTATGTGAAAGATTTTAACTGATTTACTCATTAAAAACGCTCCGATTCTATATCAAATATGCCAAAAAATGTCACTTTTTAGATTGTTTTTGTCAAAAATGAAAGTGGCCGCATCCGTGTTCATCCTCAACCTTTATATATGTTATGCATTATCATCAAATACAACTTACATTTCAATAATAAGAATGAACACAAATGCGGCCACTCCATTTGAGACGGAAACCGTTTAAATTTTAACTAAAATGCTAAAATTGTGAAGATTTCTGTAATTTAGCAGGACTTAATGATGCTAGTACCCGATGTATGTGCATTGTATTGTCAAGAAACAGCCCATATTTATGTAGCGGAAGCATTTTATTTTCAAATAAATAACTTAATTAATGATTACATTTAAAAACTAAGTAAAACTGCTATATTTTGGGGCCAAAATGGGTCTTACTGGACTACTCCTTTCATATTGTTTTCAGGTGCAGCAAGAAAAATATTTTACCAAACCAATATCGTATGAAAAATCTCTGAAAAAGTGTTGAACTTGCCATGGAATCTTAACACGACTGATAAGACGGGTCACTGATGGTGCAGAAATATGACGAAGACATAATCTTTTATTAGTCCTTTGTTAATTTATGTATTATTGTCATTCTGCTTAGTTTCTTTTGTAACCTATTCTGACAAAGAACTCAAGACTCCTTTAAACTGAGTTTAACTGTGCGTATTACAAAGTGTTTCTTTATTTTACGTTGGCTAACTGTATAGCTATACATTGAAAACACAAGAAGATTTCAAAGATGTTTAATGGCTTGTCTAATTTTCATATTGCATCCTTTTATATTCCACAAAGGTTCTTCATTGAACCAAACTAAGTGTTTCTTTATTTTACGTTGGCTAACTGTATAGCTATACATTGAAAACACAAGAAGATTTCAAAGATGTTTAATGGCTTGTCTAATTTTCATATTGCATCCTTTTATATTCCACAAAGGTTCTTCATTGAACCAAACTAAGTTAATTTTGAATTACATTCCACTTTGCTTTTTTTGAACATATATATAAATTATATCCCCATAATTAGTTTATTATTTAAACACACTCATTAAAAACACTTGAAATATATAAATCTATTAAATAAAATATACTGTAAATTGGTTATTTTGGTCTTAATACATTTATGTCCTTAAATTTCGTTTGAATCGAAACATCTGGTATTTTATTTAAGTTAGTTTTTTTTATGATTTGTTTCTGTTTCTGTTTTATTTTTAAATTTAATTTGTTTCTGTATAATAATAATTAAAAAATTAAGAATGTTTCTATTTTTATTATTCGTGTTATTTCTGTTTTATTTCATTTTTAAATTTTTTATACGTTTCTCTTTTATTTCATGTAAAAAAAAAATCTATTAATTTATATTGCTTGTATCAGGTGAATACTTTTCAAATTACTGTACATTAATTACTATGTATCGTTACGCCAATCAACGGCGTATCTTTTAATCAACGAGAAATATTTTAGATTTAACAAATCCTATGATTGGCAATCAATTCAATAATTAACAAAATCTTTGAATCTTTCACCACGAGTTGAACACTGCTTAAATTGGTTGAGTAACGAGATGAGCATGATTTTACAATTAGAGACCGGTATTACTTATTGCCAATTCAAAATATCTACTATAAAAAGTCATAATACTTCAAATTTCAGTATTAAACTTTCAAATCGTTATACTAAGCAGTCAGAAATCAGCAACTATAAATATGCTTTCAAGAAGATTATTCGACATAGAAGTAGATGATGAATTTTATACAATTCCAGCATCTGTATCTTCTCTGAGTTTTGATTCTCCTCCAGTAAAGGATAATGCCATTTTGTCTGTGATAACTCCAAACAGCAAACGAAATCTTTTTCTTGATGATGACGATGATTCTGGCCTCGGTATGGAAGACCATTTTACATCGAGTTTGCCGAAATTCAGCAAGAGACAGCGTGTAGACGACGATAACTCAAGATGTTCAAAACGTCCAAAAGTTTGTTCAGATATAAAGGCTGTGGTAACCAAACTTGAAGAGAACGACGACTTCATTGCCGATGGTAGTAGATTACATACTTTACCAACTGCCACTGGAAAACATGCTGATTTGAAAAGCATCACTTCACAGACACTTACTGATGTTTTAAACGGAGACTATGATGACGTAATCAGTGACTACAAGATCATCGACTGTCGATACCCGTATGAATTTGAAGGCGGGCATATCAGAGGAGCAGAAAATATGTATTTGCACGAGACCATTTTAACTTTACTTCGACAACCCACTAAAGTTAAACAGATTATCATCTTTCACTGTGAGTTTTCTTCTGAGAGAGGTCCGAAAATGCTGAGATTCCTTAGAAGCAAAGACAGAGATCTCAATAAAGAGAACTATCCATCACTGAACTTTCCTGAAATTTATTTACTTGACGGTGGTTATAAGTCATTCTTTAATGAACAGCCTATAAACGTTGTGACCCAGTGAGCTATCGACCAATGCTTCACTCTGACCACTCAGAAGATTTGCGACATTTCAGAGTCAAGTCAAAGTCATGGACTTTTGGAGAAAAACGAAGATTTGCCAGAAAAGTGATGAAATTTTAGGACTGTAAAGCAGCTGCTTATAACAAATAGTGCTTTGATTAATCTGTGATAAAAGAACTTTCAGTGCTTTGATTTAAATAGTATTTTTTTTATTGTACTTGTTAGCTATATTATACATTTATTATTGATTTATTAAAGGTTACAAATAATTATATTGTATTTTATCTTTTATCCTTAAGAATACCACAATAGGCCTTTAGTGTCACTACATGAAATATGATTTTGTTGGTACCATGAAACAAAAAACATATATAGTGTATATCATATATAACTTTATTACCTCCTAAAAGAGATTGTCATTGACATACGACAAAATGAATATACTATGTATAATTTCCGACAATGCAATCAATAACAAAAAAAGTATCCTTTTCGGAAATATATTTTACAAATAAAAATTAAAATACAAAGGAGAAACTACATTTTGTGATGATCATTTTACAAGAAGATAATTTTAATATTACGAGATTAAGTTAGTTTTAGAGAGTGACACATCAGTAGTCAACTGAGAGTGTAGTATCACCCAGAATTTGTCAATCCGATGGCAAGCAATGTAGGTTCCCCTATTTAGTGCAGATTTATTCCCAACATTGGTATTTGACAATCGATGACAATAGGTGAATAAAAAGATGAGCATTGAATTATATACTGAGTGCCAATGAAAACGCAACACTTTTGTTTATCCAAAAAATATTATAATTTTTATTTTATTTTTATTAGAACTTTGTATAGTTGGTTGAAAATGACTTTGAAGACAATTTTCGACAACTTTACGGTTGAGTGATTTTTGGAACAAATGCGAAGTAAGGGTTATTTTGAACGAACAAAAACCGAGTTCACCGCTTTTCAACATACGCACCATTTTCACGATTTTTTCAGAATTGTTCCATCAGAGTTGGGGTTTACATTCATCAGATTCATGTAGGGGAATCCAACATAGTAATCTCATCATCTGTATAGAGATTGCAATTTAATCATAATTGGCTAATGTCATGAATTTCTCCGCCCTTATTGTTAGGAACTGCAATAAACATCTGAGTAAATGCCAGTACTTTTCGACAACCAGCGACATGCATTTTTGGGCATGATCCAATGAAGCCTTTCACAGTATACAATTACGAGAAGACTGAAGTTGTAGCCTCTACAATAACCCAAATCATCCACAAATTCAACCAAAATGGATCATTTAATGATAAGCCACATCCCGGGGTACAAAAAGCAAGAAACGCTCAGCAAGACCGATACATTTGGCCTTTCACATATCCGATATCGACTATGATGGCTGTCCAAAGGTCAAAGAGTTCAATGGCGGTCACGGTAGAACCTTTGGAGCAATTCAGTTGAAAGCACCATTTGCGCAGAAATTGTTTAAGAGCACCACAGTCTTTCCTTAGTGACATTTGGCACCCGCCTTGGCTAAAAGTCATGCTTTTTGCCGGATTTTGGTCCGATCGACCAAATTTTGCATCAGATTTGACATGTTTTAGACGATGAAAACCACCTCCAATATCATAAAGTCAGCTTGAGTTTGCTTTGCGGGACAAGTGGAATAACATTCATCGGGATCACATTAAACGTCCGGGAAGATCAATTCCACGGCGCTGTCGAGATTGCGCTTACCACAGGGTTGTAACATTTTTTGTTAGGACTGTTAGTTGATGATTCGACATTGGATGTTTCGTTTACCTATTGCGCCCGAAAGATGACAATAAAACATTTTTGTTTGATATCGATCTATTGTTAAAATAGTTAATTTTCAAGAACAATTTATTTTGAGAGATTATCATTTCTTATATAAATTTTATTTTTGAAAAACCAAGTGTTGCGTTTTTATTGGCACTCAGTATACAAACTAATCTTACAAAAAAAAAGATCTAATTGTCGAGGTTTTTTTTTGGCGGTGTGAATGGGTTAAGTTATTATAAGATTTGTTGATTATATATGCAACACCCCATTCTAAATTAAGGGCACATAAATTGAAACATAAAAAAAGTTATACAAAATTCTTTAAACATAAAAACAACAAAAAAGATAATTCTTACTTATATATTTTGGCTTTGATTTTCAAGTTCTTTTCGTTCTTGTTGGTGTGCCATAATTGTCAGAAGGCATTTCCGACAACAGATTCTCAACCATCTTGAATATCAGGATCAGACGGAGACTGTGTCTCCGTTCCTCTTGTGTCTCAATTTTAAGCTGGCGTCTCATGTAGGTGATGGAACCGTATCTCGACTCCTGTAGTTGTTCTTGAATCTAATGATTCGTATGCCTCTGTTTTGAATACGTTCCAATGTATTAACTTGTATATCCGCTTTCATATATGGATTCTAGATTGTTGTATCGTAGATCTTACTAGGCTGCTTTTCTATACATGCTTCTATAGTATCTTTCTTTTGTTCCTCCCAAGTTAGCCCAAGGTGACTTTGCATATAAAAGAACTAAAATTAAAAATAATATAAGACCATATTTGTTGTCTTAATTTCGTTTTGGAGTCAACTCAGTGACCGCCAAGTAATTATAAATCCGGTTGGAACTCCTTCTGCTGTTTACCACATTTATCGCACAATATTCTGTTGTTTTGTAAGTTCTCGCGTATAAGACGTTGATGTTACAAAATGGGCCTGCCTGCGCATCAGTGGGTGACGTAGTGCTACTCTCCAAGCCGCATGCTGTACACAAAACGAGTGAATGTCTTTAAAGACAACAAAATCAGGATCCACTGCCATACGATGATGCCACTTTACTACCTCAACCTGATAAATTGACGTCTTGACTACCGATTTCCAAGTTGCCGAACTTGGAAATTGTCCATCATTGAGGAGCTGATCTAGATATCTCGATAAACCATATATTGTGAGTATTTCAATAATGTTACAAGCGAAACCTGATCTGGTGTCATATTGATTATATCTAGCATCAATGAGTCTACGGAAAAGGATACGGAATGAGACAGCTGAGTATGGAAGACGACATGTTCTTCCAAAAAACAACAGTTTTCGTTCACATATATAAAACTTTCAATTGAAAGCCATCCTAACAATGATACACACATGCCGCTTCTTGTTCTTCTTGGTAAACCTTGTATAAATTTACAAATATAGTGGTGAGTTCTTTCAAGCATCAGTGTTTCAGTGAAGGTAAGTTTTCCCCAGAGTTCACAACTGTATAGTGCTTTCGGATAGCAGAGCTGACGTATAATCTTTGCGCATACAATTGGATTTACAATGGCTGGGTGTATTCCAAGGCGTATAACTGATGTCGTTGTCGAGCGCAAGGTGCGACAAGCTTTAAGAGTTCTGCCTATCTATACTATTAAACGAGAAGACCTCATTTTGGGTGTCGCTTCTCTTCCTTCCACAATAAATCAATCCTCATGCCTCTGTGTCCTATAGGTAACATGCATAGTCGCATTTGTCATCCATTCTTATGATTAATCAGATTGAGTTATTTTGGGAGAAAAACGACAAAACAGGAGTCCGGATATGATTCCGTCATCGGACTGACTTTTAGTCATAGATAAGACTTCCGGTTTTAAAGATGCACAAAAACAACCAATCGTATGATAGATAACAAAAATGAAAAATAAATAAGCCAATCAGAGCGTTCTCCATGTCATGGTGTTTAGATCGCAAGAACCACAACTATTATACCTCCTTAGAGAAGACAATTATTTTTCGCGTTTATATATCTACATGTAACTTACGATTATACTACTTTAATATATAGAGACTGTCTGTATTCTGTCAGGGACTTTCTATGTTAGTATGTTAGTATGTTAGTATAGAAAGTCGGCCCCGATTCTGTCTACTGTTTTCTTTGAAATTTTTACTATTTAAGGGGTCATACCACTTGCATATATATTGAAATAAGTAAAACATGCTCAACTTCATCTAAAACTACCTCGACCAAAAACTTTAACCTGAAGCGGGACAGACACGGACGGACGAACGAACGAACGAACGGATGTACAGACTAGAAAACATAATGCCCATAAATGGGGCATAACAATTTATTGTTGAAAGGGAAAATAGTGATTTGGCAAAAATGAAAGTAAGGTAGAGATTAGAAGTAGGCGGGACCTTTTTCAAGGCGTCGGGATCGGGTGTTTTTAAGCTCGGGATTTGGGGATTGATCCTTACGGGATCCGGGAATATATTTTTCGATTTCGGGATTTCGGGATATGCATTTCTTTAAATTCTGCATCTCGGGATTTCATGGTTTTAAGCCCGGGATTTCGGGATCAGGACCCGTCCGACCACCCCTCAAATTAGCCTTAGTCATTATCATACATGATTCATATCCTACCATTGGCATGTTAATAAGGCTCGCAAAAGAAAAAGAAAACACTGATGGATTGTCCTAGAAGTATATTTTATTAGACTAATAATTGTCTATATATAAGCAGTTATATTTATTTCATGTTTGAAACGGTGCAAATTGTTAATTTGATTTGACTTTTACCAAAAGAAGCATTGTAGCAAAGGAGAATAATTGTGGTCTGAGGCCAGACACACGAACATAATTGAATTTAACAGAAAGGAAACAAATATCGGACTTTGGAAAAAGGGAGAGGGCTTTCTTCTTCTTCTTCCTTGCTTAGGACTGGATTCTTAAAAGAATGTTACAAGTCCACTAGACGGAGAATACCTTTTGATACCTTTTATGAAATTCTCCATACATAATATCTTTTACAAAAAATCATCCTACAACAGTCTACAAGCTGTATATGCCCGCGATTTCGCGGGTGTGTTCTAGTTGTTTTTAAAGATGTATCTAGTTGAATACCAATATGTCGAGAAGAAGTTACATAGATGATCGGTTCTTGATATATATATGTTGGAGTAGAAGTTCTGCGTTTACCAAATAATAATAATTTGCTTTTTGCTGATGAAAACGTGAAACCCCACATGTTACTATAGTTCTCACATATTGTTACCATCCGTTGTGTCGAAACGCAGTTTGTAGCAATAATAGCAATATCGTCTGCCTGAACTGGAGAGCTAGCATTAAGATCATGAAAGAATGCACCTTCTTTTGAAGATTCTAGTTCGTTTATAAGGTCATTTATAAAGATCAAGTACAGTTTAGCTGACAACGACTTCCCTGGCGAATACCACGCTTTAGTTCAAACCATTTAGACAATTTACCATTTGAAGACACGGCACCATACAGATTAGTGTACATACTATCAAGCAAAAGCCAAAGTTTACCATGAGCTCCGTACTCGTGCAGTTTTAAACGAAATCCATCATGCGGAACAGTATCAAAAGCTTTCGTGCTGTCAAGTAAAACAATATAAATAGTCCCATTATTTTCAATATGATGAAAAGTTACTTCTTGAAGATTAAAAGACGCATTGAGGCTGCTTAAGAGCTTTTGATACGCTACTTTCTGTCCGTTTGGAAAATCTGTTCGTATGCTGGAGACATTGATGTCGGTTAGTTTTTCGAATACTTTTGTAATACTTGGTACTAACGAAATTCCCCGATATGAATTTGTATTAGTTCGGCTTTTGTTATCACCTTTATACAGGAGGATAATCATACGTTTGTACCATTCTTTTGGTACGTAGGCATATTGCAGAATCAGATTGAATAAATAACACAAATGTTTCATAAACAGTTTGCCACCGAAACGCAGGTGTTCGTTAGCAATGTCATCATGACCACATGCTTTGTTGCATTTTAGCTTATTACATATGTCATGTACTTCCGAAAATTCAAAAGTAATCCAATTGGCTGAAGTGTAAATTAGAATCCTATTATATTCCACCAAGATTTTTCATTGCTAAAAAAACTAAGTTTATTTTGAATTACATTCCTCTTTGCTTTTTATGCCCCACCTACGATAGAACTACTTAGAGGGGCATTATATTTTCTGGTATGTGCGTCCTTCAGGTTACAGTTTTTGGTCAAGGTAGTTTTTGATGAAGTTGAAGTTCAATCAAATTGAAACTTAGTACACATGTTCCTTATGATATGATCTTTCGAATTTTAATGCCAAATTAGAGATTTTATCCCATTTTCACGATCCACTGAACATAGAAAATGATAGTGCGGATGGGGCATCCAAGTACTTAGGACACATTCTTGTTTTTGAAATGTTTTTTCCGCTCTATATTAGACAGAGATATGTGGACTTTTCGGACTTGAAGTTAAGGAAGTTCCCAAATTTTGATCTTGATGTCCAGCTCTATTGCAACCCAGCTTGATCTCAAAATAGATATTGAAATATTTATACAAATGTACTAGTGCACCAATACATTGAAAACACAACAAGATTTCAATGATGTTAAAATGGCTTATCTAATTTTCATATTGCATCCTATTGTATTCCACCAAGGTTCTCCATTGCTCCAAACTAAGTTTATTTTGAATTACATTCCACTTTGCTTTTTTTGAACTAATAGATGAATTATGTCGCTATAATAAGTTTATTATTTTGAAATAACTCATTAAAAAAACACGTAAAACATGATATATCTATCACATAAAGTTGACTGTAAAATTTTTTTGTGTTTAATGCATTTATAACTTCAATTTTCATTTCGTTTGAAAAAAAATATATATTATTTCAATTAGTTTTCTTATAATTTGTTTGTATTTTGTTTATTTTAAAATTAAATTTCTTTCTGTTTCATTTATTTTTAAAATTTAATACGTTTCTGTTGGTTTTTTTTTTTGTCTTTTTTTAATTTGATTTATTCATCCTTTATTTCATGTAAATAAATCTGTTAATTTTGATTGCTTGCAATGTAAAATATCATGTGAATACTTTTAATTATGTTCTCTGCAGTTTCGTATACCTATGTATTAATATAAATTTCATGTTGCTTACACATGATAATGTTGTTATTTAAATGTGCTATAGCATAACTGTGCTTATTGCAATAAACGTATTTATCTTATCTTTATCTTTTCAAATTACTGTACATTAATTACTATGTATCGTTACGGCAATCAACGATGCATCCTTTAATCAACAAGAAATATTTTAGATTTAACAAAGTCTGTGATTGGCAATCAAGCCAATAATTAACAAAATCTTTGAAACTTTTACCACGAGTTGAACACTGCTTAAATGGGTTGAGAAACGAGTTGAGCATGAGTTTCCAATTAGAGACCGGTATTACTTATTGTCAATTAAAAATATCTACTATAAAAAATCGTAATACTTCAAATGTCACTATTAAACTTATTAAACTTCAAACCGTTATACTAAGCAGTCAGAAATCAGCAACCATAACTATGCTTTCAAGAAGATTATTCGACATACTAGTAGACGAAGAATTTGATACAATTCCAGCATTTGTATCTTCTTTGAGTTTTGATTCTCCTCCAGTAAAGGCTAATGACCTTATGTCTGTGATGACTCCGAACAGCAAAAGAAATCTGTTTGCTGCTGATGACGATGATTCAGGTCTCGGGATGGAGGACCATATTACATCGAGTTTGCCGAAATCCACCAAAAGGCAGCGTGAAAACGACGATAACTCAAGATGTTCAAAACGTCCAAAAGTATGTTTAGATATAAAGGCTGTGGTAACCAAACTTGAAGAGAACGACGACTTCATTGCCGATGGTAGTAGAAAACATACTTTACCAACTGTCACTGGAAAGCATTCTGATTTGAAAAGCATCACTCCACAGACACTTGCTGATGTTGTAAACGGAGACTACGATGACGTCATCAGTGACTACAAGATCATCGACTGCAGATACCCGTATGAGTTTGAAGGCGGACATATTACAGGAGCAGAGAATATGTATTTGCACGAGACCATTTTAACTTTACTTCGGCAACCCACTAAAGATAAACAGATTGTCATCTTTCACTGTGAGTTTTCTTCTGAAAGAGGTCCAAAAATGCTAAGATTCCTAAGAAGCAAAGACAGAGAACTCAATAAAGAAAACTATCCATTACTGAACTTTCCTGAAATTTATTTACTTGAAGGTGGTTATAAGTCATTCTTTAACGAACAGCCTAAACGTTGTGACCCAGTGACCTATCGACCAATGCTTCACTCTAACCACTCAGAAGATTTACGACATTTCAGAGTCAAGTCAAAGTCATGGACTTTTGGAGAAAAACGAAGATTTGCCAGAAAATCGATGAAATTTTAGGACTGTAATGCAACTGGTTATTACAAATAGTGCTTTAAATAATCTGTGATAAAAGAACTTTCAGTGCTTTGTTTTAAATAGTATTTTTATTGTACTTGATAGCTATATTATACACATTTATTTTTGAGATATTAAAGGTTACACATAGTTATATTGTATTTTACCTTTTATCCTTAAGAAAACCACAATAGGCCTATAGTACCCACTACGTGAAATATGATTTTGATGGTATCATGAAACCAGAAACATATATAGTGTATATCATATATAACTTTATTTCCTCCTAAAGGAGATTGACATACGACAAAATGCATAAACTATGTACAATTCCGGTAATACAAACAACTAAAAAAATATTGTTTTCGGAATATATTTTACAAATAAAAATTAAAAAAAAAGGAGACACTACATTTTGCGATGATCATTTTACAAGAGAAAATAATTTAAATTTCTCGAGATTAAGCTAGTTTTAGAGAGTCAACACATCAGTAGTCAACTGAGGGCGTAATATCACCAAGAATTTAGCAATCCGACGGCAACTAATGCAGGTGCCCCTTTTCACTTCAGATTTATTCCCAACATTGTTATTTGACAATCGATGACAAAAGGTGAATACATAGATGAGCATTGATATATACAAACTAATCTTACAGAAAAAGATCTAATTGTCGAGGTCTTCTATTTTGAAGGAGGGGATATGTTAAGTTATTATAAGATTTGTGGATTATATATATGCAAGACCCCATTCTAAATTAAGGGAACATAAATTGAAACATAAAAAAGTTATACAAAATTCGTTAAACAAAACAACTACAAAAAGAGATATTTTTTACTTTTTCATACACTGTATCTGTATTGGTACATGTAGGATTTTATATCGGCTTGTATACACGGCGGAGAAGAGCGCTGTTGTTATTGGAGATGTTCCTGGTGAGCGATGTCAATGCCTCTACAGAATCTGTATGCACAACTTTATCTGGCAGTTGGTTCTAGTATATGGTTGTTTCACAAAAAATAATAATGTTTTTATTGACTATTGTGGCATATTGTTGTCTGGCACTTTAAGCCCTCTAGTATGTGTTGTTTATTATGTGCCGTCACAGTCAATCATATTGTCTGTTTCACAATTTTAAAATATTTTGGTTTTGATTATTCTTTTCGGTTTTGCTGGTGTGACAAAATTGTCGGCTGGCAGTTCCGACACCAGATTCTCAACAATCTTGAATATAAGGATTAGACGGAGACTGTGTCTTCGTTCCTCTAGTGTCTCAATTTCAAGCTGGCGTCTTATGTAGGTGATGGAACCGGTTCTCGACTCCTGTAGTTTTCCTTAATGAATCGTATGCCTCTGTTTTGTATACATTCCAATTTGTTTACTTGTATATCCGCTTTCATGTATGGGTTCCAGATGGTTGCACCATATTCCCTAGGCTACATTTCTACATGCTTCTAGTATCTTTCTCAAGTTCCTCCTAAGTTAGCCCAAGGTGAATTTGCATATAAATGAACTATAATTAAATATAATACAAGACATTCTTTATTGTCTTAATTTCGTTTTGGAGTCAACTCAGTGACCGCCAAGAAATTAGAAATCCGGTGGGAAATCCTTCTGTAGACTGGCCATGTGAATTATGAATTTTTCAAATTGCAGTAGTATCGAAACAGTCAAAATATTGAATGATAGAGATAGACCATTTTGTAAATATACCAAGGGGAAACTTCGTGCAAAGCAATATTATTTATTGTTTCGTTGCATTTAATAGAAAAAATGGATTTTGTGGCAAATAAAACCAAGATTTTTGTAGAAAATCCTCAAACTTTATAAAAGAGATTTTTGTAATAAAATAGAAAAAAAAAGATTTTATACTCACTTGTTTTTCTATGATGTGCTAGCATTTTTTTTTAACAAAAAGTCCTGAACAACTTCTTTATTAAAAAAAAAACTCGTGCTGAGTCACTAAAGTCGAGCGCATCCTAGAAGGTGCACTTGAATTGGTCTATATTTATATTTGTTTTAACCAATATCTAAATTTATAAACTTGATAAAAGGAAATCATTGCTAGCACTGCATGTAATAATCCTCTATCTATCAAGCACCGAATTGCCAAATGTTAGAGAACAAGGGGAAAGGCTATGGATTTTCTACAAAATTTCCATATGTTTAGCATAGAATCATCGAACACATGGGTACATAATCCTAACTAATGACATGTGCAATAAATAAATCAGATATTGATTGGATAGCTCGAGTATCAGAAATCTTCCTATGCAGTAATAATCTTTTTTGCAAAAATACAACTAGCAGACGTATTGTTTTGAATGACTGAATTGCAATCTACTGCGACTCTCCTGTATTGAACGTACGTAAAACATATACTTCCTGTTTATAAAAAATTGAAAAGAAATCGTCTCAAGTTCACAAAATCATAAAAAATGGAACAGAAAACAGTGTCTTTTGGATTTTCAAAAATAAAAAAGAACAAATCTTTGGGAATATCCAAAATTAGCGAAGGAGAAGTCGAAAAGAACGAAGAGGCAGAATTTGTAACCGAGGTTGACGAGAACTTTGCTAAAAGGTAACAAAAGGCTTGGAAAGTTTTGTTGGGGTTCGTGTTGCTCAGACTTATTTTTCTATTTTTTGTGTTGTGAACTATTGTTTGTCTTATTCTTTTGCCAGTCAGTTTTTTTTTTTATCTGTGAGTTTGAATGTCCCTTATGTTTCTTTCTCCCTTTTTTGAAAAGGTGTTGTTTGAGGGTAACATGAAGGAACGAATAATATTGTTATTAATTTATTATCCGAATAACACTTGTAATGACCGAATAATATTGTTATTAATTTATTATCCGAATAACACTTGTAATGACCGAATAACACTTGAAAATTCAATAATATGAGGCAGGCATTACCTGTGAATGGGGACGAAGTCTGTATTATTTATTTTTTTATTCAAACATGTTATTAAACGGAAATACCGTAACATTTCCAGATATTGGTTCTGTTGTTAGGGATTTAATTGTGAAGTTATTTAAGTTATGACTTCATATTAATGTCAACAAAGAAAAGCTGTTATTTGGTAACGTTTTTTTTAATCATATCAAACAATTTATATTAAAAATGATTGGGTGTTGAATTCCTACCTATATTTGTTGATATGTTGATAAATATACATTTTATTCAAAGTCTCATGCCTACAACAAGACCGGAACAGGAAGCAACAAGACGGGTACAGGAAGTAGATCTGAAAAAAAGTTAACGATTTTGAGTTCATTAGTAGAATGAAAAATTTGGGAAAATTTTCCCGATTTAAAATTTTTATTTTTTTATTGATTTTACTACCGTAATTGGGGACTTCGTCCCCATATTAGCATATGTTGGTGACTTTTAACCATTGATTAATAATAATATATTATCGATGTATTTTATAACTTAAAAATAATTTACAGAAAGCAGGTAAGTTCATAAAGATAATTTTAATTTAGTGTGTACATCGAACATGGCGACCATTGTGATTTCTGTGGTCGCCATGTTCGATGTACACACTAAATTTTAAAAGTTTTTTATGAACTTATCTGCTTTCTGTAAATCATTTATAGGTTATAAATTCTTCGGTCATTCGAGGTACCTGTTGTTTGAAGTGGGTATGTATCTGTATATGTACATGTATGAACATGTTGTGGATATCAATACTGTCTTTAAAACAATGGTAGCGGCAGCACTGTCAATTTGTTAACAGTGTGAAAGCAGTTTTGAAGTTCTCAATGATGATGTGTGCTCTACACTGTGGGTCTCATTGGGGTCTAATCGCGACACAGGATTGCCGATTTTTTGTAAGCTTGATATGTGAAAGTCAAATTCTTGTGCCGTGAAAACGAGAAATGAAGTCTAGCTGGACACGGGAAATAACCAAAAAATGAGAATTGCTTCTGTACATAGTGAAAGCAGGTTATGGGAATCAGACAAATCAGTAAGTGGGATCCGGGATCAGAACCCCCGAATGAGACTCCCTACACTCTTATAATGTGTCTTCAAGTTGGTTCCACTGACTAGTTCACTGTTTTAAGAAAACAATGAATTAGGGTAAAGTTAGTTCAATTTCAAAACACTTTGTGCATGTTGTGTTGTTCCTGACTTGTTTTTCAACAATTGTCTGACAATTGCCAAATTTATTGGCAGTATTAAGTAATTGATCTTATTGGATGTGCCTTTTTTAAATATGTGTCTGGTTCTATAACAGGAACCAGCCCCTGTACTAGCCTGTACAGAAATATTCACTTCTGGCTTGTGTGCTTGTCTTTATGACCTGTAAATCCAGTTTAGAAAGGATGTTTGAGATGCATCTCTGGATTTGTAGTCTCTTGCAGCTTGTCGCTGTATTCTTTTTGATGATGTTAGTATTCTATTGCTCCATACTCAATTTAGGCTATCATCTTTTAAAAATAAACTGATTGAAAAATTTATGTCAACATTTATCATGTTTTTATGACATCAATTTCTTTTCTGGATGGTGAAATTAAATTAAAAAATAAAAATGATATTCTTTTATTTGCTGAAACTTAATTTTCATTAACCAGTTGATTATTATTTTATTATCAATATGTTTAAACAGTCTTGTCTGGTTAAAGAAAGAATATTTTTTGGCAGATCAATATGAAGTAAAAACTATTTTATGTTTTTCTATTTCATGTATTTTGTCTTAAAGTCATACATTACAACACAATACACTTGTTATTTGTAACGCCAAATGAAAGTGAAGTGATAAAATATTCCATTTCCATATTAATTTATGGTTTATTTGTTGCAGCACAAAACCCAAAGTCAAAGAGTATGTAATACCCTTAATCAAAGAAAACAAGTGGAGGGTAAATGCATCTGGAAATCAAATTGAAGACAGTGCTGTTCAGGAACTGGTAGAAGGTAAAACTAAATCTTGTAGAAATGTGGTTTGCAAACATTTCTTAATTTACAACTATAAAAAAAAATCTATAGATTTGGCATGATTGCTCAACAGGACAACTGTACTATATATTCCTGAATTGCTGCAGGCACATGAAGAAAGTGTTGGTGTTAAACATGAGAGAGAAGGTAACAGAGCCTTCAACAGTTGGTATATGCCTATATGGACTGTCAAGCTCTTAATCACCTCCTGTTAATAGAAATGATGGGAATAAGGATACTATACTGCTAAAAGACCTGACATTAGTGCAAAGCACCTGATTTTGGATTCACACATGAACAAGTGTCCATATAACATAAGAAAATTCAACAACAGCAAAAGTGTTAAAATAAAAACAGCAAACACAACTTGTGTACCTGCACAACTAACCAAATATTCTCAAAACTGACAACAAGTAAATCAACATCAAGACACAATTAAAAATATTTTGGTTTGCCCAAACCCTACCCAAAGGTTGAGACAGTGGGTAGGTAGGTAGGCATTTTCTTTTTTTTTTCAAAGAGAGAAATTGAAGAATCGGGTGTTTATTAGTCTTCATGCCTATTTGATAAAAAAAACCTTCTTCAAATCAGGACAATAAAAGAATTTGAGTAGGCAGCTTTTTTTCTGGGTAGGTAGCGTTAGGGCAAACAAACCTATTCTTTTTTATGGCCTCAATCAAACCAAGTGTCTAGATATAAAATAGTACACCAACAATAAACTGTCCTCAGCAATCAACACCAATAAAAAAGTGACCAGATAAAGAACAACTCAGAAAACTGCAATAGTCTACATACAAGGACAACTCAGAGTTCTGCACCAATAAACGTTAACAAAAAAAGATAATTCAAAATTGATGGATTGTTGGTATTAATTAAACATAAACAAATAGGACATTAATATTGAACTAAAAGTAAAAGGTGACTTATTGGTCCATTGGGCTGGGTGTATTATATATGTAATTATATTTTGTACAAATTTATATATTTATGCTAATTTACACATGTCACTATAATAAACAATTTACTTACTAACTTACATAAACAAATAGTACATTTTTGTAAGGTGATTTGTTAGTTAATGAGATGTATAAATTCATTTACGCAAAATGAATCGAAGCATCTAAATTAAAGTGTATATGTATACTTAATTGACATTTTTCAGATGCAAGAAAGTTCCAGGAAGCTGAACAAGGAAAGGGACAGACTGATATGGGATTAAATATTCCTCTTTTGATGCAAAACAAAATTCCTGAAGGTTTTGAAACAGATGATAAGTTAGATGTAGGCTTAAGACCTGATGAGGTACTATAAAAAAAAATTAAATTAGGAATATTTTATAGTCATGTACATTATACTTTCAAATAAATATGTAGAATATTTTTCAGCTGTGCATTATTGGAAACTTAATGCTTATATCAGTTATATTAATGTTGGAATAAACACAATCTAACAATTATCTGTGTGACTCTTTTGATTTGGCACACACTGATATTTTGTTCAAAGTTTATTTTAACATATTTTATAATTGTAATTTTCATACATGTATATCCTATTGTTGCTTTTTTGTATTTAATAGAAATAATTTCAGGATTGTTTTTTCTACAAGATAATTTTAGGTTGCATATATTTATATGAAATTAATGCAAATGATATTTTAATGAACAAATTATTCAAATTCCTTACACTTTTGAACTAAATAACCATTTTGCTGTATTGTTATACTTTTAGTCAAACACATTTAAGTGATGCCAATTAGATATTTATCAATTATATATCTCATGTATATATTTTAATATATTTTGGAATTGTATGTGCACTGCATACATGTT
Source organism: Mytilus edulis (assembly GCA_019925275.1). Taxonomy (NCBI): domain Eukaryota; kingdom Metazoa; phylum Mollusca; class Bivalvia; order Mytilida; family Mytilidae; genus Mytilus; species Mytilus edulis. The sequence goes on along the minus strand of CM034349.1, from coordinate 17,748,106 downwards.
TAGTGGACTTACTTTATAAAGAAACATGTGTTAGCATAAAAGTGTTGCCAGTCACAATATTATAATATTTAATTTTTCATTGGTATATTTATAGCCTGAAGAAAATGACTATGAAGAAATACCTATAGACCAGTTTGGGTTAGCCATGTTAAGAGGAATGGGATGGCAAGAAGGACAGGGTATAGGAAAAAATAATAAGTATGAGAAACAGTAGAATACTTGCTGAATCTGTTGATAATGCAAATTATCCCTATTTTACAAAATTTCCTTTAATCTTAGTTACTGATAATTTCCTTTCTCAGCACAGTAGAGTGGTCTGAAAAATTATCACTAGAAATTAAGGTTGAACTTGCCAGTGTCAATGAAATTAATAGGTCATAGGTTATATAGCAATAAACAGATTATCATTGGTCATCTCAATACATACCGGCTCAAGTGAGTAAATCAATCTCGTTCAGATGATAAACAATAATCTATAAATATTTAATAATTTTATCTTTAGAATTTCATCAGATTAAATACATGTAACAAACTAGAAGCAAATTGCTTGACTCACACGATCTTCATTTCAGAATTGTAAAAGACAATTTTATAAGTAAAAATCAGATATTTACACATTTTACTATGCATATTTAAACAATTTCTGTTATTTCAATTTATTTACATAGAGCTGTAGCTCCTGTGAATGCTGTATTGAGACCAAAGGGCCTTGGCTTAGGAGCTGATAGGTCACAAGCAGCCCAGTTGAATGATTCAAAGAAAGGATCAGGAAAAAATGACAATGAGGAAGCACTAGTTTTGAAGAAGGGAGCTTACTGTGTTCTTCTAAAGGGAGCAAATAAAGATATGTATGGAATTGTAAGTTGTGTGAAAGTAGTATAAAGAAAAAAGGACAACACTTATAGACTTCATAGACTAGGCTTCAAATCTGTAAGCCATGTATTTATTATTATTCCTTAGATTAAAATACCAATTAACGTGGATTTTGTGGGATTTATATGTTCAGCAAATTACTTATTTTCTATATACATGTAGGAATGTATGAAGATATTGTTAAAACCAGAAAAAATATAAGTTTTCCTCAATCCATGAAAATTCAGGGGCGTAGCTAGAAAGAAACGATGTGCAAGCAACTACCGCCGAAAAATTTTTGGGACCCTTTTATGCAGAAAAAATGTTTTTTTTTCGGTTTTCGGTCATAGGACTGTTAAAAGGGGAGCTATATGTAGATAGGACTTATAAAAAAATTATGAATGTAAAACTATTAATAAATCTTCTGAATAGAGTAATACATAAACAACACATATTTGTGATACAAAATTTACTCAAAATTGTCCAAAATCTGCTCTTCGTGTCTAGGCAGAAACAAACTTCTGTATTACTTTAATTGTCAATATTCACACTGAAATCGCGATGAATATGCAGTAATGCTAGTAACTGTCGTTCATTGTTGATCGTACATTTGTTTTCAACATACTTAGTACACTGATAGATCTCCATGGTAGCACTTGCGAGATGTTATGAACCAGCGTACGTGTTCGGCATCGAGCGACCTCCCAATTGAATTCGTCAAAATCACATGCTAGGTCAGTTTCGTATGTCTCAGATAATGTTGAGATTTTTTCGTTTGTTATATTTCTTACAACACGATGGAGCAGATACAGCGCAAAAGTGCGATTTTCTGATAATACTAGACGCGACTCCACTCTCCAGTTCCCTTATCATATCATATGGTCTATGAACGCAAAAAATAATGAGACTTTCCTATACTGTTTTGGCGTGTTTGCAGGGTGATATTGGCTCTGGTAGTCTATCGACCACATCGCCTCGGCATATTTTCAACGATATCGAGGGGTTCTGATAATTCTAATGCCGATTGGTACATCTCATTCCAAACTGATGAACCGTGCACTGTAATATGTGCTCCAAAAACTACAGTTCTTAGACTGAGTATTACAAATTCAAATCTAGTAAAAGATACAAGTTACTGTCCTATTTTGTCATAATCTCCAATGAAACTTTTATTTTGAAACCAAATAACGTTATTTAATGAAATTTCATCAATTAAAAAAGTGACAACATAGGTGTTTCCTTTAACATTCAATCTATAAATTTTTATTTTGCCATTTTTTTTTTGCATGCCGAATCGATGTGCACGCAACTGCGTGTTAGCGTATAGGCAGCTACGCGCCTGAAATTGATAACCGAGATTATTCCATATTAGTATTATTTTAGTAGGTTTTTCTATATGAATTGGATTTTAAATAAAAAAGCATATTCACCTGGAGAAAAGTGTTTTTCACTGCGCTAAACGTCACACGCTTTTACATGAAACGTTATAGTAAACTGTTTGGTGTACAATTGGTTTGAATAAATATTTGTCATTAAATACATTGTTTTCTCTTTAGATATGGAATAAAACAATTGCTGTCTTTTGTTTCGGTAAATATGCGGTTTAATTGACTTTTGAAAAACTGATATTCACTGAGGCCTTCTGTCAATTAAACCGCATATTTAATATATAATTGTATAGTATAAGAAAATAAAAGAATGAACAGATAACAATATGGCATGTTTTCAGATTTTAATTGAATAACTTTCACTTTGTTAAATACCATGTAGGGGCCTTGGGGCTGAATGTAAAGTAGTTACTACTGTTATCACTAGCAAGTCAACACTGAGGTTGTGAGTTGGAATATCGCTCGTGCGGGTGCACATGACTCCAATCTTAATTGACTAGGATTGTCAGTTTTCTTAACAAAGGTCATTGGTTTTATCCGGCAATCCGGCTTCCTCCACCAATAAGAACTGAAGGCCAAATAGCCTAAATTCAGTGCTTAAAAGTGGCGTTAAATACCAAAAATCAAATCAACTTAAATACCATGTAATGAAAAAGATAGGAAATTTCTTTTCAAGAGTTAATTTTCTAACCTCCATCATAGGTTTGAATATGTCTGCAACAGACTCTATGTCTTTTCTTATGTATATCACCTATGAAATGTCTTAATTTGTTGAAGTTGTTCACTTCCATTTGATAGATAATTAGGTATGAAATAGATAAATAGCTAATATTTGGAGGAAAAAAAGTTAAAATGACTATAATATTTATACTATTTTTGCTGTTTCGTATAGATATTGATATAAACAATATAATTTGATCAAATACAATAAGTTGTATACAACTAAATTAACAATTTATTTCTCTTTTTATCAACAGATAGAAGGTTTAGATGAAGACAATGCAAGAGTGATGGTCAAGCTAACATTGGGTGGGAATATGGTCACTCAAAGTCAATACTCAATCAGACTGGTAGATAGCCATGACTATAAAAAGTACTCTAAATATCTCAGTAAGTACCATCAGAACAATGGAAAGTTACAAATAAAATTTATTATTGACATTACCATTAATTCACGGTTTTGACTCAATTTTCATGATTTGAATAAATGAGAATAAAAATGAATTCACATTTAAGTCAATTACTGAATAGCTATTTTAATAGATATAGGAAGATGTGGTGTGAGTGCCAATGAGACAACTCTCCATTCAAATAACAATTTATAAAAATAAACCATTATAGGTCATGTACGGCCTTCAACATGGAGCCCTGGCTCACACTGAACAAAAAGCTATAAAGGGCCCCAAAATTACTAGTGTAAAACCATTTTAAGTCCAGTTTTATTTTTTAACCAGATTTTGAAGTAAAAATCGGTTATTGATTTGGGGATATTTTGCATAAAATTATCATCTTCCAAATTGAAGACATAATCTAAAACAACAAAACCAATTTCTTCTGCATTTTTGCAACAAGATGAGCAAAGTTTATTCCTCCAAGCATGTTTTATTTCTGATTAACACCACACAATAAAAATTACTGAAATGAAGTTACTGTAATTTCAGAAATTAATGTGAGGTATTCATTATTGCGAAAAATGCGCCAAAGTTGTACACTCAATAATTTAAAGTCGCATTTTGAAATATTTTATATGAATTAAACAGATTTTTTCTCAAAATCTAAAGTCTAAAATCACAAAATCACAATAATAAATGCACGCAACTAATTTCTGAATTTACAGTAGTTAAATTTCAGGTAATTATATGACACCAAACTAGAGGAGGACTTTACATAATTTGCAATTGTTATACAGTTTATTTTAAGCATAAAGACAAAGTAAAATCAGTATTTTAATATACTCAATAAACACATTGCAGACAAAGTAAAAGCAGACAAATACAAGGAAGAAGAGGAAAGAAAGAAGGAGAAGGATAGAAAAAGAGAAAGACATCACAAATCAAAGAGAGGCAAACATAGAGATGAAGATTCTGACCATGATAGTAAACATTATGAAGAAGATAATAGACAACCCAGTTCTGATTCTAGGAAAAGAAAACATGATAGGTATATGTTTGTTGATTAGTCCCCTACCGACGACGTCAAAGGGGACTTTAGGTTTGCACTCTGTCCGTCTGTCTGTCTTTCTGTCCATCAGTCAATTTTCCACACTTTTTTTCTGCATGCCTGAAATATTGATTTGAAAATTGGCATATAGTTTTATCATGATGAGTTACAGATCAAGTTTAAATTTTGTTTTATTTTCAATCAATCTGCATTGATAATATTTAAAAAAAAAAAAAAAAAAAAAAAAAGTTGGTGCACAAATATGACAACCAGAAAAAACATCCTGAAATTATCTTTCAAAGATAATGAGAACATGACTTATGGAAGTTCTTGTGGTTTAAAAAACCTATACTGCAACAAAGAATTTGGAAAACAATAAGGTCTAACTGCATGTATTTTACTTTTTCAGATTAGATGATTATGCAGACAAACACAAAAGCAGTCAGAATGGTAACAGCCGATCTGAGCCTCTTTGGATAAAACCTCAGATCCGAGTCAGAATTATAAGTAAAGATTACAAGAAAGGCAGATATTATAATACAAAGGTAGTGTTCTATAAAAAATATTTTTTAAAGAAATTTCTTAACCTTGCTTTAGTATTGTATTGTTTCTTTACCTACATATAACTTGATTTTACGGAACCAAGCTCTGCTAAGTGTTAATATGAAAAATTAATTTGCAACAGAAAAACATATGTTACAGGTAGGCCAAGCATGAAATACAATATAGTTTTATTTTTTAAATTGTCCAATATCTTCAATGCTGTAGTAAAAAGTGAAAATCCGGCACTAGGAATGTAGAAGATGTCCAGAAATTCAAGTTTATGTAAAACCATTGAAATTTGTTGCAGATATTTTGATGACTGCCATTTGATAATTGGGGAGGAAAGCTTTAACCATGTTTGTTTATTTAAATATCAATATTGAGCATAGTTTAGCCATATGAGGGAATTTAGTTCCATGGAGACATTTGTTTTATATGTTGAATTAGAAACTTCAAAGAACTAACATATCCATGGAAATGTTTCGTAGCATAGACTATCATGATATTAATAACTCATAAATTGATTATTTATATTTGCAGGTAAATGTTATAGACGTGTTGTCCCTAGATAACTGTGTTTGTCAGACTGATGATGGTAAAGTTTTGGAGGGTAAGTTTGATATGCACTTTAAATTAATTTAAGAATTACAAGTTTATTGATTAAAAAAGTATCATTGTGTTCTTCATATTATAGCGAGTAATTTTGTATTTTTATGCCCCATTTATGGGCATTATGTTTTCTGGTCAGTGCCTCCATTCCTCTGTTCGTTGTCTGTTCGTTCGTTTGTTCATTCGTCCGTCTGTCCCACTTCAGGTTAAAGTTTTTGGTCAAGGTAGTTTTTGATGAAGTTGAAGTCCAATCAACTTGAAACTTAGTACACATGTTCCCTATGCCATGATCTTTCTAATTTTAATGCCAAATAAGAGATTTCACTCCATTTATACAGTCCACTGAACATAGAAAATGAAAGTGCGGATGGGGCAACCGTGTGCTGGGGACACTTTCTTGTTTATTATAAATGTTGGCAATAACAAAAAGACAAACACTCCATTACAACATGCTATTATGGCCAGGGGGGATTGCTGACTATCCTTTTGGGTATAGCTGTGCCGATGGCACTTGCCAAATCATACCCTGTTCTAACCAGAAAACATTGAAAAACATACCCTGTTCTAAACAGAAATATTGCAAAACATACCCTGTTCTAGACATGCTCAGAAAATGTATAAATGTAGACCCGGGTTCTAAACTGTATCTCAAAGAGTTAAATAAGCAATCCTGTTCTAGAAATACTTTTTTTTAAAAACAGCCTGTTCTCACCAGCAGGTCATGAAAAGGGGACCCTGTTCTAATCAGCAAGGTATGAAAAGGCGACCCTGTTTTGCAGCACACTTGTACCACTAAAAATATAGGAAGTAACTCCCCTGGGTATTATGGATATTATTTATGGAATCAATTGTTGTTTTTGACTTCATATACTACTATTTTGTACTTTACATGTATCTCATATGATTGATTGTTAGTTTCTTAATGGTACTAAAGCACATTTTGGCTTAAAACAAATTAAAGAATCTTAATAAGCTGGAGAAAACTGATCTATGTTCAAAAATAAAATAAAAACACATAAAATTTCATTTTTCTTTGAAATACAACTTTTCAGACTATTTTTTTTTTAATTAGATACACAAGTAAGGCTTTCACCAGATTTAATTTCAATGTATCTTTTTGTAGAAATTTCTCAATCTGAACTGGAAACAGTAATTCCAAAGCAAGAAAATGCCCATGTACTTATTGTGAGTGGGAAACAGAAAGGACAGGTAACTTACTTTACATTATGAACAAATATGGTATACATCAATGACAGCAGAAAAATTAAGAGTGAGAGGCTTTGTTCCTCCTCATAAATAGAGGTAATCCAGTAACAGTGTGGACAACCGCAATACTCATGTTGGTAATAATACTGAATCATTTACCTTTAACTGGATAACTTGAACCATAACAATGTCTCAGTCTGTCAGAAGCCTACCAGTGGTGATTTAAATATATAAAAGAGTAAAGTTCATGCATGTGCATGAGAAGAAAAACAAATGTGAAAGTATTCAACATTATAATCAACACACAAAGTTTAGTACTCTGCTAGTTATTCATATTATTTGATCTATGCGTTTAGAACCTTTGGCTATCTCACAGTTTGCATGTCTATAACTAGTACAATGTGACACTTATTTCTTGTAGAATATTTATGAAAAAGTTTTTTTTTTAAATAATCAATAATGAATACCTCATGACAGATCAGATATGTGCATTGATGAGGGATATTTGGACGCTGTTCATTTATTCATATTGTTCTTCTTTTACAGTTAGCCAGAATAATGAAGAAAGACAAGTCAAGATATATAGCAACATTACAATTATTGAGGGATAGAGATGAAGTGATCAATATAGACTTTGACAAAATATGTGAATACTCAGGAAATATAGACGAAGAATATGATTATTAACATTTTATAATTTTTAGGTGTATTTTTTTAATGTTATACATAATAAATAATTTTTATAACATACTTTTTTTCATAATTTGAGTCAAGTAGAAACAATATAATTACATGTTTTGTATTAGATACTGAATGAAAATATACTAGTACACCAGGCAAAAATAACAAGTGTTGGCACATACAAAAATGTTTTATTTACTCAATGGATGTATATATAAGGGAACTCTACCAGCACAAAACATAAGAGGCGTTGGTTCAGCAGCTCTTTATTTATCTTTATTTAAAATATATGTAAAAATATCTGAGGTCATGATTAAATAGTCTTAAAACACCTTAAAGTAGGGACTCTGTAGGAACGTCACGTTAAAAAACCTATATCTGCCGCAATGTATTTTTTTGCATTGCAACGTTTTTGTAACTGCAAATAAAACAACTTTTCCATCACTGTAAAAAATAAATAAAAATAGCTTGATAAACTACGGTATCTGCGCTTTTAATTTCAGTAATAATCTTATATTTAACATGTTATATAAGCTAGTATCAAAACGTTAAACTATGATAAGAGTTGCCGTCAACGTCAAATTTCAGCTATCGAGAAAGACAAATACATACCCTTACCGTTCCTCGCGCTATTTATAGAAAGGTAAACAGACGACGAGAAATCACCCACAAGTGCATGAATGCACCAGGAAATCAAATTTGTAAGTATCTCGTGTAAAAGTGAAGAAGAAGGTAGTGAATTTTTGATAAGAACCACATTTTTCTATGTTTTTTGTAAAAAATAATTGTTATTTCTAAAAATAACCCGGGGATCCATACTTTTCCGAAATCTAGAATACTTTCTGCGTAAAATCATGTCTGATATGTGTTGATCTGTTCTACATATGCAAGGCGCGATCCTGGCAAAGATGCTATGTTTCGTCAAAGAAAAGACGAATAAAGATAGCCGTGAACGTTTACGACGTTACACAGAAGTTCATGAAATGTTTTTCTCCGTAGATTCAAGTTTAGCATAAACAATGCAATCGGCGCCTCGTACAAGTGTTTTCCTTGTTCATAAGCTTAATAACTATGTTTTATAATCATTTTTTATCAATTATTGTGTTTCATTTTTGTCGTCTTACACGGAGAACACTAAAGTATGACTTCACATTGGATAAATTTGATAATATCGATAGAATTTTTATATTTTATTATTTCAATATGGGTTAATTCCCTTTCCAGGTAAAAACTATTTGAGGCACTATGCGGGATAATAAATAATAGATACGCTTCATATGTTTTAATATATTTAAATGTGATAATGATTAATGTGGCCAATTCTGCATTTTGGTGAAAAGAATTGGTACTTCTGTTGTTAATCTTTTTTTTAAAGGCACATCCACTGAAAGTTAAAACTAGTTAGCTAAAAGCAGTAACACTTCCAGTAAATACACCAAGTTGAAATAATGTCTGTAAATGAGCAAAACAGGTAAATTGTGGAAAAAATCATGCAAGACACAAACTATATTTTTCCTCTGAATAAGTGTTAATTACTTTATTATACATATACTGTTATGTTTGCAGGTCACAAGTTGAAATCAGCTATCAAGTTATCAGAACTTTTAATAATGAAAGACTCAATTAATGCAGTGAGGTAAGACTTTGATTTTTGTTTAAGACCTAAGGGTCGACTACAGCATTAAAATATTTTTATCCCTAGACTACTACCGTTTCATAAGTAAATCCTCTTTAAAAGTGATGTGTCTTTTTAACTGTGTTGGATGTATGTATACACAGCCACGTCCAGTTGGAATGGAGACTTTAATTATGATGCATTGAAAGGAAATTGATTTGCATTTTGAATATTTAAGAATCCTTGCAATAAGTCATCAGATTTATATTGTTGATCTCTAACAAGGAAATGTTTTGTCATTTATCCAACATTTTAAGAATGATTGCTTAGTTATCATATTCTGTTCAACAATTACCTAAGTATCACCTAACACTATGTATAAAATTAAAATCAATACTTTCTGAAATCTGTAATGAGACTACATATGAGCATGCCATTCTGTGTGATGTTTTTTTCAGGTCTCATCAACTTTCTGTTTACCAAATTATTATGGCAGGAGTATAATTTTCACATTTCAACTAGTTTGCTATCCTGCACACAAATGGAATAACTGACACTAGACTGTACATACACCAATCATTTATTCAATCAATCTTTTATTTATCATAAGTTACATTGTAGTTTATAAAATGTCACACCCTTTTTTGTTGGACCAATTCATTAGGCCAAACACCTAAAATCAACATAAGCACACACACACCTAGTGTTTGTAAAAGCTATGTATATATTTCACCATGATTGCAAAATGAAGTGAGCTGTTATTTTACTTTTAGATAACAAAGTTGAAGAAGTAAACCAAAAGAAGCATTATTCTACAAGGTAAATATTATTTTTAAATGTCTGAATTATTTGTGGTATTTTAACATTTGAAGAAAGCAGTCTTATAAAAGATTGACAACTGCTACATGTAACCAAGAAATTTATCTTTGAAAGTGAAAGGCCAAAATTCAACAATATTTTTAGCAGTGAAATAATCCTTTAGAAAATTTTTAACAAATTAATTCAATGAGTTGAATCTAAAAGAAAAGAATGAACCTATTTATATCTCTTTGAAGTAAATGTTTAGTGCAGTTTGATGTCCTTTATTCAATGAATGTAGTACAATAAAAAAAAAATATGTACTGTACATGCAGTGGAAAATACTCTTCTTCTTGATTTTAGAAATATGTATCCACAACTACAAGCCCTTGGGTACAAGTTCTGTTTAGGAATAGCTGCACATTTGATAATTTTTAGCTCTTTGTCTCAAGGACAATGCCTTACTAATGGCATGGTTCTTGAATTGAGTAAACTTAAGGAGTCACTGAGTGTTACAAACAAGTTTGTTTATGTTTGGTGTTGTCAACTTTTGGGTAGAGATCTGGACATGTCCAAAAACAGTATAACAAAAATGAACAAATCTATAAAATATATTAGAAATAAAGAAAAAAAATTGCAAAAATCAGCAAGTAGTTTGGGGAAAGATAAACTTGGCAAATTTCTGCATGGCAAGTTCTTGCAATATCCGAATGAGCAACATCACAAAGTCTCTGCAACCAAACCTCTGAAGTCAGAATTGACAAAACAGGTCAATAGATGTAACAGCTTAATGAAACAAAACACTCTACTACAGAAATCTTACAGAAACAGTATTCAAAACATATTTAGAATGAAAAGAACATTGGTTGACTTAAAGTATAGTTTAGCAAACAGATCAAAAGCAGAAGTCAAATTACTGAAGTCAAACAAAATACTGAAGAATTCAGCTAAAAATGCAGAAACAGGTATGAAAGCAATGCAAAAATGTTTACAAAATGAAAAAATACGGATCAGATATATTAATAATATAACACGGATGGAAAAGAAAAGAACAATAGAGAAATGTAAATATTGGGAAAACATTGCACAAAAAACAAGATACCTAAAAGATCATTTACAAGCAAAACATGAGACTGAAGTAAAACTATTGCAAGAGCAGATACTTAATATGAGACAAGAACAAAAAGCAAACAAACATGAAATAAATAAAACTAAAGATGAGTTGCATTTCTTGTTGGATAATTTAAATGAACAAAAACAGGTAGACTTGACTGTACCGGCACCTAATGGGAAATATACCTTTTCAACAGATACTAATTTATGCATCATGGAATTGTTGAATGCAAATGTCGCCTTTGAGAAGGTATCTTGTGTCATGTCAAGTGTCATGAAACTATGTAATGTTGACAGTAGAAATAACATTTTCCCAAAGAAAGACTATGTCTCAACCATCAGTGCAACACGACTGTTTGTAAGTCAGGCTCATGCAGCAATTGTATGCTCTGAACAGGTAAACCAGACTTTATACACTGACGAAACAAAGAAGAATGGGCAACCATATGGGGTTTTCGTTACGACAAATGAGGACAAGAAGCCATTTCTTTTAGGGTTACGTCAAATGTCGAACAAGGCTGCCCAAACACAACTTGATGTATTTAAGCAAATCTTAGGTGATATTGAGTTGCGATATAATCAGGTGACAACTAATGACGTAAATAATAAATTATCCATCAAAATTTTACAAAATATAAAATGTACCATGTCAGATAGAGCTGCTACCCAGGTATCATTTAACCAACTCCTAGAATCTTATAGATCATCCATGTTACAAGAACATCTTGAAAATTATCACCTGTTGCAAGAACCTGACCAAATGTTACTTAGCAAAATGTACAATTTCTTCTGCGGTTTACATCTCCTAGTTAATATTGCTGAATTAATGAACAGCGTGTTCAATAATTTCCACAAAGATCCCCCCGAAGGTACTGAACATCCTGAAATAAGTCTGAAAGGTGAGTCCTCCGTTTTAAATGCTGTTAGAATTGCAAGTAAAGCATTAGCATCCGGGGCAGATGAGAAAAACGGTGTATATCTGGAATTCAAAACATACTTACAACGTCAACAAATCAATAGATATGAAATCAAACCTTTCCTTGGAAACCGCTTTAATGTTGTTTTCCACAATGCTGGAGCAATTTATCACTTGAGAAGTCATATCATGAATTTCTTAAAAAATGTTAAAGGCGAAGGAACACCAGGCAAGCTAAATCAGCTACTAAAAGCCGTACTCTCTTGTTTGCAGAATGACACAATAATGGTAGGATGTCGGGCTCTTGGTCTATTCAATAAATTTATTACCTCCCCATTGTGGAAAATACTTGAAGGCGATATACATATATTGCACATGAACCAGAAATACCAACAGTTAGTTCAATTTCTGGAAGATATTTCAACTGATGTTGAGAAAATTAAATTGTTCATGACAGGAGAACTCGTACCATTTCCATCTGTTGATGTGAAAAAGGATGAAATTTGGGCATCTCTTGTTAGCAATCACAATGATGAACAATGCGCTGCCTTTTTGATACAGATGTGTTCTGCTACTAGCAAGGCTTTATCACAAAAAGTAAAAGATCATTTAGGAGATGGCCAACATACACAATATGGTATCGATCGCAGCAAAACTTTCAATTCTGTTTTGCCCCATAATAAGTTACCAGAATTTATTTTTGGACATTTAGATTGGCTAATCAAACACAGACCCAATGCATCTCGCCTAGCAAATGAGGCCCACATAGTTTACAATGTGAATAAAACTGGTGCATGGCTAAATCAGCAGACAGAACAAAATGTACAGGAACTTATTAACAGATCAAAATTAAAAATTAAAGATATTAAAATTACTGAAAAACAAAGACTGCTGGATTTGAAAAATGAACTTGAAAGAATAAGTCGAGAGAAAGAAGAGAAAGCAAAAAGGATACTGATAAAGAAGTGTAACGAAAAAAGAAACTTGTGGAACACATTCTAAAATTAGGACTTTGGGACAATGCACGAAAGGTCGACCAGGAATTGACAAAAATTAAATTTATAAAGAACAAAAGAGAGATTTTAAAAACTCAAATAAAATTTAGGCAACTTGTTTTAGAACAACCTGGTGAAAAAACTTTGTTCCAAGTTTCCCAGGTGAACAAAAAGCCAGTCACAATTTCTCAGTTGACAAAAAACTTGAAAACATTGATTAAAAAACTAGGTAATGCAGCAGTTCCTACTCAGATCTTGGAACATACTATCGCTGAGGATTTACATGATTTTGGTAAATCATTTCTGTTCATAAAAATAAAGTTTCGGAAAGTTTAGAATAATTTATTACCAAAAGCTTACACAACTTTAATAAAATAAATTGTATTTTTTTAGAAATTTACTGTAAAAAAAAATGGCTTTAAATATTTTATTCTAAACATTTCAATAAAATCTTTCAGTATTTATTTTTGAGTGTTACTTTGTTGATGTTTATGTCTTAAATGAAACTCAGCTAGTTTGTTATGTAGTTTTTATAAAATAAAGTTTCAAGATTTACAAATTTGAATTAATTACATGGTAATATTGACAAATTAACATGACAAAAATTAACAGATGTCATTAAAATTTTGTATTTATCAGCAATAAACAAGAACATTTTTATATATCCTTTCATCAGCCAGAATACACATGAAATATTTGCCAATGTACATAAAGCAACCAATCTATATTTCTGGCAAGATAATTTTCCTGTTATTAAGATATGATGCATACAATATGATAAAAATAATATATGTTTGTTAAAATTAATAAGTACAGAACAAAAATAGTAATTACCTGTCTATTTTATACTTTCAGGTGGTGCCGCTGAGCAATAAGATGGACCTAGCTGTTGGTGGTGGATCTTTTTTTATTAAGAGGAAATGTTGAACATTGAAGATTTTTAAAGACATTTATTTGTACATGTGGTGTAAAGACAACAAAAAACCAAAATAAAATCATTTCAGTGTGAGATTTGTGTATGATGTTATCTTTTCATGGCAAATATGGCATTCATGGTCATCTGTGTTTCATTGAATTACTTCCCCTTTTCACTGCTGTAATACCTTCCCCTGTTTGATCTCAAGTTTGATAATGATTGGAATTGTGTTTTTATGCACCAGAACAGTTACAGTCTTTTACCATACTTTAAATTTTCAAGTAGTTAATCAACCACTGTCCTACTAAACGTGGTCAAATTTGTTAAAATAGCCTTCTATCTTTTTTTCCAATTTCATTTTCATAGTCTCTCTATGTGTCATATTTTAATTATTGATCAGAAGTTAAAGAAGCTGATAACCACAATTTAAGGTATTGCTAAATATTAAACAATTTTTTATAGTCAATATATTCAAGTTATCTACATTTTACACATTTTATACATACAAATATAGTTATGCACTGAGGACAGAAATTTGGCAGAAAAAAATTGCATTGTCCTCAAATTCTGCCACGAGCTAGGGGTCAAAGGTCGAATGATTGTCTGAAACTATGTGTGTTAAATTTCTTCTGCCATAGGGTACATTCAAATAATACATGTATATTTATAATGAAATCTCTCTATAAAAATCCCACAGAGTCCCTACTTAAAGTAAACTTACAATTTTCCAGCAACATTTATTAAGGAAATGAATGTTTGAATTGACACAGAGAAACCTATACAATGACTATATTTAAACTTTGGAAAAGCATACTGACAAACACTGTAAATATGATTTCTCTTTCCTTTGAAATAATGGACAGTGAAATTTTCTACACCAGCAAGCATAGAGAGACCTTTTATTGGCATTGTCCTATTGTAAAGAATTTAGGTTAACTGTGTTTGCCCTGAAAGAGTTTAAAAGCAATACATGTGCTGTTTCCTAACAATTTGTTAAAGTTTGTGATTTGGTCAGTTTAACAGCAATCCCTAATAGTAAATCAATGATATTTAATATGCAGTTGTATTAGTTTTGACACAGATCATTTCCTCAAGATAATTTGGACCTGCTCCTTCAGCCATACATGGTATATTGACTTTAAAACAATTTATTGGTTTAAAAGCAAGAGGTTGTGATTAGGTCAGTTAAAGATGAAACACTTTGTTAAGTCAATGATATATGGTATTCAATTGTATTAGCATTGACTTAAATTATATTTGATTATTAGTCATGGTTATTGACTTTGATACTGTTTTCTAAAATTCAGAAAGGAAATGGGGAATGTGTCAAAGCGACAACAACCCGACCATAGAGCAGACATCTGTATAGTTAACACATTTAGGTTTGTGATAAGTTAAGTATGGTTATATTTGGTATGCAGTTATATAAGCATTAGCTCATTTTATTTCCATTGAGTTTATATTTAATGCCCCCTCAATCATGGATAATTGAATTTAGAAATTTTGCGGTGTTTACGTGTTAAAATTTGTAATAAGGTCAGATTCTGGAACTACTGATAAGACAAGATAATTGGTAAGCATCTATAATAGCATTGACATATCTTATTCCCTTTGAAAATAATTGGTCCAGTACCTTCAATCAAACTTTCTTTTTTTCTGTTACCTGAATTGTGAACAAACAGTCAACCTTGCTGGAAATAATCTTGTATGGCAACCGTGTATATATTGGCAAATACATTAAGATAAAAGGGAAAAAAATTGGACATTATAACAGTCCTAAATAACCACAAACACCATCCTCCTCTGAGAAAAAGACAAATACAAAAATAAACATTAAAAATCACAAAGGCACAAAATCTGCTGGAGTCAAATAAGTTTTCTTGCATACATGCTCATCTCACCTTGACTTTCATTTTCATGTTTTAATAGCTATATATATATAGACAATGTAAAGTTTTTCCAGTTTGGTTGATTCTTTGATACTAGAAGCAATTGGTCAACTATATAAATGGTGTATGGAATTATTGAAGATGCAATTGTTTGTCTGGCAGGTTTCATATAACCTTTAACTCATGTTCATGGTTTTGTCTGTTTTTCAGCTACTATAAGCTATAGGATAACTATAATTGGTACATATAATTACTGTAAGGTGTACATGTCAGACTGGTAGGTTCCATCTGACCTTGACTCTGTGGTTCAATGTTAAGTTTTCATATTTTGTCTGTTTATCAAATACATTAAAATCAACTATATTTTTGGAATGTTGGTGTATGAAATTGTTATAAGGTGTACACGTCAGGGGCTTGACCTCATTTATATGGTTCATTATTCTGTCAAGTTTTAACAGTTGTCTATTTATCAGATGCCATGTAAAATAATTATATAAAAAAGAAGATGTGGTATGATTGCCAATGAGACAACTGTTCACAAGAGACCAAAATGACACAGACACTAACAACTATAGGTCACTGTACGGCCTTCAACAATGAGCAAAGCCCATACCGCATAGTCAGCTATAAAAGGCCCTGATATGTCCACAATATTTGGTGTATGAAATGGTGTACATGTCCAACAGGGCCTTTTTAACCTTGACCTCAGTTTTCTGATTATTTGGACAATGTTCAACTATTTTTAATTAGGTCTTATTTCTTGGATACTATTCACAATAGGATAGCTATATTTGGTGTATGGTATGATTGTAAGGTGTACACATCTGTCTGGCAGGGTTCATCTGACCTTGACCTCCTTTACAAGATGTTTTAATATGTTTAGTTTATGTGATATTAAAATCTTCATATACAAGACTTGTAACGTAAGTTCAATAATGATAAGTAAAGTAGACAAAACAAACAATTTGATGTGGGAATACTAATTTAAACTAGATATTCAACTGATCATTGTGGCTAACTTTGGTTTCTATTGCATCTAGAAGAGGATTTTTGAAAAAGTTAACAGATGCTAGATGTCTAGTGATAGCAATAGCTAACACTGAACCTTTGTTTCTGGTCAGCTATTCTATAATAAATAGAGTGAAACCATTTACAGCAAAATTGATAAACCAAAAATTTGCTATAAAGATATGGTCTTTAGTTTTAGTCTTAGATGCATGATTTTTTTTTATTAGTTGTTAGTGGCTTTGAACTAGCTGTCTGTAACTGTGAGTAATCTCAGATCAGTTACTAGTGTCTTTCTGTTGTTGGGATATACTAGTACCCTGCCACGTCCACTCTATGCTTTTGTTAGATGTATTTCTGTTTGTATATGTCTAATGAGTTGAGCCTTTTTCAACTAATTTTTATAGTTGGTTCTTATGTTGTACTGTTACACCACTGTCCCAGGTTAGGGGACGGATGGGATCCCTCTTCCATGTTTAACCCCGCCACATTCCATATGAATGTGCCTGTCCAAGTCAGGAGCCTATTATTCAGTGGTTGTCATTTGAATTGTTTTACATTTGTCTTCTCCTGGCCTTTCATAGCAGACTATGTGGTATGTGCTTTCTTGATTGTTGAAGGCTGTACAGTGACCTAAAGTTGTTAATTTTTGTGTCATTTGGTCTCTTGTGGAGAGTTGTCTCATTGGCAATCAAACCTTATCTTCGATTTTATATTTGTTAATATTTTTTCCTTCTTACTTTTTTCTGTCCTGGCTCCAAACAAATAATGCCCCTTAACTGGCATTGCACACTCAAAGAATTGTATAATATTGTATTTGAACATAAATAACTTTTTTGAGGTAAAACAATTAACAAGATAGGTGAAATGAATATCAATATGGCAAAATAGGTGAAATGAATATCTATATGACAAAAAAAGGTGAAATAAATATCAAATATGGTAACATGTTGCCAAGTGAGTTTTTCAGGCTCCTCCAGTTCTTTTTTTAAAAACTATTTTATACAACATTTGTTTTCCGCAGGAATGAACAAAACTGAGCCAGTCCATTTTAAAAATTAAAGAAACAAATAAATTTGTAACAATTTTAATCAAACAGTAACAATAAGTAACAAAATATCACAGAACAGTACATATCAAAATATCACAGACTTTGTCAACTAGAGATCTGTAACGATATTTATCAAATAATATTTTTTTCAATTTACTATATTTTACAATGTATACTATTATAAGCTAAGCTATTTGGCTATCTGTAGACCTCAAGGATGAGTGCATAGTGAGCTTACAGATTTATTAGCTTTTGTAATTCATTAATATAATACAGCAACTATTTTTTTGTCACTCTGCAAGACAAAAAAAAAGAAAAGATAACTGAAAAAAAAGTATTGAATACTTTAAAATGTCATAAATGAAAAAACAATTGTTTTCCCTTCTTATCAAAAAAGCCTAAATATCAATGTTGCATGGCCATTTAAAAAAATCTAATCACTCAAAAGTTATGAACAGCTTCACTTAATAATGTAACATTTGATCAAAACATAAGCCATCACATTTAAAGTTATACCATGAACATTTATCATATGTAATGCAATGACATCTAGTCTAATAAAGCATAACTATTTATATACATTCTTTTTTTAAGTTATTGATTCTTTTACTATCCCTTACAGTGTTGAAATGACAGTGTGTATTTTTTGTTCAAAATCTTATCCCTGACTACCATGATAAAACAAATTACTTTGTATTATATTATCCCTGACTACCATGATAAAACAAATTACTTTGTATAAAAAGTAAATATAAATTAAAAGTGTCACAAGTTTTCTTAAACTTGTTATGTGATCAATATCCCGAGTTGCTCATAAGTTTTTCTCTGTAAATAGAGCCTCAATATCAATCTTCCCTGTCCATATGAAAATGTCGTATTTAATCAATCGAAACTAAGTTTTCAAAAGTAAGTTGTCATTCTAAACATGAAAAGCTTTCTTGATTGCGATTAATTCTTGTCCAATGTCGAAATTGTAAAGTCTCCTTTTCTCACCTCTTCTACTGTAACCAGACATCTACAAAATAGTAAAGGTTGGAATAAAAAACTATTCATGTTACTATACAATACTGAAGTATTCTGTGGCATACTAAAGCACAACCATCAGCACTGAGTTTGACTAATAAATAAACAATACCAAAAGTCATTCAGTATTTTTAACTAGGATTTGTGGTTCATTGATCTGGTGAAATTTTTGGTTTATGGCAGTTTATCATAAAGTTGTAGTAACTATATAGTTGTAGACAAGTAACTATATAGTTGTAATCAACTTGAAACTTAGTGCACATTTATTATATGGACTTTTATATATGTCAAATTTAAGACTTGTGACCCTGATTTCACTAATCAGGTTGAAGTTTTGGTTTAAGGTAATTTACCATCAAGTTGATATCATATTAAATTGAAACTTTGTTCACATTTTCATTATGATGTGAACGTTTAAACATATATGTGGAATAAGGGTTTGGACCTAGATTTCTTGGTTCACTTAACATGCAAATGTGATAGTATGAGTGGGACAATGTGTCCTATTAACACATTCTTGTAAAATACTATATTAGCAACGATTCAAGACATTACAACGAAAATAGATCTCAAATGAATTTGGGACATGTAAACATACCACAGATTGTCTTTCCCAATTATCTGACGTATTCTGTGTGTCCTCCACATTTGGTGTACTCAAGAAATCATCTGATATATCTTCTTTTCTTTGAGATACTGTGAAGTAAAGAGTGAAAAAGACTTAGAAACTGAATATTAGAAATTTATACAACTGAAAGCTCACTTATCCAAATTCAAATCAAGAGTTATTACATTAAAATAGAACAGAAGTTATGGTAAATGTTTGTAGTTAAATCTTCATATCTCACACAAACCATCAACGAGGAAAGATAAAATATGTGAGAAATATTGATGAATCTATAATTTCCTTAACCCTTTCCTCCATGGAATTTTTTTTTTACATATTTGATTCGCATAGGATTTTTTCAATGAAAATTAATCATCAGGTTTAAAGTATAAATGCATTGTGAAATTTTTTTTTCATCAATGAAATTCCAGTCAGATGTTTTCATGAATATCCTTTTTATATTAGATACATTTTTTTTAAAGCCTGATGAAGTTTTTTCCTAGGTAATACATTTCAACTGAGGCACTACACAGGCGTCGAAAGGCGTCATTATGGAGTAAAGGGGTTGGCGTTGAAAGGCGTCATTATGGTGGAAAGGGTTAAAATTTATCAGTATTTTATCATATTAGATGTAGATACATAATTGGCCTAATAAACTATATCGATAAGGTATAAACACTTATCAATCATGCATTTTTTTTGTTGGTATTTATGTTTTTCAATTGTTTCAAACATAAACTACACAAACTTTATTTCAATATATATATATTTATCAAAGATCCACACAGAAGCATTTTAGCAATCACCAATTATAATATGCTATGATGATGATGATGAATTGGTGTTCAAAATCTGGTTACAAATATTACATGTATATCAGGATGAAAACAGGTTTGAGGTATAAATAAGTACCCTTACACTAGACAGACATTCTTTATCATATAATCAAGGGGGTTAACTCTTTAAAGAATTTTTTATAAGAGGTTTAAATTTTCTAATTTCAAAAATGAATATAAAATTTCAGAAATATCCATTTGCATAAAGGAGTAGGTTCAGTAAGACCCCTTTTTGGCCCCAAAATATAGCAGTTTTAGAAAATTGTGAAAATGTAATCTTTAAGCTATATTTTGGAAAGTAAAATGCTTCTGCTACATAAAGCCGCATTCGTGTCCATTCATAATATTGAAATGTAAGTTGTATTTGATGATAATACAAAACATATATAAAGGTTGAGGATGAACACGGATGCGGCCACTTTCATTTTTGACAAAAACCATCTGAAAAGTGACGCTTTTTTGCATATTTGATAGATTTTTCATATTTAAGGTGGTACCTAACACTACAGGGAGATAACTCTGTAAAATCAACTAAACATTTTAATTACATTGTGTTGTTAAGGGAATATTAAGCTTCTCAATGATCAAAATAAGTGTTTGTCAAACTGCTATATAACCTGTGTAATTTTTCTGATAAAACAGTTGGTTCAATTCTTTTCAAATTTTTATATTTTTGTCAAAGGGTCAAAGTAAATACTTTGTCAAAACTTTAAGAAAATTAAACGAGACAAATTAATTTTAGTTAAAGTGTTGGGTACCACCTTAAGCTTGAATCAGAGCGTTTTTAATGACTAAATCAGTTAAAATCTTTCACATAAACTAATCGAATCAATTGAAATAGACATTTAAGTGTTTAAAAAGTGTCTAAAAACTTTCGTTAGATGAACCTGAAATTTGAGGCCAAAATCGGCCCTTACCGAACCTACTCCTTTAATAAGGCAAATAAAAACAAGGACCAGGAAATTAGGAAAATTAACACATCATCAACAGGTTCATCCATAGAGTTCACAACATTTGATTATTACTAATTTAGACCAAAACCAAAAATGATTCATAAGTGGTCAAAAGATCAGACTTAGATAGTGAAGCTTAATATAGTAGCTTACAAGTTTGAATTCCATCTTTTTGAAGAGGAGTGCTAGTTTGTTGTCTTTTTCTATTTTTAACTTTTCTTTGAATCATTATTTTTGTAATTGATAAAGATGGTGATGATTCTCTGCTACTTTCAGTCTAAAATAAAAGACAATTGATTTATGTATGAATCAAATACATTCAGATAATGAATTGATCAAAAATATTTTGACAGGTAAACGTCAAAAAGATTTTTGTATGAAATGTCACAATTTAAAGTCTGTGCTTTTACAAATTGTTTTTATCAACAGAACCATTTCAGTTGATATAAAGTAACAGTACATCTATGAAAACCTGCAATTCATTACATTCCTACCAAAACAACATTATTTAAATATATTTCCATTTATGCCTGTTTGTAGAAAAATAAATAAAATCTGAAAGGGAGATAATGCAATATTTTATCAATCTGAAGCTATATGTCATCCAAGAAACCAGCGAAAGACAAATACATATTCATTTTAAGATTACATTCTTGGTGAAGATCTTGTAAAAGAATTGTGCTCAATCCAGTGCTAGAGGCCATCAAGCTTTTGCAGTGAGATGAAAGAGTTTTCTGCATGTTGAAGATTTAGGACTTAAGAACTTTTTATTTGTAAAAATCTTCAAAGCCAATTTGTAATCTAAGTCACTGAATATGGAATAAAGACGTAAGTCATAGACCTTTGAAAAAAGACCCTAAGGCAATGAGTTAATGTGTTTATAAAATTGTTCCTGTAACATGACAATTGTTTAAACTGATGATATGTAGACATTTTCTCATTTTACAGAACAAACAAAATATAAGACTCACAGCTGATTCTTGTCTGTTAACCGTATATCTGTCCCTGAAAAAAATGTATTAAAATCAGTTAAACAAAATTATTGTGCATAGTTAAGGATAATATTAAAGGAAATTTATAATATAATAAAAAGTGTAAAAATGCAAAACACTATTTTTTATCTTCATTTTCTTGATTTAGTTTGGATAAACAAGGATATAGTACGCAATCATGAGTTGGTTGACCGTTATCATATGGAAATGGAATATCTGCTTCAAAGATGACTGCAGATATGTTCCTAATGTCCTAATTACAATTCTGTCACCTTTTCCTGTATGTGATCTGCGAAATTAGACTTATTACCAGGTTTGTACAAACATGAGTAACAGGACAGGTGCCACATGTTGAGCAAGATCTGCTTACCTTTCCAGAGCACCTGAGATCACCCCCAGTTTTGGGTGAGGGTCCTCTTGCTCAGTCTTTTGTTTGCTATGTTCTGTTTTATGTACTATTATTTGTCTATTGGTCTTTTTTTAGCCTTGGCATTGTCAGTTAATGAGTTTGAATATCCCTCTGGCATCTTTTGCCTCTCTTTAAGTTTTGAAAAATTTAGACACAAAAATGCTTGTAAGTTCTAAGTCTTCCCGTTCAGGTTCATGTCAATCAAGAAATGTCTACAAATCACCAAGATCAACCATGCGTCCTAATGTTTATAAACTCATCATCAATTTCATACTAAAAATCAGATTTCTGGATGTACAACAAACAGCACTGTAATTGAACTAAATGTAGAAGTTTGTACATTGTGAAACATTTAATAAAGCAAACATTCTGGTTAAAAAATATTTATATTAATTCATTGTTTTCCAATCAATGGTAATAAGTCTTTTCACAATGTATGATAACAGTTCAAAGACTTACATTTTTTTGACAAACCCGATAGCAAAAATACTTTACCTTTGTTTTATCTCATTTACAGTTCTTGTACTGCCGGCAGGGGAGTCATTGAAGTCATAGACACTCCCATTTTTCTGTTGTAAAGCAGAATTGTGGTTCAGTTTATTATGGGTGTTAATGCTTTGGCTATCCCTATGCTGTGAAAATCTTCTAACAGGCTGCAAAGAATTTATCACACTTGGAGTTGATCTTCTAAGGTTGCCGCTGGAGTATGTGTTTGGTCTTACAGGAAGTACCTTTTCAAACTGTGTTAACTGTTTTTCTCTGCTCATTGAGTTTGTAGAGAATGGTGGAACTTTTGCTCCTATATTTTCACTTCTGTTTGATACAAAGTTACAAAAGCCATGGTCTGAATCCTTATGAGATATTTGAGAGAAGGGTTGTTTAAATACAGAGCTGTTTGTATTTCTGACATCTACTTGTTTTCCTTGCTGCTTTTCCATGCACATTCCATTGTTTCTAATTTGGGATTCATCCAATGGCAATAAACTTGAATATGACCGCTGATTTTTCTCTCTCTCAGAATCATTTCTAACTGCTTGTAGATCTTGAGAAAGCCTATAAGTTTGAGAAGCATCACTTGTATCATAGTCGACATCACTGCATGTTCTATTTAATCTTTGAGATTTTCTTGATGGCTCTCCATGTGTCCTTTTCTTTCTCCGACTCTTCTTGTTATTCTCTCTGACTGGTTGTTTTTTGTTTCCAAAGTTTTCATTAATCTGAGGCTGAGGAATTACTGCTGCCACAGGCGAAGGGTTAGTTTTAGAGAACAAAGATTTGGTGGTGTTCCACATGTCCCCCCTGTAACTCGGTGAAACAAAAGTAAAGTTTTTCTTGTTACTATCATTGTACTGAAAATTTCTATTACTATCTGATAATATATTACTAATTCTGTTTGTTTCAATAGTAGAAACTTTGGAACTTATATCCTGACTTCTTTGTACTGAATTTTCATCAGAGACTGGCTCAATAGCTGATTCTGCAAAATAAGAATTCTTCTTGGCTGCCACTGTTTCCATTTGGGTCCTCATTTTAGAAAATTCTTCATTGTATCTTTCAAACATTTTATCCAATTGCTCTTGTACACCTTTTGTAACTGTATTTGGGATACTATTTTGTGTATGTCTGTCTGAAGTTTGTTTGTTGCTGATCTCACTCATAGTTTTCAGTGTTATCATTTCAATCTGTTTTGCTAATTGTTCATTTTCATGCTTCCTTATCATAGCTTGTTCTTGCATTTGAGTTTTCATAAGAGTTTTGTGAGCTTCCTGTTGGTATTTACACATACCTTTTATCTCATTGATTTGATAGTTACACATTTCTCTGGAATCATCTCTACTTTGATGTGTATGTTTTTCTAATCCTGTGCTTATGTGGTACTGCATTTCTTTCATACCTTTATAGTGGGTTGTAGATAATTCCTTGCAGTAAAAGTCTTCAAGCTGTCTTGTGTGACATTCTAAATCCTGTCTTAATTGTTGTAGTTCATTCATTACTCTGAAGTCAAAAATTATTAAATCTCTATTAAATTTTTTGACATGAATGTGACAATAAGGAGATGTGGTATGATTGCCAATGAGACAAATATCCAACAGTGTCCAAATAACCAGGATAGATATAATATATATAAATATACATCAATAAATGTTTAAAAAAAGTCATGTGCAGATTCGTATATTCAAAAAAAAAAAAAAAAAAATCAGGTAAGTAGATAATAAAATATTAAAATAACATTGTTCTAACGTTTTCACCCTTCACAGGACTTATCAAGTTATGTAACTAAGCAATGTTATCAAGGGGTAGTGTGACGTTACTTTATTGTTGTGCATAAATTGTGTATTTCCTTTACGCATTTAGCTTTACTTTGAATGTCTTAATAAAGCGCTTCTCTAAAACTTTCCTATATTCCCCATCATCGCGACATTTGTAGAACAGGAAAAGTTTTACATCTGGGAACTGTCTAGTTTGTTTTTTGGTATAATTTGCTTTCAGATTTCAACTGCTTTTATATTATTTATAAGGGTGTATGTTAAATAGAAATCAAGAGGATATGAAATACTAGAACACCCTTCAACCCCTAGAATAAACAATGAATAAAAAAGATGGAAAAAAAAGTTTAGAATCTCCCTATGAATGTTATTTCATTTTTTATCTTTCTATTTATAGTTTCACTTAAACCAAGCATTGGAGATAACCTTCTGATCATAGGCCATATGTCCTATCCACACATTAAAAGTACACATTTGAAAAATTGTATTTTAAATCTGCTTTCTTATGTTCACCAAATGTTTTACACAGTTCACTTCCATTTACCAGTAAATTCATATTACTTGTTATATTTCCTACCATATGTTTTAGCAATCCTTTTAAATCAGCTATTTAAATTAAGTAAATACCCTCTTTTAATATCCTCATGTCTTACACTCTGAATATTTTTATATTCATGGTAGTGTTTTTCCATGAGATCCTTTTGTTGTTTGTGACTGTCTTTAAGCTGGCATTGGTTGTTAGTGTTAAGCATCACAGTATCACCAATCTTCTTGAGGTCGCCAATAGTTTCTTGATGAAGTGAAGTCATTACACTTCTCAAACTGTCAACAAGCTGGTTCTCTTTCTCTGACTGCTGTTTTTCCATCATGTTATTAAGTTCCTCTATCTTAGCATCTCTCTGAATCAAAATAGACCAGAATTATTATTATTCAGGACTTTCAAAAATATTTGCTAACACTAGATTCAAAGTTGCTAATTACATGGAAATCAATGCCATATTCAGTTACATGTATTAGTTTTTCCAAGGACAACATGAAAAAAGTAAAATCACAAAAATACTGAACTCAGAGGAAAATCAATTCGGAAAGTCCATAATCACATGGCAAAATCAAATAACAAAACGCATCAAAAACGAATGGACAAGAACTGTCATATTCCTGACTTGGTACAGGCATTTTCAAATGTAGAAAATGGTGGATTGAACCTGGTTTTATAGCTAGCTAAACCTTTCACTTGTATGACAGTCGCATCAAATTCCATTATATTGTCACCGATGCGTGAACAAAACTAACAGACACAATAGGTAAAAATGTCAAAAATAGGGGCACAGCAGTCAACATTATGTTATGATCTTAATCACTATAAAAACAACAAATGTAACGAAGAAGCACAAAAAGGCAAACATCAAATTAACATCCTCATTTTGATTATATTATACGATTTTATTTGTCTATGTAAAATGCACATGTGACATCACTTATTGATTCTTATCTACATATATTTATATTATAATTACCACAATGATTTCTCTTTCCAAATCTTGCATCTTGTTTATCTCCTGATCTCTGTCTTGCATAGTTTCAATCATTTTCTTGAAGTTTTCATTCAAAACATCAAACACTATGATAAAAAACAAAATAATGGTATACTGAAAATTTTATTCCAAATATGAGAGTCTTTTGTGTTCAACAGGTGAAAATTTAGATATTGGAATCACTTTGAATTTTGAACATGTGGATCAAAGTTAACCCAAGTACCACTCAAAATAGTGAGTATGATTATGCATATTGTTGAAAACATTTGTAGCCTCTTATAAAAAGGTAGCATATGACTTTCATGATATTTTTGCATTGTATTCTAATTTTTAATACATAATTCAAATCAGGGTGTATAAGCTTAATGGTCTCAAAATTAACATACATGACAATACCCCTGGATGAAGTCAAATCAATAAATTTAAGATTATACCTTCATAAAGAGGACTCTGTCAATTCTGCATAGTTGGATTACTTTTAAAAATTCTTGGATAACATTGTATACCCCAATCAGCAATACTTAAATATAAATAACTTAGTCTATAATCATTTACTAAAAAGGAAACTGAGCAGGGATAACAATTCATTATGACCATGCTCAAGTGCTGTTCTACAACTGTGTTAAATTTCATCAATATCTGTCTAGTTGCTTTATACAAGAGACTATTACCACATTGAAATAAGTAAATCCAGTTACCTCCCCTTTAAAATTAATATTATATTCATTAACATACATGCATTGGTAGTGTTCTACAAACCTGTCAAGTTTCATTAATATACTTTGCTTATTGGGATGTGTTGCTTTACAAGAAACTATTACCACATTTTTGCTAAATTGAATTAAGTACATTTGATTATCTCCCCTTTAACATGAAGGATCAGGATTATATTTTCATGTAAATCCTCTGTAATGTTCTTCAGCTGTGTTAAGTTTCATCAGTACAGTCAGACCATTTCAGATGAGTTGTGATAAGGAGGCACACAGACAGAACTTGAGGACACATTGCAAGATTGATGAAAATAAATTGAATTATCTCCCCTTTAACAAAATAACCAGGATTGTAGAGAGTTACTAGTTATATGTGTATAGTATTTTTTGTGATAGATTATCACTTTATTGCATTAAAAGAATGTGTATTTAGATAGAAAAAACTTTGTCACTCATGAGTTTCCCCTTTAGTTTGATCTTCCTTTTTGTAGCTCCAGAAGGTTGGCAGGTATGCTATTTGATATGGCAACTGAGTGGTGCAGACTAAAAACTGACCTGAGTTAGTCATAGCACTGAACTTCTCATGAGAAACATCAGACATCTGTTCCATGTTTTGTTGAAACATCTTAATGCTTCCTCTCATTTCATCTGAACATTCTTTGACAGTGTTAACAACTGATTCATACATTTCTCTGAAAAATCACCAATTTTAGTAAGTTGCACAAAAAAAATAATACATGTAGCTTGGAAGATCTTTGCTGCATTTGGTGTTAAATAACATACAATTTTTTTGCATACAGCAGAGGGCCTATAGGCAGGGAAAATGTGTGTCTGATGAATTTTAAAGGCAAACAAGAACAATAAAATCATATCTTAACCACATAAATTGATGCCAATCTTTGAGAACATCATTTTTTTGGGTTCAATACATTTTTCTTTTCAAAAAACCAAACAACAAATAGTTAGTTAGTTTTAACTACTAGTACTTCTGGTTTAAAAGGAAAAACAACCTTTTTAAAGAAAATCCCTATACAAAAATGTGGTAACATTCACAATGAGAATTAAATGCATTGTTTTTTTTCCCATTTTCAAATTATTGTGAATATTTATAATTCATTAAGGTCCTTTCAGTTTAAGCCTTGTATAAACTTTTTTTTTAGAACCTTAATAACCTGATTTTTTAATATTTCAATTTTATAGGTAAAATGTGGCCCTTCTAAATATTACAGCTATCTCTATTGAATAAAAAGTTTGAATTGAAACTCATTTATTTGAAAATTAGTTAACCTATCATCTCTTTCTTTAGCCTTTGTTTTATTAATCAGTACTTGCTGTTGGAAGTTTGATCTTATCTGTTGCTTCACTGGTAGTGACACTGCAGGATTGTATCCACTGGATGGCTTTGTTGCAGGAGTAGATCTGAAAGATGTCTCGGAATTTGTTCTTTTTGTCATAAATCTGTCAAATACTCTTCTTCCTTGTGACTTGAAATAAAAAACAAACAAGGAATTCATTAGTAAATATGTAACATAAATGACTAATGTTAAATAATGTACATGACCATTCTTGGTTCATAACACACACACATTTCTGCTTGGTGGTCTTAGAATTAGGGTGATTGCTTTAACTGTAGGAGGTCGTGGGTCTGATTCTTGGCTGGGTCAAACCAAACACTTGAAAACTGGTATTTGCTGCTTCTCCACCATAAAGCTTTCAGCATTTAGGAGTAAGAGCAAAAACTGGTATGCTCAAGTCAGTTAAATTTTATTACTCAGTGGGTGTATTGATGTGAACTGGTTGATATTTTAGTCTTGGAAAACATGATTTATCTATAAGTTGTAATTGGCTTTGAACTAGATTTCAGTAACTGATAGAACTCTTACGATTGGCATGTTGTGTTTTTTTCCCTCATTATGCCAGTGTAATGGGTCAGGCCCTTTCTGGTTTTTTTGTAAGTGCAGTTTGTTTTTGTGTTGTTTTGTTGCTTTGCTGTCCTAGGTCAGTAGAGGGTATGATGTTTACTGAAGTGTACAAAAATAAGGGAACTGCCAA
The DNA here is from genome assembly GCA_019925275.1 of Mytilus edulis. Taxonomy (NCBI): domain Eukaryota; kingdom Metazoa; phylum Mollusca; class Bivalvia; order Mytilida; family Mytilidae; genus Mytilus; species Mytilus edulis. The sequence goes on along the minus strand of CM034349.1, from coordinate 17,718,985 downwards.
ATTGTTTATGTGGTTGTCTAAGGTCAGAAGCCTGTCATACAGTGGTTGTCATTGGTTGTTGTCTGACTAGTATTTGGTTTTTTTTGGTGTTTTTTTAAGTAGACAAAATCCTTGGTTTTCTGGAACGAATTTTAACACATTTTGTCATATTAATGCCCTGAAAGTATGGATTTTGCACATGGTTGAAGGCTAATTGAGATTTTGAGATGAAGAACAACACTGTGCTTTCGGTATTTTAAAATGGGTGATTAATTTTGTGTCTTTTATTAATACAACACATCCTCCTTTTACATTTTTTTACCTGTGATCCACTCTCTCCTGACAGAGGCTGGGAATATGTTGCATCTTGGGAATTCTCTGAAAATTCTATCTGTGAGTTTTGATATAAATGTTGTGAACCATTATCACTTATTTGACTGTTCCTTTTATCTCTGAAAACAGGAATTGATAATTTTTAGTTTATTGAATGCAAATTGCTTTTATAAGTTCAAAACCAATTAATTTTATTGGTAAATGAGCTATTTACTTTATTTTGGTTTACTTTACTGTCTTTGCCAAAAGTTGGACACAGAGCAAATGTAAGTGAATCACAATGCAACTGTCTAGAATATACAAGTGTTTTCTTGTCTAGCATTTTAAAATGTCAACTGCTGTCAAAAGACATCTAAACACAAGTGAACCTGATTAGAAAAAAACATTGTAAAATAAAAGAAGAATGTGACCTTGGGACACAGATGCCCATGCTTTAAAACATACAGGAGTCGATGTAATAATTCAAATCTATTGACATTTTTCTTTTATTGAAATTTATATTGGCAACAGCAAATTCAGCAATTTCTCCAATTTATTAAAGTGACAATAATCATAGTGTTTCATAACATTTGAATAATGCAAACTAAAGTTAGAAAACTGAAACCAATTTCAGGATGTATATATGTAAAACACACTCATAATATATCCTCATTAACTATATTTTAGTGGTTTTTTTTATGTTGTCTGGTATTAAATCTATCATCCTTAAATTAAAGCTGCATATTTTGTCCTACAAAATAGATTATGCAACTGCATATAATCCCTGACAAGACAAAATTACTTTTCATTTCAACCTTTAAATTACATTTTTTTAACCAATAGGATCAATGGTAGTCACTTTGATCAGTGTAATTTAGAAATATATAAGTACAGTAAAATCTTAATTTCTGAATTTTGCTTGTTGCTTTATTCAATTATTCATCATTTACCAATATTTTAATCAGATAGACTATAGTCATACATGACTGACATAATTCACAGAAAGTAACTCAGATTGTCATTACAAACCTTCCACCATTAAAAAGCTCTCGTGAAGACACTTGATTGAAGTACATTCGAGACATTTTCACATCTGGAATTATAAAAAAAGCTTGTTAATTTTACTGTAAGCAAAGTTATATTGACTTTTAGTAAATGTGTTTTTATTGAACTTGGACCCAAATTTTTCTTTTTTCAATTAAAGAAATTGAGTTACCTTAAGCTTTCTTGGAGCAAAAGTACTTCACCACAAAACATAAGACAAAAACATGAGGCGTAACCTTTTGGAATACTGGTAACGATTTAGAGGAAATAAGATTAAAAACTCAAGATGAATTAAATACAATCATGAATTGGAGCAAAAAATGGAGAATAAATATTAATACAAATAAAACAGAATACTGTATTTTTTCAAGAAATAAAAAGCATCCAGGAACAGTACACCTTGTGTTAGGAAACCAACCAATTAAATACAATCCTAATCCAAAATTATTAGGAGTTACATTAGATGAAAAACTTACCTTCAGTGAACATATCAACATCATAGAAAAAAAGCTGGAAAATCACTCGGAATATTAAGAGAAATAAAAGGAATATGTAACATAAAAACAAAATTTCTTATTCAAGTCTACAATAGTATTATAGGTTCAATTTTTCTTTACGCAAGCTGTATTTGGCAAACAGGGAAAGAAGAACACTTAAAAAAAATAAATGCCATCCAAAGAAAGGGTTTATCTATTTGTCTAGGAGTTTCTGCAACAGCCAATTTAGAAGTATTACAAGTTATGGCAGGAGTTTTGCCATTAGATCTCAGAAGAGAAGAAATGGCTATTAGAGATATTGCAAGACTAAATTCATATTCAACCAAAATCCCTATCAGAAACAAAATAGATGAATGGAAAAACAAAGAAACAGTGGACAAGTTCATATCACCTTTAGGCTTAATGTTACAGCAAGTAAAAAACATGAAAGAAGAAACAGATATCAGTGTTGATGACATAGAGCCAGAATATCAATTTCAAGCTCTACAAGCATCAAAATCTCCACCAGAATATTGGTTTACTCTTGGTTCCTCAAAAAACAGAACTAAAGAACAAGAAATCACAGGAAAAAATTTAATATTAAACAAACTTTGAAAATATATATGTCATTACAGATGATAATTATGTTCAGTAATTCTCAGTTTTAAAATACGTTCAGATAGAAATAGAAATGTTTTTGGACTTCTGTTATAATCATTATAATTATCATGTCCACTCTACCCTGTTCGTCTTCAATCTGTCAATATTGTTTTCTGATGTGAGCAGACGACAAAACGACTTTGTTGGAAAATGAGAACATACCCGAGGTATTCCGAAAGATAACAGGAAACGCAAAAGCCTAAAGCAAAAAGTAACACCAGTTTTGATTGGCTTATCGAGCTTTGAATGTTCGGCAAGCTAGCGACACGCACTTGTTTACACAGCCATATCATTCACATTGCATGGTAACTCAAATTACCTAATTTGCGTGTCTATTGTCAATCATTCTCTGTCATTTAGCCCCATTATGTGTTAATGAGGATTTAGATAAGCCACTGGGGACTTGTAACAATGACTGCTGCAACTGATGTCCGTGGCAGCTGGGTAAGTTTATCTCATGAACTGTCATAGAGTTTAACATCAAAATCCGAAACATTTTGCAATTTCGTTAAAAAGTAGACAATAGTAAATTATAGCAACAGCTTGTCACAGGAACATAAATACTGACCAGAAAATAGTTTCTGTCAAGAAAGTTTTTTGTGGAAAGATTTTCAATAGATAGACAAGTTTCAATTTCGATTTTACGAATAAACTGCTCTGGTTGAGCTAGGGTCATTCAGGGGAAACACAGAATAACTTATAGATAATTGCTTTGTAATGTCAAATCAAGTTTGAAGATTATGTACATTTATCATTCACTGGAATCTTTAGTAAGTGTCAACTTGACACTATAATCTCTCTGTATTTTCGATCACTCTGGTAATTTTATGTCGCTATTATATTGTATAAATCTCATTAGTACGTCAATGATGCAATTATGTGATTTTTATGAACATGCATGAAATATTTGCCACTGGTAATTAAGCAACCAAGATTCAATTAATCATTTAAGAACTGAATCCTTTTTTTTGTAAATTTGTTGAGGTATTAAAGTGCAGACTGAAGTACATTTTTGCACTTCATTCTAAAAAATGTGCTAACATCAACTCTTAATTAATTTAACCTATAAAATTACTAAAAGTAGCATTCATATCATACACCTTATCGCTATTTGTCCGCCATTATTGGATATCACACAGGTTCCCGTAAAATTTTGACGTCATAAAACAAAATATCTGACGCCACAATGGAAAAGTGATTGTTGTTGATGTCAAAAGTTCAAGCGTTCAGGTCAGCCTGGTAAAGCGATAAGGTGTATTCAATACATTGTACATGTTCATGAACTTATAATTACATTATGTCATGTGCACTTTATTTTGGAAGCTATGGTGTCATCATGAATGTTACATTTTATTTTGAAGTGAGTCTTAAATTCAGAATGACTCCAGATTGCTGGTAGCCAATCAAAAATACATTTAAGTTATTATAATGAAACATGCATGTACATATAATGTAACTACATGTATATGTATTATCTGTAACTTGACAATATTCAACAAATTGATTATGGAATCAGGGAGAAATGGAATAAGTGAGAATTAAAATGTAACATACATGTAAGGCAAAAAAACAAATTATTGAAGTTTATGGTATCCCAACCAACCATACTTTATACATGTAACATAAATTTCGCCAACATATATATGATCATCACTGTTATTGTTCTTGTTGGTAATGGGTCTGAATTCCTTTGCCCAAAGAGTAACTGTAAGCAACATATTGAAATTCTGACCCCAATATTATGTTTTAATATATAAGATGAGTGGGAGGTGAGTTTGACTCTAATTCAATGGACTAGTTTTCCTGGCAAAGGGATGATTCTCTCCTGCTATGAGGAGGGATAGGACCTTTATTGGGACTCCAGGATTCGGTTGTTTTTCAGCTAGATTCGGGATTGACCCTTTCAGGATCCGGAAATTCTTTTTTCGAATTTCGGGATGTCAGGTTTTAAATTTTACTTAAATTTGGGACCTCGGGATTTCATGTTTTTAAGCCTGGGATTTCGGGATCAGGACCCTCCTACCCCTCTCTGCTATTCCATCTTGCTTCAACAACAAATCCTTTTGCTAATTAAAATATGGACTCATTACATGTATTTTTAAATCTGATGAGTTCTTGCATAAAAGGGTATTTTCTGTCAGTATTTTTTTGAGAAATTATTAGCGTTCTTCAAATCTAAACTCAAAAGACAATGTAACTTCATGCAGTTTTTCTCCATCATGTTATTTCCCTTTTCATCTTCTTTTCTGAAACTACCTGGCCAGTTTTAATGATACTCTGACTGCAAGAATGATCGGATGGGGAAAAACCCAGAGGAAATCCTGATTTTGATTAGCCAATTTAGAAATTTTTTTTTCTCTAACAACAATTTTGATTTTTTGTTAACTTCCATAAGTCTCAAGCAGAAAGATATACATGTACATGTATAACAGATCTAGATATTACCTGACTTCGGTTTTTTTCGATTAGGCTCTAGTTTTTGCATATACTTTTTGACTTGATAAATTATATTTCAGAGATTTTCTTTGCCAAAACATACATGTAGATTTACATTGTAAATTGCATAATGTAAATGTACAGTACAATGTATTCTGGTTGAAAAATAGACTGTTTAAGCTGACACATGCTTTCCAAGTTTCATGGAAGAAAATTAATGTACAAAATGTACATGTAGGGTATCTTCTTAAATGCTTTAAAAGAAGAAAATTTGTATGTACTTGTAATGCTTGGTTCTCAAATTTTGCCTTTCTTTTCAGTTTTCATCTGGATATTATGGCCATTATCGCAGTAAATCTCGCAATGACTTTGTGTGTGAATACAGACAAATAGCAAAACCAGTACCTCCAAAAAGATTTCTTAATAGAGCTAGGGTAAGTGTATCAAAATGTAAAAGTCATATAAGTATTCAATTGATCTGTGTGGTACATTTATGCTCCCTTGCAAAATCTAAAGTGAAAAGTTTCAACTATTTAGAACTCGGCAAAAAGCTCTACAGAGCTTATGTTTGTATTTAATGTAACCCGACTTGAAATAAAATTTCTTATCTTATCTTATCTTAACTTTAATACGTAGTATATTTATGAGGTTCCTATTAATATTTATACACACATCACTGTTAAATATTGGTCACATCTAATATGTTGGATATTTTTGGGGGCATGAAGACTGAGAGTGAGTGGTCTAAGAAGTTTATCTTTGGTGATCTCTAGTCTTGTCAACCCTGAGTTTGAACCCAGCTCTTGGTATTAAGCTATTAGACTCTGGTCATGATCTAGCAAAGAGTGCTTAAAGTAATGTTAAACACCCACATGACCAATAGACATGTAACTGTATTTTTGTTAAAATAAGAGTAAGTTTATGTTTGTAAAATCAGTGACCTATAGTTGCTAACAAAGTGTATCCTCTGTCTGACCGACAAAATGTCAGACAAAAAAAATCATTCGGTCAGACAGAACTTTAAAAAAATTTTAGTTGAATATATAGTAGAAAAATAAAATAAAATATGTAGAGACAACAACATCTGGGTTACCGCAAGGTGATAGTTTTATTGAGTCGACATGTTTCGCCGCTAATGCGGCATCATCAGGACAATATTACAGAGTTTACATGTTCATAAAGTGTATATAATGCGGTTGTATTAATTATGACGTAAAAGAATAAAAGTGAAAGTGAAAATGTAAAATAGTGTTCATAATGTAGCAAGAATAAAAGTTAAAAATAGAAATAAAAACAAATGTTTATCTTGACTGGTATGTTCCGTAGTCACTGTGATTGAGGTTCATATATAAATAGAAAGTGAAAGTGAAATTAAAATAAGAATCTAGTATAGTTAAAAGTGAAAGTTAGTCAATAAAGTTATTAACGATGTGGTTAGCTGCTATTCTTGCACGTCTGTGTGGAGGTCCTCATAGTGGTTTATAAAATGTCAGTTCATTTCCAAATAGGACAACACCCCATTGGCCATCCCGTACCAATTCAACTGGCTTCGCTCCGAGGGAGGTACTGCTTCCATTGAGGTAGTAAAGGGTGAAGTGTATGATTGCCGCAATTTTGGGAATTGTAAATCTTGGTAGATATGTTCATAAAAATTAACTTTGATAATAAAATGTCCGTGGATATGGAAGATAATACAACCGCACCCGCAACCGCACCCGCTCCTACTACGATAACCATCCAAGAGAAAAACTTAGCCCACTTTACAACCTTACGGAAATTGAACATTTAATTCATCCGCAGCATACCTAAGTACACAAAGTCAAAGTAATTCGGAATACCAGGCATTTTACTTAAAGAAAAAGGGAAGGAACCAGAACCAGGATGAACCACATAAACCACAAACCTAATTTACAAAGAAAAGCCTGATCCACGGACATTTTATTATCAAAGTTAATTTTTATGAACATATCTACCAAGATTTACAATTCCCAAAATTGCGGCAATCATACACTTCCCCCTTTACTACCTCAATGGAAGCAGTACCTCCCTCGGAGCGAAGCCAGTTGAATTGGTACGGGATGGCCAATGGGGTGTTGTCCTATTTGGAAATGAACTGACATTTTATAAACCACTATGAGGACCTCCACACAGACGTGCAAGAATAGCAGCTAACCACATCGTTAATAACTTTATTGACTAACTTTCACTTTTAACTATACTAGATTCTTATTTTAATTTCACTTTCACTTTCTATTTATATATGAACCTCAATCACAGTGACTACGGAACATACCAGTCAAGATAAACATTTGTTTTTATTTCTATTTTTAACTTTTATTCTTGCTACATTATGAACACTATTTTACATTTTCACTTTCACTTTTATTCTTTTACGTCATAATTAATACAACCGCATTATATACACTTTATGAACATGTAAACTCTGTAATATTGTCCTGATGATGCTGCATTAGCGGCGAAACATGTCGACTCAATAAAACTATCACCTTGCGGTAACCCAGATGTTGTTGTCTCTACATATTATATTTCCATGAGGTTTTAAGACAACCGCAGCATACTTCGGTATCCATCTTGGTTACTCTACCAGCTTTTCCGTTAGAAGGTGTTGGTTCACTCGTCACAAACATATAGTAGAAAAGTTCAAATTTCTATTTCGATCAGACAAACCATGAAACAGTTTGGCACAGACTGCTAATATTGATGTCACTTGGCCGTGGTCTACATGTATTGTGTATATAGTTGTCTCATTGACAATCATACCAAATTCTTTATATTTTGATACTATAAACACATTATTAATAATAATTTAAAAAAAAGTTTAGTTACAAAATATATACTGTATGTAACATTTACTTGTCTCTTGTAAAGTAAAATTTTAAGATTTTACATTAACAAATTTTAAATCAATTTATTCAAATAATTCCATCGATTCATTCTAATAATTACTGTACAAAACTGTATATAAATTACACAAACATCACAATTTATCCTATCAAGAAGGATGTGTAAAACTAATCAAATAGTTACAGAATAATATAACATTAACTGATCACAGTTATTTGAATATTTTATTTGAGTAAATATTACCTTCTCTTCAGAGATATTAAACACACAGTTATATCTACTGATACAATAACGTATTGACAAGTACCACATATTTACTTTTATATTTACAGTAGGTGATAAAAGTGGAGTATTTACATACTGGCATTTTATTTAAATAGACAGAATATGATTTTGTAGAAATTTTTGCGGATATCAGAAGACATTTTCTGTTTAACTTGGCCCTCACAGGGACTAATTATTGGAAATAAAGTCTGGAAATAATTTAGACCAAAAAACTAGATGTTTTTTATTCTTATAAAGCTATGAATTGAACTTCACTATATATTTAACAGTCTTTACCAGTTTTAAAAAAAAGTGGTACTTTTCATTTCATATTTTGGACAGACAATTTGATGAATGACTTAAAATTTCCATGATAAACCACACCATTTTTCTTATTTTATTTTATCTACCAAAAATGGTGGTCTAAGTACATTGTACTGGTAGTTCTACTACTGTAATCACTTCAGGGGCGGATGCAGGAATTTTCGAAAGGGGGGGTGCTAACCCAGGGCACCCAGGGCAAAGGGGGGGTGCAAAACATATGTCCCGATACAAATGCATTGATCGGCAAAAATAAAGGGGGGGTGCGCACCCCCGGAACCCCCCCCCCTGGATCCGCCACTGCACTTAACCAGTCCACACTGAGGTTGTGAGCTCGTGCTGCCCTAAGAATGCACCTGACTCCAGTCTTAATTGACTAGGGTTGTCAATTTCCTATTGAAGGTCTGTGGTTATCTCTGGCCACTTCAGCTTCCACCATCAATAAAAACCACAAAAAAAAAAAAATGTGGCGCTTAAAAGTAGCATTAAAACAAAAACAATCAATTAATCAATCTACCAAAATAATAGCTTCAGTGTTTTTTTAATTCAGTACCAGTGGATATATTTCAATACCTTTGCACATTTTTTGGTACATAGTAGAACACAGTGTCTTTGTGTGTATATATTAATTAACTATGAAGGAGTCATATTTCAATAATTGCCTGGCATAAAACCATCAAACTTTGTATAAAGTGCATTTAAGTAATCCTTACTTTTTGTGACAATGAGATCATTTGACTCTAAAAGTTATATTGTTTCATTGTTTATTGCCCTTGGTTAGGTTTACTTTTAAGTTCATATCAAAGTCATTTTACAAAATCCTATGATATAAAATGATCACATAAACTGGTTTAATGGAGAAACCTAGTGTTAGTCAGCATATAATTCTAGGTCATATGAGGTCACCATGACAAGAAAGACAAACCCACCATTTTTAATTTTAGCTATTCTGATATTGAATTATTCAAGCAAATTGTACAAAACTGGGAAATTGTAATTTAGATTACCTATGTTTCTTACATTTGTCGTGTTAAAGACTGACATCATTGCTAAAGGAAACATATATTTATTGTTTTTATGCCCACTACGATAGCAAGGCATTATGTTTTCTGTCTGTCCTCGTTCGTCGTCGTCTTTGCCTCTGTTGTCCGTCGTCTTTGCTCCGTTCGTCATCCGTAAAGTTTTTGCAGTATTTTAGACTGAAGTCCAATCAACTTGAAACTTGATACACATGTTCCATGATATGACTCTATTATGCCAATTATAGTTTTGATCCAATTTCATGGTCATGAACATAGAAAATGATAGTGCAAAGTCAGTTAAAGTTTTTGTCAGTATTTTGATAAGTTAAAGTTACATCAACTGAAATTAGTACACATGTCTATGATATGACTTCAATTTTTATCAATTAAGTTTTGACCCAATTTAGGTTATGACAAGAAAATGATAGTGGAGTGGGCATCCGTGTATAGGACAATTTTTGTTTTTTCAGTTACCCACATCATACTAATAATGTTTCATTTAAGCACTAGAACCTTCAACAGCTAATCATAATACAGAATAAAACATGTAAATATAGAATAGGGTGTCATCTGTATCCATAACACATTCTCTGTTTATTTATTTATATTGACCTTATTTTTACTGTTTTATGTAATACAATTGATAATATTACATTGTATATATGACCACGGCTTTAAAGAAGACAATACTGAATGGGTTTATAAGTAGATTATGTAGTCATTGGGCTAAATTCAGTTGTCTTGTTTAAATTACAATCATGAATGGTTTACAATTTGGTATAATGTGGTAGCATTCAAAAGGATTAGAGAAATAAATCTTTGTTTGAAGTTATCTTGTCGACTCTTGTAAAACAGACAGAAAACCAGCTCTACCACTTAGATAATCCGTCTATCGATTTTCCTATTGATCACTTTAACATTCCATGAAAGATTTACCTCTTGATCTTTGATTTTTCTTGATTGTACATTTTTAATAGCTTGCAGATAATTTATGTATGGTATTTTCTAACTTTGATTTTTTTCTTCTTGAAACATTTGCATTAAGTTTAACAAAGCAGTCAGATAGTTTTTGTCTGATATATTCTGATGTATGATAAAAAAAATACAGCAATTGTTTTGTATTTTTAAGAACATAAGCAGAGCTGAAAAAAATAAAAACCTTGTAATTTATGTCAAAGCTATCATTCTTAATTTTGCCACAGCAAAAATTCAGTCAGGTTTTTTATGTTTTATCTATTACTTAACCACTTTTCTAGCTGGTATTTATATTTAAAAAAACAGCCTTGTGCGACCCAAATTTTCTAAGTGGGCCACTGACTGACTAATCCGCTCTGGCCTTCTCTCTAAATCAGGGGGGAAGTTCAAGAATTCATCAAATTCATCAAATTCATCAAATATAAAGATAAATTACTCTTAGATGTTAAATTTTACAAATAAGGACGAGCACTTGCAAAATCACAGATATTGGTATAAAGCAATGAATTTGCTTGGTTAATTTGAAAATACTGTTTGTGTCTTAGTTACTGAAAACAAGTTTCCTATAACAATGCATAGAGGATTATTCGTATGGCAGGTACTGATATTTTCATTGATATTGTTCTCGATTGTTCAAGTAAATGTTGATCCAAAATGGAATTGTACATGTTATCCATGTTTATAACTTTCATTTAAATTCAGTGGCGCTGAAACATATGTAATTTTCAATTTCCTGTCCTTCAGAATTGTTATCAACAATGATTGGACAGTAAAAATAAATATTGAACATTGAAAAACTGGATATACAATTATAGCCTACATCTCCTTTTATTTATTTTAGAATGCATAGCACAAGGTGCCATTTAAATATAATGGCTATGGTACTTGAAAGTTTGGTTTAAACAATGAATCTATAATGATATACAATCCAATACTCATTTATAGTTTTAAAGTATATTGTTATCTGCATTATCAAGATAATTGATCTCTGTCTTTCAAATTTACATATATCCACTTTTTCATTGTAAACCCTAAATGTTTCAGTTGATCTGCTAATTGGTGTTCCTTACATAAAATTCAAGACTTTATTGATATCTAGAATATTAAACCATACTTTAACCATGACTGGTACTAAATAATTAAAAAAGATCAATGATCTTTAAGTTCCAATAAAATTGTATCACAATTATCCGGCATACCACTTCTTAATGCAAAATTAGAGTAGAAACATTGATAAATCAATGAAACTATAATGAAATACAATTTATTACATTGTACTAAGTTATGGTTTAAATGTTTTGTTTTCTACACATCTGATCTGTTTCTCAAATTTACATACTGTGGATTCATTATCAGCATTTCTATTTCTTTGATTTCTTGGAAACTATCCAAATATTTCTTATTGGTGCCCAAAAAAACAAATCCACAGTATCAATGTTTGCAAAATGCAGAAATAAATCAAACCAACAGTTATTTAATGATTAAAAAACCAATGATCTTCTGGTTCATATTTCAATATTTATCAAGGCTTTTTTTTATGTTGCCCAAAGATGCAGACATTTAAAAAATTTCAATTACTTACCCCATAAATTAGTACCAAGAGAAATACAAATGCTGATAACATTTCTCAAAAGCTGTTTTTGGTGAAAACATCATTATGGTCAATGATTATCAGATTATTTACTGACTCTGCTGTTTTTATAATTTCAGCAACCAACAGCCAAACATGTGTTTTCTCATCATGATAACAGGGAATCATTTTTAGACAGTGCATTATATTTTGAACAGGTAAATATGTATAGTTAACTTGGTAGAAATTTGAACAATATTATTTCCATTGGGCAATTTTTACTGAATTCTGAAATCGAAAGTCTTTCTTGGTTGAAGACCATACAGAATACATTTTTTCTCAAATTTATAAACATTAAAAACGATAAGATACTAAAAATATGATCTAATTTATAGTTGACACTAAATGAAGGCAAACCAGGATGTATGCAAATTGAAATAGAATAATACTTAAGGGCCTACGATACACTTTTGATCCCGTATTTACAGTTTGATGAAAATTTCCATATAGGCTATTTTTTCATGATTAAATCAAATATGTAATAAAAAATATACCTTCATGTGCTACTTTTTGAGTTAAATGAGGTCGATGAAATTTTGTATTTTTACTCAAAATTTCTGATTTGTGGCCGTATTTTTGTTTTCGAAAGAAAGACATAACTTTTTTGTTTTAAAAGATGAACACAAATTGTTTTTATGCCCCACCTACGATAGTCCGTTTGTTCGTCCGTCTGTCCTGCTTCAGGTTAAAGTTTTTGGTCAAGGTAGTTTTTGATGAAGTCCAATCGACTTCAAACTTAATATACATGTTCCCTATGATATGATCTTTTTGATTTTAATGCCAAATTAGAGGGTTTACCCCAATTTCACGGTTCACTGAACATAGAAAATGATAGTGCGAGTGGGGCATTCGTGTACTGGGGACACATTCTTGTTTGTTAAATAATTTGCAATTTCTGTATTTTATAAGTATCATAAAAATTTATGCATTTTTTATTCAGAAATAACTCATATTTATCAAATGGTCATGAATTGAGAAAAAGAACATCATTTTTTCCTGTATATTTGTCAAAATAAAAAAAAAATAGCACTATTTACAGTTTTATAAAATTTGGTCCACATAATCTTCCTGCAAAATGAAGCAAAATGTTGTTTTAAAAAATAGGGGTCCATGCACTCGTTTTTAAATAAATCAGTTTGAATGATAAAAATCAGACGAAAAATGCATCTTTTCCCGATATGTCACAGTTTGACGTCGCGAAAATAACATTTTATGTTAGCAACGTCATTACCTCCCTGTAACTGTATCATGTGCCCTTAATTTGTTGAATTAGACTATCAGCTGACAATATTCTTGACAAATCTTTTCTCCAGGTGGTGTGCATGATCTGCACTGAAATAAACAACACTACTTCAAAATCATTGAAGAGGTCTGAATTTTAATGTTTTATGATTAGAATTGATACAAAATACCTTTAAAAGTGTTTTCTTTTATAGATTTTGATTTCTTTTTCCATGCATTACAGATTTTTTTGGTCTTGCAAAAAATAAATATTAATGTAGAGTGCTTGTAACAAAAAAACATCAATCATCAATCTCTGTATATAAGTTTATCATTGACTCAACTAATTTTGAACAAATTCTGAATTAAACTTTAAAATAAATGTTGACCGTTTAACCCTCTTGTTTTTTATAACTTCAAAATCTCTGATTGTTGAAATTGATTATGGTGACACTGACTTTTAACAGACATTTGGTAACTACTAATATATGCTATATTTCAATAGTACTTCAGTATTAACAGCTGAAATGTTGATAAAATATATCCAGTTAAAAAAAACATTCATTTATCACTTGGAACTGTTTGTTCAAGGTATTAGTTTTCATGTTTTTCATTTAATCAAAAAAGATTTAAACACATGTATGGAAATATTTTGATTAATGTATAAGCTCAGTAGAGTTTCATTGGCATCAACACAACTTTGCAGTTGATATATATATAAAAGAGCAGTTGAAAAGCTCCTCAAACTAAAATGGGGATTTCACTTGAAGATATTTGAGAGTCCCACATTCTAGCTATTACATAACCTACAGTATATCTGACTGGTCTATCATGGAAACCTGTCTTTATAGATTTTTATGGTGATTAAATTGATATCGAACTTAATACAATTTACAATTTTGATATTTTTGTTGTTGATGTATTTTGAGGATTTTAAAACTTTGTTGATGAATTCATTTCAAACAGTTTATTGGGGAAATTTCCATATTTAACTCATCACAATGATTTTATACTGTTATTTTCCTACAAGTCTTTTAAACAAACGTTTCTTGAAATAAGTTTGTTTACAGTAGATGTATTATAATTCAATAATTTTACAGCAATATAATGCAGCTATATATGGTTTCACAGTAAGTCAATCCAGTTTCCCTATGACTTTTAGTTGGATTAGATGGTATTTCCTCAAATTTATGTTTATTTTTAGTTGAGCAGTTCGTTATGTCAGTATTAATTTTGATTGACCACGTTTACATAGGAATTCACATGTTCAGTTTTACACTGATATGAACACAGTTGGAAAGTGAAATTCTTTCTAATATGACTGATTTGTTTTTATAAAAATGCATGAATTTTTTTAAATATTCTAAATCATTGAAAAATTGTCATGGTTCAAATACATGTATACTAGTATCGTATGTAATCAAATATACAAGCACAGAATGTCTTCAATAACTTTTCATTGCATCTCTTTGTATATGTTAATGAGAGAGTTAGACTGTGGTTATAATATATGCATATTTTTTTTAAAGTCATCAATAAGGCTTATAATTTTGTACACCATGCATGTTTCATCACTATTAGTGGGACTCAAATCAGTTGGATGGCAAATATCAATTCAATCATAAAGTTGAGTCTTAGCATTAAAAACCCAAAATTGAAATGAGTTGTGCCAAAACCTGGCTTAGGCCATTATTACCTGGCAGTAGAAATACTTAAGTGTTTCAAATGATTTTAACATTTTTTGAATATTAAATTACTTAGCTTAATAATGTCTTTCTGATCTATTGAATATTGTTAAAGTCATAATTTGATATTATGTCAGAAAATTCCAAATTGAGTACCATTATATTTTATTTTAGAAGTCGTTATCAGAATAATTTTATATTATTGTTGTTGTATAAACAAGCCACGAAGTTAGAAATGATTACTAAGCTTTCGTTGGGTGGGTATAGTTTAGAACTGAAAGGTTGAGTAGACTTAATATGATAGGTTTTAAATAGTTTAAATTGCTTTTTCATGTATTTACATTTGGTGTTGGGAGTTTATATGGTCTTGAGGGTTATTACTGATTAACATTGATTAAATTTAAAACTTTAAATTTGATTTATGAAAAGGTTTAAAAGAAGCAAATGACAAACGCTCCATAGCAGCAAGATCTACACATTCAAGTTAAAAAAAATGTTTGTAAACTGACATCGTTTATTTGTGATAAACACCAAACATTTGATTGTAAATAAGAAATGTTTGATAAATACATGTCTTGACTACACAGATGGTTGGGTTTGAATATCATCTGGTATTTCTTGTATTGTACGATTTAAATGCTTATTGTGTTTGTCACATGCATGAGAAATTTGATGTATATCTCAGTAAACTTTTGTGTCACAACTTTATACTTGATATTGCAGTAGTTGGAACCTGCAAGTTTAGAAAAAAAAGAATCCATTCTCTATATATATATAAATCACACTGTTTTTTCTTTATCTACAAAAAATACAGATGACCTATAGTTGTTAATTTCTGTGTCATTTGGTCTCTTGTGACAAGTTGTCTCATTGGCAATCATACCACATCTCCTTTTTTATATATACTGATTAAGATCATATAAGATATAGATTTTGCAACATTTTTGAGTATTCAAGAAATTTCTCAAGGTTATGTACATTGTACTAAGGTCAAAGGTGCTACCTATAGCAGTTGTCTGTCTGGATCTATAGACAGAATGGTTGGTACAAAACTGATTTGGAATTCCTAATTTACAATACATTTATGTAATGAATGATTTCAATCTTTTTCGTAAAAGGATAGTTTGCCATGTAGAAATAATTAGAAGCACAAAATACATATGTACTGTATAGGTTTAGGACATTTTATTTGATAAATAACAATATTAAAGAAAAGTCAAAGTTTAGAAGGAAAAAAATCAAATTGCTTAATGATTTAATATATATTGTAATATATGCCTTAATTATATTACAGGGTCTTTGCAGAAATCAATAACAATATTATATGCCTTCATTACAGGGTCTTGGCAGAAATGATATAACAATATAAATATGCCTTCATTACAGGGTCTTGGCAGAAATGATATAAATATTATAAGCTATCATTAAAGGGTCTTGGCAGAAATTATATAACAATATTACATGCCTTCATTTCAGGGTCTTGGCAGAAAGAGAGTTCCTAATGAGACGTATAACTTCAAACAAGATTTCATCACATGGATGCCAGAGAGAGAATTCACGGAGAGATCTCGACCTTTATGTTCAACATACAGAGTTGACTTTAAAGTTTCGGGTGGTAAATCAAATCAGATTCCTGTACCCATACCTATACCTGTACCACAGATAATAATAAAACGTCCAAAAACTTCATTCGATGGTGTTCCAACATCCACTTATCGTTATGCTCATAGTGAAGGAGGTCCTAATAAACCAACTATTGATGCCAGCAACAACGAATCTGTAAAACTTAGTCTATTGAACAGGAAAAACCGATGTATGTCTGCAAAACCTATAAGGTACAGGGAAACAGTTGCCTCATGTTTAAATTGGGTAAGCAGTCCTAGAGCCCCAGTAAAGTCAGCAACCCAGACTGATGGTTTTATGCCACATCCACCGGCTCCCACATCGGAGGGGGAACGACAGGTTACATTCCACCAAGAGCCTACACAAACTGCTCCTGTTAGAGAAACAACACAAGTGATTGCCGATCCACCAAAGCTGGCGTGGACAGCACCAGCACCTACGACAGTAGCCACTTGTGAATAGTTATATCTAAAAAACTGATCAAAATTATTTGTCATTGTTATATTATAAATCTACTATGAACTTACAGATTTGACTAATTAACTGAAATATTGATATAGTGTCAAACAATAGTGATGCCATAGACAATGGTTCTTGAGATGGAAGATTGTTGTTATCAATTTCCCTTCATTTCTGAAATGAGAAGACTGAATGTCTTGAATATGAATGTGTAAGCTCTACGTAGATTCACAATCATTGTTGTAGATGTATTTTTCACGAATCTAATCCATTAATGGATGCATGTTGAGAATTATGTATTAAATTTAAACATTATGCATTTTCATATTTGTATATATATGGAAATTATTTATAGAAGAACTCATTATGCTGACTTCATAATGTCAAATTGAATTATAGCCATTAGACTAGATGGGGATTGTTTTGGGGTTTTGAAGTGAACATTTGTTCATCTTAGTGGTATTTTGTCTTCAGGAAAATTTATTTGCATTTTTAGAAATCACATTGTCTAGATGAATAAGATGTTCAACTGGAAACGTGTTAATGTTTACATGTTATCAGTCTTTTTTAAAGAGAATTTACAAGTACAATGTATTATTTTCCCCCCCACTTGTTTATATTCTCACTATTTCCCTTTTCCAATATTTGTTGTTATGGAATACACAGTTATATACATCAATATGGCTAGTGTTTTAAATATCTTCACACATTACTTATTTTTTTGAGGAAAATCTAACAAACTTTTGTGAAATAAGGGATAATATACTTATTCTTAATAAGTTGTCCACTGGAAGTGGGATAAATCAAACATTAAGCCACCTGATTACAACAATTTTACTCTTTAATCTTGTTTTCAATACCTAACAAATGTTTAAATAGCACTAGATAAAATTCAAAATGAAGTGAATAGTTTCAAAAAAATAGTGAACACTTGTTTTGGTTTTGATGTAACTTCCCTTCTTTTTTATATTGATGTTTTGAGAGTTTAATATAGAACTTTAAATAATTCATCTATGCTATATAATGTATACAAAGTTTTAGTTAGATTTTTTATTTCTATAACATTCCAGTATTTGATCATCACAGGGTATCCATGTTAAGCTCAATTTTTAGCTTGAAAATATAAAACAGTATTCAAAATTTTCCATATTACCATATCTAAACTGAAACAAAATGTTAGTTATTTAGTTTCAGTTTTTGATGCACTGAACTGTACAAATTGAAAAGTAGTACAGATGTTATGTACTTGTAATTGGTTGCTCATTTTTGTTATTCTTTTATTTTTATTATTTCACAGTATTAACTGTACACAGTTTTTATTTTAAGTTTTCTTTATTAAATTATATTGTTGTTTGTTATGGTAGTTGTGATATATTTTTTTTCTGTTTAGAGACTTTAGACTTAATGACTGGTACAAAGATATTTACTATGGTTTTTTTCTTTTCTAAAGTGCTTTTTCAAATGAGATTAGATTTTTTTTTTATAAGGTCCCAAAAAAAAGATGTATGACATGAAAGATTTTAATCAAATTATACACAGTCATATATATCTATGTAAAAGAATGATAAAGTAAGAAAAATAAGCATAGATTTATTGGAAAGAGAACAACAACAAAAAAGTCCAATCTAAGGGAAGTAACTCTATTATAATTTGTATCGTATCAATAAAACCACAATGAGCCTTGTAAATCTGTGATTTTTTTTATAGTTTTATTTTTACATTAACTGTGATATTTTTTATTAAGCCTTTAGTTTATATACCTTTATATGTAGTTTGCATTTTAAAATATAATAGTTTGGTGTTTCTTTTGTAACAAAAAATGGTTCTTCAAATGTTAAATGGTTTTTCTGTGAGCTTTTTCATCAACAAATCATAAAATATCTTTGAAATTTACTTATACTAAATTGCACATATATAATGGCTTGTGATTATTATTTATGAAAATTATCTGCTGTTAAATTTTTGGACAAATTATATTATTAATTTGTCAGTTTTGAATTAACTTAGTGTTGTTAAAGCTCTAATATATTGGGATAGTGTGTTTCTTCAGTTAATGGGAGCATGATTGTGCATTTTTATTGTTTAGAATACATTTCTCATCTATGTAGTATTATTTGCTGTTTTTTAAATGGCATCAAACATCAACCATTTCACCTTTAATTATATCTTGTAAAAGCTAGATGATATGTTACAGTAGCTGCTTCCATATATTCTGGACACAATTCTTGTGAAAATAAACATGAAAACTTTAATGAACGAACCGTTATCAGTTTAAAGAACTTAATTTGAAAAAAAAACTTTGACACACAACTGATATTTTGAAGGCTTAAGAATAACTGTGAATAATTTTAGGAAAAATATATTTATAGGATTTAAGAAATATTCAGAATTATCTAATACATTTCTACTTTAGGTTATTTAGGTGTAAGATTCTTCTAACAAGACATTTTCGGTTAGAAGAAAGAACTGCTCAGGGGAGGTAATCTAATTGTGTAATTTTTACATTTCAAAATTTCATTCAAATTTAGAACTGTTTTTCAGTATAAGATTTTAAATCTATACTTTTAATACAGTTATTATATATTAGTTTGTTTATTGAATTATTTATTTTTACATGAAAAAATAACCAAAATCCAGTGAACATTATTATCATGTAGATTCCGTCCTGAAGTTTAGTGATATTATGCATTTATTTGTAGAATTAAAAACATTATTAAGAACTTCGTTTTGTTATTATTTTCATTATGTAAAAGAATATTCAAATTTATAAATGACGACATCAAGGACATAATTAACACGTTCATGACTACATGTAACAAAAAGAATTCTTTTAGTAAAAAAAAAAGTTCATTAATGCAGGTTAATAAGAAATAAAGCAGCAACTTACTTCACTCTGACATGAACATGATGCTGACTATTTATGTAATCATATTAAACATACTTGTTGTAGACCGTACATATTTACTTTGGGATTCACTATATTTTTGCCACAGTGTAACAGTAAAAGTAAGGTAACATAAAACTTGCCAGGAACAATGCTCATGAATTTGAGAGCCCTATTGTTATTGCATCACTAAAACCCTAAGTTCAATTAAGACTGCATGTGCAACTAATTTGTTGATTTGGTTACCTATGGGTTAAAGGCCATGGACAGATCTAACTATTTTCAGATTATCAAAGAAAAGTGTTTCAATCAGCTTTAACTTTTCTTTCAACAGATTTAAATTCAGATTTTGGTTTAGAGGAAACCAATTGTCCCCTATCCATTCCCTCTTGTAAGATTGACCTTTCAAACCTTTCAAGGAACTTCACTTGGTGTCTATCTTCTGATGATCTGTTAAAATTTCTTATTTTGAATTTCTTCTCAAAATCCATTAATCAAAATGAAATGAAAAGAAAAACTTGTTAGACATGTTTCTCACAAGGTCCATTCTGAGTTTTCATTTATTGATGCCAATTTACCAACAAACACTTTTATAGTAGTTTGAACCGGACTGAACACTTCTTGTAGCAATAAAATATATTTGATTTGATTTGATTTGATTTGTAGGGCCTCCGTGGCCAAGGGGTCTAAGTTGTTCAGCTACTGTATTACTAGCCTGTCAAAGACTTGGGTTGTGATTTTAAGTCTGGTAAGTGGCAAGTGTGCTCGACAATAATCTGAAATCTGGATATGTAAAAAAATCCAAAGATCTTTTAGAACACTCAATCTAAGACGCTTTTGTCTTCAAACATTTGAGTTTTCTACACTTTACACTAGTCTTTTCCATTCCAAACATAAAGACAAACTGATAAAGTTGGTACTTCCTTGTTTCATAAAAAAATAATGGCCAACATAGATAAGTATCTTGTCTTAGGGAGGGATACATTCTACTTTGTTAAAGAATCAACGATTTAAACAAAAAAAATCCTGAAACTGACATTATCATGATGCTCGATTTCTTGATTTACAGCATATGCTACGTTTGCAGTCTATTCCGATGAGAATTAGCTGTTTTCCTCTTCTTGTCAAATTGTTTCTTTTTATTCATATGGGGCTTACTTAACACAGAAACTTCTGAGGAAGAAAGTAAAGAAATTAGCAGTATCCTTTAACTTTACTTTCCCCATTATAGATGATGTTCTCTCATTAAATAATTCAAAATTTGGTGACACTGTCGAACGCATCTATCCCATCAAACTTGAGATTAAGAATACAACAGATATTGTTAAGTCTACCTCATATCTTGACTTACATCTGATAATTTACACTGAGGGTCGGTTGAAAAGAAAACTTTACGATTTCAGATTTCCAATGGCGAAATTTCCTCTAGGTAGCAACATTCCACCAGTACCTGCATACGTAGTATATATCTCCCAGTTAATACAGTTGATACGATATTCCAGGGCTTGTATTTTCTATCATGATTTTCTAGATAACGGGTTGTTGCTCACAAGGAAACTACTCTTTATTTCAGATATTATTGGGTACATTTATTATTGCGATATTGTCATTTTAGTCTAAAATGCAATTTAAATTTTTGATATATTGAGAAAAATCCTGTTTAATTGATATACAAAATTTCAAAATGCGAGTTCACATTATTGCGATTCTAACCTTGTCGCATTTTCGCAATAATTTCTAAATTTACAATATTTAAGTAATTAAACCTAGACTTCATGGTGGTGAGGTTATCATAATCTTTTTTTTTAAATTTTACCGAGGCCATCACGAGTTGGTTGACCGTTATCGAATTATCGTTTCACAGATGATAGCGGAAATGTTAATAATGTCGTAACTATAATCCTGTTTCCTTTTCACGAATGTGACCCACCGAATTAGATTTGTAACAGGGTTTGTATTTACATGATCACCAGGACGGATGCAACATGTGGAGCAAAATCTGCTCAACCTTCCGGGGCACCTGCGATCAACCTCGGTTTTTGTAGGGTTCGTTTTGCTAAGTCTTTATTTAGTTTTCTATGTTGTTTTTTGTGTACTATTGATTGTCTGTTGGTCCTTTTTGTAGCCATGGCGTTGTCAGTTTATTTAAGACTTACGAAATGGAATGTCCCGCTGGTATCTTTCTCTCTTTTGAGACTGTCAGTCTTCCTGCCGAAGGTCGTGGTTCCCTCTTTTGGCACTCTTGCTCTCTCCACCAATAAAAACTAATCGCCATGAAATAGCAAATTATACTGAAAATGGCAATAAACACAATATAATAAATCAGAAGAACCGTGAAATGGATTTGAACCATTTTTTCATCAGATTTTGATTTAAGTTTGAAGAACAAAGGAGAAGGTCCGGTAAGGACCGATTTTGGCCTCAAATTTCAAGTTCATCTGACGAAAGATTTTGACCACTTTTTAAACACTTAAGTGTCTATTTCATTTGAATCAATTAGGTTATGTGAAAGATTTTCACTAATTTAGTCATTAAAAACGATCCGATTCAAGTTCAAATATGAAAAATCTACCAAATATGCCGAAAAATGTCACTTTTCAGATGGTTTTCTGTCAAAAATGAAAGTGGCCGCATCCGTGTTCATCCTCAACCTTTATATATGTTATGTATTATCATAAAATACAACTTACATTTCAATATTAAGGATGAACACGACTGCGGCCACTTTCGTTTTACACTAAAATTTAACTAAAAGTTAGAATTGTGAAGATTTCAGTAATTTAGCATGACTTAATGGTGCTAGTACCCGATATATATGCATTGTATCGTCAAAAAGAGCCCATATTTATGTAGCAGAAGCATTCTACTGTCCAATAAATAAGTAAAAGTTTACATTTTAACAATTTTGTAAAACTGCTATATTTTGGGGCCAAAAAGGGGTCTTACTGGGACCTACTCCTTTAGTTAATTAATCAATGTATGTTACTGTGGATTCATTTATTTTCGTTAGTATCAATTGTCGTGGATTGAGGAAAACTTGCATTTTCATGGGTATTTGATTTTGTTTATTTCCCCCAATCTCTACATTCAAAGTCCATAGAAAAATTGTTATTTGTTGAACATTATAATTCGTGGTTCACGTGTTCCCAAGATATCCACGAAATTGGTATCCAACGAATAATAACGAATCCATAGTATTTAAAAGTTGCTTACTGAGCATGTTTTGATGGAAACAACCTACATTTGACAGGTAAACTAACATTCCTAGACAATTGAGATTTGAGTCTAAAACACCTCCCACATGCGAACTCGAACCCACAACATCAGTGTTGACTGATAATTGATAAAGTAGAAGAACTACTTAGACTCTCAGCCACTTCGGCCCTTCTGTGATATAGACAAACTAGCGTTGCCGCCATAACATCACTATACACGAGTTACACTTTATCAGCTTTATATATCTGCAACGCTCAGACCAAAATAGTTATTGAGCCAAGCAAATACAAAGTTAAAGAGCATTGAGAACACAAACTTCCTAGTTTAAACATAACTACTTGGTCGGAGACCAAGCTGGTGTAGGTTTCTTCTGAGGGAATCACTAACCCAGTAATGATAATTTCTATGTTGACATGAATTATCATGATAACTGTTAACAAAACTTAGAATATTTTTAAATTCTGAGGTTTGTGTACCCCAGGCATAGATAACATTAGCTGTATATAGCAAAACCTGTCAGAATTTGGCCCACAATGATCTTCAATTTCGTACTTTATTATGCGTTTTAATTTTTTTTAATCTGAGCATCATTGGTGATTTTTTGTAGAAGAAATGCACGACCGGCTAACACAATTTACATCCTGGTAGCAATGATGAGTTTAGTTACTAGTACATAGATTATACTTGTTCTTTGTGTATTTCCAAATGATTTAGGCAAAACTAGAAAAACTCAGGAAAATGACAACATGGATAACTTGATTTATTTGTGAAATAAAACTTATAATAATAAATGTAAACAGTGATTTTAGTCACAGTGTAAGTGTTCATTGATAGACATATTAAACGTATATATCTAAACTCGAATATGGCATAGTAATGCATTTTAATATAAAATATACTTAGTGTTTTATCAATATAAAAATGTATAGAAAAACTTTATTCAAATATGAAATACACAGGATTATAGAAAGCTTTTATGAAAATTTTAAATTGGGTCCTCAATGCTCTTCAACTTAGTACTTGTTTGGTTTTATAACTATTTTGATCTGAGCGTCACTGGTGAGTCTTATGAAGACGAAACGTGCGTATGGTGTATTAAATTATAATCCTGGTACCTTTGATAACTAATTAGAGAACTGGAAAAGACATTCGTGTGGCAAGTAACTATTTGAGTAGCCGATGTCATATAATTACATCTAGAAAACTATTTTATAATGTACAGCATGTACTATATATCCCAAACTGTCGGACAATAATGTTTAATATCAATTCATGTCATTTAGCATTAAGCTTAAGAATCTAAAGAATATCGGTCAATATAAAACCCAACTTTGTAGAAGTCTTATTATACAGTCAAGTATAACCAACACATTCTTTCTCTTGAACGGACATGATCAATAATCAACATAACTCATTAATGAAGAGACATTAGATAAAGAGGAGTAACTCAACTTATAGACGATGTTTTGCAGTAAAGTAAGATAATTGCAAATATTTTGATAATGGAAATGGGGAAATCATATAAAAACCCGGCTGTAGAGTTTTCATTCGTTTCGCTGGTTGGCTTTTGTCAGTTTCAGCGGACTTTTTTAAATTTAAGTTGGAGTTTGGTATTTTTTATAATACTTTTTTAAACATAAACATCATATATTTTATTGTATGTCGGAAACTCTGAAAAAGAGGGACGAAAGATACCAAAGGGACAGTAAAACTCATAAATCTAAAACAAACTGACAACGCCATGGCTAAAAATGAAATGACAAACAAACAACAGCACACATGACACAACATAGAAAACTAAAGAATAAACAACACGAACCCCATCAAAAACTAGGGGTGATCTCAGCTGCTCCGGAAGGATAAGCAGATCCTGCTCCACATGTGGCACCCGTCGTGTTGCTTATGTGATAACACATCCGGTAAATAGTCTAATTCGGTAGGTCACATTCATAAAAGGGAAGGAGATTGTAGTTACGACGTAAGGAACATATCCGATATCATTTGTGAAACAGTTATTCCATAACTCGTGATGGCGTCCGTAAAACTTACGCCATTTGGAACTCTTGGTTTAATAGCTTCCTTGTGAGCAGCAACCCTCTATCAAGAAAATTATGATAGGAAATGCAAGCACGGGAATATCGTATCAATTGGGAGATATATACCCCGTATGCAGGTGCTGCTGAAATGTTGCTACTTAGAAATGGAAAGTTCACAATTGGAAAGCTGAAATCATCTCTTTTGTCGTAAAGTTTTGTTTTCAACCGACTCTCATTGTCAATTTCTAGATGTAAGTCAAGATATGAGGCCGACTTAACTGTATCTGTAGTATCCTTTATCTCTAGCTCGATGGGATAGATGCGTTCCACATAGTCACCAAATTTTGAATTATTTAGTGAAAGAACATCATCTATATAGCGGAAAGTAGAGTTAAAGGATATTACTAACTTCTTATCTTTCTTCCTAAGAAGTTCCTGCATGAAGTCATCCTCATAATAATAAAGAAACAAGTCGGCAAGTAGAGGGGCACAGTTTGTTCCCATTGGAATGCCGAAAGTCTGTTGAAAAACACGTCTTCTGAACGTAACAAATATGTTGTCATTCAAGAAATCAAGCATCATGATAATATCAGTTTCAGAGAATTTTCTGTTTAAATCAGAGTGATCCTTTACAAAGTAGGATTTATCCCTCCCTAAGACAAGATACTTGTATCTACGTTGGCCATTCTTTTTTTTTATGAAGCAAGCAATACCAACTCTTTCAATTTGTCTCTTAGTTTGGAATGTGGAATACTTGTGTAAAGAGTAGAAAAGTCAAATGTTTTAATACTGTTACAAGATGAAAGAGAGTTAGATTGTATGTAATTTAAAAAATCTTTGGAATTTTTAAGTATCCACATCTGATTCACGCCACCTCTAGAATAGGCAGTTTCACAATAACTTTGAAGCCCGTCTTTGAATGCTGATAAAATAGATGCACTTGGAAGACCCAGCAATATACCGTTGTTTGTAAGGACACTTATGTAGTTTAGGTATCCAATACAGTGATGGAAGATCCAGTTCTTCATCTTTGGTTGAAATTCCAAAGGAACACAGAACAGACCTATGATTATCCAGGATTTCCTCTTTGGTAAGTGTCGTGAGGGTATATGTTGAGTTTCCAAGTGAATTGTCAATACCTAATTCGTTTATCAAGCAGGTCATGTAATGAGTTTTACACAAAAAAAACCGATGTTGTTTGGGGCTTTATCTGCGGTGACAACAACATATTTGTCATGGAGGTAGGATAGGTGTTTTGCAACATTTGGGTCTTTAAAGATTGACGTAGCATGGACATTGATAGACCCATTCAGTTTCTTAATTCTGATTTGTATCAACGACCTCACTGCCTTAATTTTAAATGAGAAAACAGAAAACAGAAAATTCAAAAATTATGGGTTATTTTTTTCATAATAACAGTAAACAGATTCACAATAATGTCAATTTTATGAAAACAGATAACAGCTAATTAATCAATTACAGTGAAGCATAAATTATCTCGAATATTGGTCACTTTTGACTAAAATATAAAGGCACAGAACCAGGACATAGGAGCACAGAACCAGGACCGTTTTTCTTCTCACCAGCACAGAGTCAGGACAATTTAGTTTAGCGAACTTGCACGACTTTTGCAATAAAATATTAATGTAATATGCTTTGCATGGTACTTATGACGCATCAGAGAAAAATCAAGCAACACAACGGTTGTTTTATTGTCGTTCTAATACAATGTAAACAAACCCACCAGTACAGAATCAGGACCCACCAGCACCGGACAGGACCGAATCACCAGCACAGAACGTTCTCTCGCAGGACAACCTTACCCACCGTGGCCTTAATTCATTCGGAAAGAGTGTCTACGTCTTCTTTCTCGTGCTAAGCCCATTGCCTGGCATAATCCTCAACTGAATCCATCAAAATTTTAAAGTTGTATTTCCAATTGATGGATTTAGGCTCACGATATTTCGGACCTTTCGATAGCACATTTCGTAGAGAAGTGTTATTAACAATGTCGAGGTCACCGGTAATAACGTAGCCAGCAGGATTATATGTGAATTGGGAACTAGCACAAGTGCAATCAGGAGGTTTAGACTTGAAGTCGTCAATATCGAGATCCTGCAAAACGTGTTTGTAATTGAAAACTTTAGTTGCAATAGGTTTGATATAGGTATAAGAAATGATTGGTACAGACTGGTCTTTGAAATAAGGAGGTATTTTCGATTGAACTAATTTATGATGAAGGATATTGCCTAAGTTGACGCCATCGAGACCTTTTTTGGCAAAGGAAAGATTAAGGAAAGATCTTTTCTCTTTTTCATCTTTGCCAATGGACTTGCAATATCCGAAATTATAGCTTCAAGTTTGTATTGGTTTGAATGAGGGTTTGTAACAGTTGATTCCAAACATAAATTAAGCGGTAATGAATAAAGTTTCGTGCGAATGTGATGAATACCTAACGGCTTTTGTATAAATGGCAGCAAGTCATTAATAGATACATCATGCAGAGAAGGTGATGTATAATGACGATGACCATGACTGCGTCTACGTCGAGGAGTCGAGTTAAAAATATTCATCACATTCACCGAGTTACACGAAGGACTAGATATAATACCTATACCATCAATTTTGTCATTGCAACCATAAGGTGTCGCAGTTCCCAATTGTCTAATCCAGTAGTCCTCTTTTTGTCTACGGAGAGTCGTTGAAAGGTTAGGATTGTTAGAGCTATGGTATGTCTTTTCGATAATGCGAACTGTCATAGATACGATGGAATGATCGGGCTGATTGAAATGCTGGTATAGAATGTCGTTAGCATTGAGGTTAATGTTTGATCTATGACAGCACATATGTTTGTTTAGCCTTCCTTTCGTTTCACCGACGTATACCAATCCGCAAAGGTTGCACTCTAATCCGTAGACGACATTTATCGATTTACAATTCAGATCACCGTAACTTCTGGTAAAATATGACTTGTTGGTCAACTTGCTAGTGAATTCAGCATCTGTAATTAAAATTGCACAAATTTTGTAGCCTTTGGTTTCACATTTCGAAATGCGACAGTGTTGTACTGTGTCATCAAAAACCAAAATGTCTTTAAGGAGAACTGAACATGGCTGTATATGTGTAATACTGCTGTTGTCACTAGGACGATGATCTGAATGAGTTATGTTTGAGATATTTGTCATGTCTGGTGATGAGGGGACACCTGCCGTATCAGACGACACCGTGTCCATGGTGACGTCTGTTTCGGACCTTTTTATACTGGGCGACGTCCGAGCCAGTTTCCTGTTTGATCTTCGTAAATTCATGCAATTGTGGTTTTGCTACTGGGCGGATGATGTCCTCGGGGACAAAATGTCGACCAGCAGAGACATCGACCCAGTGGTTATAAAAGAGGGACGAAAGATACCAAAGGGACAGTCAAACTCATAAATCTAAAAACAAACTGACAACGCCATGGCTAAAAATGAAAAAGACAAACAAACAACAGCACACATGAAACAACATAAAAAAATAAAAAATAAACAACACGAACCCCACCAAAAAACTAGGGGTGATCTCAGGTGTTCCGGAAGGGTAAGCAGATCCTGCTCCACATGTGGCACCCGTCGTGTTGCTTATGTGATAACACATCCGGTAAATAGTCTTATTCGGTAGGTCACATTCATGAAAGGGAAGGGGATTGTACTTACGACGTAAGGAACATATCCGATATCATTTGTGAAACGGTAATTCCATAACGGTCAACCAACTCGTGATGGCGTCCGTAAAACTTCGTTTCACTTTCCTATGAACCCTATAAGGTTCAACATATCATACATAACACATAAATTGTATACTTATATATATACCTTTTTCCAGTCTTCTTGATGGAAAACATATCTGAAACCGTTTAATTGATACTGAAAATCATAAAACTGTATACTGTTTCAAAAGATGATGTCGCTATTTTATTGACAATTAAAGCTTTATTCTGCTGTTGGAAACGACACCTCTTCACACAACTTTATATCAAGAAGTATTTCTCTCGGTTTAGTTTGTAACCCGGATTTTTTTTCTGTCAAACGATTTTTGACTTTCGAAAGCCTTCATTTAATTATATTTTGAGGTCAGCAGACCCAGGATAATGGTACAAGGTGTTTTTAACGTTTTATCATTTTAGAGATTTTTAATCAGTATGAAGTCAATTATTTTGAATATGTTTTCTTATACGTGTGATCAGATGAGTTATTAGATAGATATTTGATCTTATTACCAAAAAAAAGTAAAACCACAGAAGAACTCCGAGGAAAATTTTAAAAGTAAGGCCCTTAATCAAATGGCAAATCCAAAAGCTCAAACATATCAAACGAATGGACAATTATTGTCATATTCCTGACTTAGAAAATGGTGGATTAAAACATGTTTTAATCTTTTATCTTGGGGGTTCTTATAAAGTCTTAATAAGTAGGCATTATTAAAGTCGCTTGCAACCATAATTGTGGTGGTGGTTCTTTGATATTGTAGTATCGTTTATTTTAAAGTTTCTATAAAGCGTCTCGATTCCAATCTTTTATCTATACATCTTGAGAGAAGATACATATTATTGAAGCAAATGTAATGTCTCAAGGTTTTGTATCTCAATCTTATATGTAATATTTATTCCCGATTGGAAAAAGTATTATGTAATAATTATTCCGAATGGAAAAAGTATTATGTAATATTTATTCCTGATTGGAAAAAATATTATATAATATCTTTTCCGACCCAAAAATATTATTATATTCTATCCATTACTACTGCCAAAATGGTAAATTGGTATTTACAATTATTATAAGAACAGGTATCATGAATATGTGGAATAATTGTTCCCAATGTTGTAGACATTGAATAATCATTTCTGAATTATCGACAATTATTGGTATGCATATTTGACCTTTAAATGATACTTTTCTCATTAGAATTAACATTTATATTTCACAGCTGAACTTGTTATAATAAACATTATTTACTAACCTTCAACATATGTCCCATCATTTCAAAACATATATATTTTTCTCATATTCATCAGCCTCCATGTTTTAGTATACATTCAGGTGTTGTGTACAGGTGAATATATCTAACTCATATTAACACTTTTCATTTTACATAATAATCAAATAATTAGCATTCAGTCTGTTTTGGTTTAGAATATAATCAGCATTTAAAATCTGTTTTGATTTATATAATAATCAATCAGGTGTAAACTAAACTTCAACAAAATAGGAACATTTGTTATACTCATCAACATATAAGATAAGTTCCTAATATTAGTGGAACAAATATAATACAGAAGGAAAAAATATTTCATGACAAAATTTCCGCAGAACAAATATTATATAATATTGTTTCTTTCAGGAACAAATATTATTAGGAACAAATATACGTTGACAGGATCACCCCCAGTTTTTGGTGGGTTCATTCTTGTATCTTGTGTACTATTGTTTGTCTGTTTGTCTTTTTATTTTTTAGCCATGGCGTTGTCAATTATTTTCGATCGAGTTTGACTGTCCCTCTTGTATCTTTCGCCCGCTGTCATAGCTGGATTGATTGATTGTTGGTTGCGTAACGTCCAGAGTGTAGTAAATGTTTGATGTCTGATGTGAAAAGCTATATTTAAGCATGAATTGAATGCTAGTAATTGCACTTGGAGGATTTTGTTTTAAATTGTCATCAACTACGTTTTTGATATAAGTGTTTAATATTGTCATTTAAGTTAGTCTGATATTTTGGTGATGTAATTTTGAGTCATGACGTACTTAATCAAATGTAACTGAACCTTTGTGCATAATTTTTTTTATTGAAAGACAATTTTTGCATTTTCACTCTTTGGAACGACCGTTAACAATGCTTTAAAATTTAAATAAAAACAAAATAATTGGAGATATAGTGATAGTCCCGATTTTTTTTTATCCTCCTTGACCTGAATCTGTTCGTCCTTCCTATAACCTCAAATTATGCTGATTGTAAAAAAAAAGTTATATCAAAAGAAACTTAAAATGATAAATTTGTATTGCAGTAACTTGATCGTTTAAGTTGACAATGCAAAATGTTTTAAGTTGGAACCAAATATAACACCTATAATTTTCCAGTTTAAAGGGGCACAAGCTGTCAAATTCATGTTCACTGATTTGACTCAAATTATCATATTTATTTGATATAACATACTAAACGTATATCGAAATTATAAAAAAAGTCCAAAATAAACGAAGCAAGTACTCCGGAGACTGATGACGGACATATTACCAAGTATAAATATAAATATAAATATAGATATGAATATACAGCAAACCTTAGCGATTGGATTTTTCTTGGTATGTTTGATTTCATATTATATGTTGAAAATGTGTTAATCATCATTTTTAACTGTTAAAAATGAGCTTTTGTGGATCGAATCAGTCAAGCAAATGGTTTACAATTGTTTTATTTTCAATATTTACATTATTTTCCTTTTAACAGATGAACACGCCTAGTTCATGCGTAGCCCATCTCTGTAAGTCTGTTTCTGTCATTAAAAAAATATGTCAACATTGAAAGTGTAACAGGAATCATTTCGTTTTCTGATTCGATCTAAACAAACTCATTCACTTACAGGTAAAAACGATGATTTACGTATTACTTTTTTTTATTATAACATGAAATCATACATACATTAAAAAAGTTCAATTACGCGCGGTCACTTCCTATTTACACGTATGTTTATATTTATATCGGGTTATATGACCGTCGACAGTCTTCGGATGTAATTTCGAGGGTCAATTAGATAGCACCTAGACTAAAATACACACGAAATGCTGATATATATTATTGAGTCCATACATTGTTAATTGTTTATTTCAGAATTATTGTATTTGAATATATGATTTAGTATATTAAAATTAAATATGAGACCATGAGTCAAATCGTTGAACATTAATTGACAGCTGATATATCTTTAATTCCGACTTTAACTTTATCAAATTTACATTTTCCTCGCTTCACCAGTTTTTACACTTGAATTTATAGCTATCTAGAAGAAGCGAACTGTGTTGGTGTGTTTCGTCCTGTTTATATACCCTCAAGCTCGTAAACAAAATTACGCTGTACATTATTATGATTTTATTCCTTAATATTTTTTAACATTCCATATTTACCCCTTCGTACTGATGTTATGGTGTCTATCCCGGACAAAAAATGCGTGTCAAATGTATGGTGATCCTTATACAGAACATGTGTACCAAGGCAGTTATAACTGGCTTGGGTAATCATAGGTTTTGTGTAAATGGAGCACTCTGACATGTATACATGGAGTAACGAATTGAAATATCAGATTATCATCTTTATTGATGTACTTAAAAAAAAGACAATCGAAACACGATTTACCTTTTTTTTGCACTGTAGTTTTCTATATTTCTAATAGCGTATTTTTAAGTATATATAGCACTTTGAAATGATTGGCCCAGAGTTTTAGTTAGACCTATACTTTTGCATATATTATAAGTGGATCACCAGGATAAAGCTTTCTTTACAGCAACATCATGATCAGAAAAGACAGGAAAGGACTGCATCCAAGAAATATTGTAGATATGCAAAGTAAGCTTTTTGTCATCTTGTGTGAATATGTAAAATGCTTCTTCAATAGAACGGTTTAAAAAAATATTATTTTTTTTAATTCATTTATTTATTTCAAGTACGATGTAAATACATACTTAAATAGCCCTTCGTGTAATTGAATAAAGGAATAGGTTACTCCCTTTCATCATTATTAATATGCACACATCGAAACAAACAATCGGAAAAGAATTGATTAACGCCGGTGAAGTACATTACGGCTGGTACGCGGAGGAATTTTTATCGAGAATTCATTGATTGTGGGTTGCTTAACGTCCAGTTGCAAACATTTCATGCATGTTCAGAATGATATATAGAGTACACATGAAAGGTCAGTATGAAATGCATTTTTTTCGTGTTAAAGAATAACAAATTAAAAAAGAATTCATACCTGCCTATCCTATTTTAGACAGGAGAAACGTTAAACTAGATTTCAGTAATGGATTAAAATATGTATTTTATTCAAATGAATTTAGCTATCAGTTCATTAATAAATCTAATGTACTAGTCACTGATATCTCTGTCATGTCCATTAAAAAAAAATATAATCATAGATGTTTGAGTCTTCACGAAAAGATTCAGTTCCTTGGATTGTTTTAGGACAAAAGTACTATCTAATATAGAAATAAGAAGATGTGGTATGAAATTTTTCATCTTTAATTGAATCCAATACACGCCTGAATGGAGCAAAGCGACCATCGTTCTCATCCATATGCATATTCCTGTCTCTGAGGGGTCTGAGTAGACCACACACGATTTAATATAGAGATTTGGTTGATAATCGCCTCCTTTCTTATTTTAGGCTTCCATAATAAACCGCTCATGCCCAAAATCCACACTCTCCGGTTTCATGAGATGCAAATCTGGAATTTTGTCGTCGTGTTTAGCTCTTGCTGACCCCCACTCGTTAAATACTATAACTGAGCACCTAGTATTTTTCCGGTCTTAGCAATCGTTTGAGTAGAAACGAGTTCTTCGATATCCGTCTCAGAAACTGGAGGATCGAAACGTTCGTATTACTCGATCTTCGATTTTTATCGACATGGGTTGATTTTCCGTATTTACGCAATGCTGATCAAGATCAGTTGGGAAAGTATCATGCACTACGTAGTTTTCATCATAAAGAGCCACATCACCAATTCCGTATGCCACGGCTAAATCTAATCCGTTGTCGCGAAATCGCATCATTAAGATCGTACAGTTTTCCCCCGCAAGATCATTCTATCAGAATTTGTATATCATTGACCAGTGTTTTGACGCTTT
The DNA here is from genome assembly GCA_019925275.1 of Mytilus edulis. Classification (NCBI taxonomy): domain Eukaryota; kingdom Metazoa; phylum Mollusca; class Bivalvia; order Mytilida; family Mytilidae; genus Mytilus; species Mytilus edulis. The sequence continues at coordinate 17,685,006 of CM034349.1, read as the reverse complement.
TCGAGAATCAAATACGTTAATTCTTAAAAGACTTTCTATATATCTAATTTGTCGTGTAGAATTATGTTCTGTGAATGCAGTATTTATTTCTTAACTATCTATAATCTGTCGGTTCTAGCATACTTTACCATATTAAAATAAGGAAATGTGGTATGATTTTTCATGAGACAAATTGATGGTTTTCAATTATTTTCAATTGATTTATTTTTTTAGGAAGCACCTTACATGATCAACCTTTTGAATATGATCCTACGGGCTGGGTTCAGAGAATAATCAACAATAATAGAAGAGAAGTTTCTCATAAAGCTCACAGCGTTTTCTGTGAATTAGACGTTCTTCGGAAACATTATGATAACTATGAATGGAAAGAATCGGCAAGGTAAAAATAAACTTTAAGACCAAATTGAATAATTCAGACATTTGATCCTTGGAACAATTAAAATGAAAGGAATAGACAAGGTTAAACTAAAAGTTTTTAAACCCATTTGAACGGAAAGAATCGACAAGGTAAAACCACTATGTTTAGACAAACTTAAACAGAAAGAATGCGAGGAATCAACAAAGTAAGACCAATTTCAAAAGAACTGATCAACAAGGTTAACTTTAGATTATACCACTGCATAGAGTGTAATACGATATTTCTCCACTCTAGACCTTTGAAATTGCCCTTCAAATATTTAAAATTTAACTTCTGAGAGTGGAGAACTATCCTATTGGACGATATTTGATGATATAATCTATTGATTTGTAGACGATATGCAGAAAACAATCGTTCTTTTCCAATGATATGCAAACAGGTGTGTTCCTTTTATGTAACATCATCAGGCAAAGTAGCATTTTTCATGAAATTACAATAGGAAATTCAGAGGAAAGTGAGTATTTGAGATCATAATTGATTTTTAACAAAGTAAGAGCTGAAATCAAACGAACCACAAGATGATTGGTGAATTTCACATTACATGTTATCTAAAGCGTCATTTAATTACATATTTCATACTTTGTTATCAATTTATTCCATTGATTTTATATTTTGAATTGATGATTGATTGATTGTCGATTTGATTAGAATAGTGAATGAACTACATACATTTTAATAGATACAGATTGCTGATTCTTAATTTCGTATAAGCTACGGTCACTGAGATATCAAATATAAAGATACTACCGTTTCTATTCAATTGAATCACTTGGTAGTTTAATGTTTACCATTTTATAATAAACTTAAAAATCTTTAAAAGGAATATTTTTCCATATTTTTTTCATTTTGTCAGCTATATTTTGAAACAGGTGGTTAAATATGAAGAAAATTTGGAAGAAGGAGGAAAACGCTGGTCCAAGCCTCATGTTGCCTCTTTGTCTATGCACTCGCTGTTTGAATTGCGATGTGCTTTCGTGGATGGCGTTGTTACACTAGACCATGATGCCCATTCGCTATCTAATGTCAATGGTGAGGTACTATTTACATAAAAATAAAACTTACTCATGTTAAGAGTTGTATTATCTATGCTATTTTGAAACGCTTTACCAGGTCTACCATATAAAAAATAAGATGTGGTATGATAGCCAATGAAACAACTATCCACTAGAGACCAAATGACACAGAAATTAACAATGAACAAAGCCCATAACGCATAGTAAGCTATAAAAGCATTGTTTTTTTAGTTTAATTGGCACTTTTGTAAGTGAATCGGAACCAAATTGAAGGTAAAAAAAAAAATAACAAATTAAAAAAGAATTCATACCTGCCTATCCTATTTTAGACAGGAGAATCGTTAAACTAGATTTCAGTAATGGATTAAAATATGTATTTTATTCAAATGAATTTAGCTATCAGTTCATTAATAAATCCAATGTACTAGTCACTGATGTCTCTGTCATGTCCATTAAAAAAATATAATCATAGATGTTGAGTCTTCACGAAAAGATTCAGTTCCTTGGATTGTTTTAGGACAAAAGTACTATCTAATATAGAAATAAGAAGATGTGGTATGAGTGCCAATGAGACAATCCTCCATCAAAGTCACAATTTGTAAAAGTAAACCATTGTAGGTCAAAGTACGGTCTTTAACACAGAGCCTTTGCTCACACGGAACAGCAAGCTATAAAGGGCCAAAAAATTACTAGTTTAAAACCTTTCAAACTTGGAGACAACCACTGAACATCAGGTTCCTGACTTAGGACTTAACATATATTAACTTTGTTTTCTTTTTATTTAAACTATAGACAAGCTCCTTGAAGAATGGCAGGATCAGAATGATATGGATACAAGGTTACGCCCACATCTTAGGGATATAATGTTGGCGGGACATAAACACAGCCATATCAAGCGTTCAAAGGCACCTAAAGGAAGCAGAACTCTGTCTGATATTGCTGATGAGAGATGTACGAGATCATTTCGTCTATGTTTAAGTTAAATAACTGTTTTGAAAAAAATAAACCTAGTTAATTATAAATGTAAACACCTATTTATTACATGTTTTCTTAACTTTAATGAAATTCATTTTCCACTATGCTTTCGTAGATATGCTGTCTTTTTTCAGGGTTACTAATGTTTGATCCATGAATAGTCTTGTATATAGAATAATTTGTGACCTGTTCCGTTAAATGATCTATTTATTTAGATATATAGCAACAAAACTAAAACAAAGAAAACATTATGTGGTACGAGGAAATGATAATAAATATACAAATAATCAATTGATCATCCAAAATGAAAATTTGGGTGTTAAATGGAATAAAAATAATAAGGAAATGGACGCTCACATTTGGTCCAAAGTGTTCCTTTTTTCCCCCATCTAAATCTATTAATAATATTTGCAGCGGAGGCAGAAAAGGGAGGATATGGTTTCCAACTTGCATCAAGTGCCAGTCTTGCAAGTATGGATAGCTCTGGACTGCATAGTGTTCCAAGTTCACAAGATCTTATGATTGACCCAACTAGTCCAAGTTATAAGGTTAGATATACATAACATGACGGTACACTAATTGCACATATTTTTCAACTACGTTTTTTTATTATCCAGTCAAATGTTTTGCGGTCTGTGTTTATTTTTGTAAATGTATCCTTGTTTACATCAATTTAATTTTATATTGAATCAATATTGAATCATAGAAAAATGGGTTTGATTCAACCTCATAAAAGAGGGACGAAAGATACCAAAGGGACAGTCAAACTCATAAATCTAAAACAAACTGACAACGCCATGGCTAAAAATGAAAATACAAACATAAAAACATAAAAACAATAGTACACATGACACAACATAGAAAACTAAAAAATAAACAACACGAACCCCACCAAAAACTAGGGGTGATCTCAGGTGCTCCGGAAGGGTAAGCAGATCCTGCTCCACATGTGGCACCCGTCGTGTTGCATATGTGATTACAAATCCGGTAAATAGTAGGTCACATTCATGAAATAGAAGGGGATTGTAGTTACGACGTAAGGAACATATCCGATATCATTTGTAAAACGGTTATTCCATAACGGTCAACCAACTCGTACGATCGAGGATTTCATATTCAATTTGCTCATTTTAAAAGATGACTTTTTGAGAAGGTCGCATGACGACGTTTCCATAGATTCACTTTATCTGTTGATATTTACAGTGAACGTTTTGTTTATATTTGAAAATATTCAACTATGTTGAAAGACGTGTAAAATGTCAAATCATAATAATACCAAGTGCTTAGTCTCAAGGAAAACGTGTTAGATTTACACAGCTATTTTTGTTGAAAATGTGCAATTTGGGTCCTGTGACATTATATACTATAAATGAAAACAATTTTAACAGAAATATCTGGATCATGAAAAAACACAACTTATTATTTTCTTTATGCTTGAAATCCTTACGATTGCCCATTTATTTTCTCGTAACTCAAAGAACCAATGCATCTACATTGTTTTAAAAGACTTGATAATATGTTGATATACTTGAATAAAGTATAATTGTGCAAAATATTTTTAGCCCAACTTGAACTTTATGAGGAAGATACCAAAAGATGCCGAGGCTGCCAATGTTATGGTCGGAGAAGTTGAAGAGCTTGAGAAGAGATTGATTGGTTTTGTGAGGCTAAAAGAGCCACGTCTTCTTGGTGATGTAACAGAAGTGGCATTGCCGTCACGCTTTGTTTGTTTCATGTTCGGACCGAAAGGAAGCATGACCCAGCTAATGGAACTCGGAAGATGCATATCAACTATGATGGTTGATGAGGTAGATTTCTCTTTTTCTCCGTTTCTTTATAATGACCGATTTTAGTATTGAATTCATGATTTATTTTCATTATCATTTCATTATCATGCATCGTTTAAATGGTTTGGATGAATTAGAAACCAGTAAAATGTTAAAGAATTTGAAAACGTTGGTTGCTTCTCATTTGGAAATCCAATTATGTAAATTTTATTTTAAACATTCTGTGAAAATTCCATTTGTTAACATGTATTTCAGACACGCTGTAGAAATTCCATGTGTGTATATTGTATTCCAGATATTTTATCTGTATGTATTAAAGTTTAGAAATTCTGACATATTCCATATGTGTATATTGTATTTAGACATTCCGCGAAATTCAATCTTGTTTTCTAGATACTCATCTTTGTGTATACAATTTTATATATTCCGTAGAAATATATGTCTTGTATATCGTATTGTAGATATTCCGTGAATTAGCTTACAAGTGTCTTGATAAAGAAGAGTTCTTGGCTGGTGTTGACGAGTTCATGGAACAAGTAACGGTTCTACCACCTGGGGAATGGGATCCAAAAATTCGTCTCGAACCACCTTCGAAAGTTCCATCTCAGGTATTGTATTTCCATTTTTTTTTTAAAGTTTTGTCAACACGCCTATTGGTATATGATTTCAGTTCTATCATATGATTGATTGATTGGTGATGACCATCTCTTTCAGCAATATTGTACTATTCCGTGGCAGTCAGTGTTTAGTTCACCTGCAACTGTGGAATTTGTACCATCTGAACCTCAGTGTTGACTTACTAGTAATACAGTCGATAGTTAAAACTGTTATTTTAATGTTAGCAAGTTGGATGTTTTGTTGACTCGCTTGCTTTGTTGGACAAATATTTGCTCAATCATTGTTATTAAGATTGACATCTGCTATCAATAGATGGGCAGGTTTTCAGATTGAATTCAAATACTTATAAATGTTTTTTTGGAATCCAAGCAATGTATACAAGTTGAAGCCCCGCGTATCTATTGATTACATATGTTAATCTTAATTACAATTTTTTTAGCAAACATTTATACAAACAAAGCAAGCATGTCAATTAAACCTTTAACCTGCCCAGTAGTCTGCACATATCCAGAAATCAACGCCACTTTGCTTATTTGAATATTATACTAAAGAAATCGGATACGGGTCACGGAAATTACATTAAAATGATAGGGAATTTTGAAAAAATGTCTGTTTAATTTTAATTTAAGTGATAGACAAGTTGCCGGGGCAGAAAATGAATATATACAACAATATACACCATTTAAACGAAACATAATGACTGTTGTTGCAAAAATACAGGTTCCTGAGCTATTTTAAAAATCGAAGCGAGAGGCTTTTAACATTGCAGTGTAAAATACAGGCTAAAATGGCTGAAACGTCAAATTTGCAAACTTCGTGTTGAAAATTGGCTTACAAGGCAATTACAAAAACAGGTTGCCGGGGTGAAATTTGAAACTTGAATTTCCAAAGAATAAGCAAGTCCAACCCTTGTATATGTAGTCGTTGAACTCTAGGTTCCCACGTAAAATTAAAATGTCACTATTTCAAGAAGAATAAACTCACAAAAGCACGAAAAATTCACTAAATTCGCGTTCATTGTTTTGATTTTAACCGCCTGACAACTTTACGGAAATATCAAAGTGATTGTAAACAAGGACTCTGTGACGGGCAACTTATAATATCCGCGTTTTAAAGATTTTAATGATATCAAGCCTATGAAGCCAGTCTAGTTCAAACTACTATCACGTGTTACAATTCTCATTTACATATTATGAATATTAATTAGCAAAACCACTACTAATTTCTGGCTATGACTTCTGTGCTGACATGAATTATCATTGATATGATCATAATAATAAAGGAGTAGGTCAGGTAAGGCCCATTTTTGGCCCAAAAATATAACAGTTTTACAAAATTGTTAAAATTTAAACTTTTAGTTATTTATTGGACAGTTGAATGCTTCTGCTACATAAAAATGGTTTTTTTTTTGACAATACAATGCACATATATCGGGTTGTAGCACCATTAAGTCATGCTAAATTACTGAAATCTTCAAAATTCTATCATTTTAGTTAAATTTTAGACGGTTTCCGTGTAAAACGAAAGTGGCCGCATTCTTGTCCATCCTTAATATTGCAATGTAAGTTGTATTTTATGATAATACATAACATATATAAAGGTTGTGGATGAACACGGATGCGGCCACTTTCATTTTTGACAAAATCAATCTGAAAAGTGACGTTTTTGGGCATATTTGAGAGATTTTTCATATTTGAGCTTCAATCGGATCGTTTTTAATGACTTAATCAGTTAAAATCTTTCACATAAACTAATTGAATCAAGTGACATAGACACTTAAGTGTTTAAAAAGTGGTCAAAATCTTTCTTCAGATGAAACTGAAATTTGAGGCCAAAATGAGTCCTTACCGGACCTACTCCTTTACTGTTTACAACTTTATATTTTTGAAATACTAAGGCTTTTCTACTTCAAGAAAAAATTAATTACCTTAGCTATATTTGGCAAAACCTATAGGAATTTTTGGTCTTCAATGCTCTTCAACTATTTTCTTAACGCCTTTTGATTAGGGCATCACTGATGATTATTTTGTAGACATAATGCGCGTCTGGCGCAAATACAAAATTTCAAATCCTGGTATCTATGATGAGTTTATTGCTAGCATTAGTACCATGCTTTACGTTTTATTTTCTGATTGTATCTTTTTTTCTAAAGATCGATTCATATTAATATGTATGGCATCAAATGACACATTACTTCGGATGAAACATGTATTACATGATATTATTATTTTTTTGTAGAATTTTAGAAAGAATTCAGTTAATCCGTTACTTGGTAAACTTTTACCAGCAGAAGAAGAAGGACACAGTATAGATGACCCGGCACTCTCGTGGTCAAAAATGTAAGCTTGTACTGATTTTCAGAACAATTTAAAATATTGTTTAAATTGACGTTTAACACTTTAATCCAGCATTCGATAAATGTATCTTTTACACAAAGGCAACATTAGTATACCGCTGTTCAAAAGTCATTAATTGATTGAGATAAAACAAATCCGGGTTACAAACTAAAACCGATGGAAATGCATCAACTATAAGAGAAAAACAACGAAACAACAGAAACACTGAAGTGCAACGAGAACAAACGGCAATGCAACCTACATAGAAACGAACTATTAGATAACAACTGCCATATTCCTGACTTGGTACAGGACATTTAAAAAAAATATCTATCATTTATTACTTATTGAATGTGAATCAGAGTAAAAGCTGGTCTATCTGCTAAAGACGCATTATCAGCAAAATATTGCTGTGTAAGGGATGGATCATGCAAATGACAGGTTTTGTTCTATATTTGCAGACCATTCAAGGGTTTAATAGACGATGTAAAACGAAAGATTCCACATTATCCCTCTGACTTCAAGGATTCCTTACATATACAATGTTTTGCTTCATTTGTCTATGTGTTCCTTGGAACCTTGACACCAAACGTAACATTTGGTGGATTGCTTGGTCAAGCTACAGATCAGTACATGGTGAGTTTTTATCGAACAGAAATAGTTTGTATTCTAATATTGCTTCTAATACTGACACATTTTTACTCTTTGGGTATGTTTGTTTTGTTCATGCATCGTTGACAATGTAATGGAATTTAATGCGACTGTCATACAAGTGAGAGGTTTAGCTAGCTATAAAACCAGGTTCAATCCACCATTTTCTACATCAGAAAATGCCTGTACCAAGTCAGGAATATGACAGTTGTTATCCATTCGTTTGATGTGTTCGGACTTTTAATTTTGCCTTTTGATTTTGGATTTTCCTTTTTGAATTTTCCTCGGAGTTCAGTATTTTTGTGTTTTTACTTTTTTCATACAACGCTACAATACAATATGATCAGTCATAAATAAATAAAGACAACAGCTGTATATCATTGTTCAAAAGCCATCAATCGATTGAGAGAAAACTCATCAAAGATACCATGATTGAAACTATGTACGCCAGATGTTTACATAAGACGCTCGAAGCAAAAAAGTTAAAAAGGCTAAATAAAGCAAGAAGTTGAAGAGCAAGGAGGACACAAAAGTCCTAAAAGTTTAATATAGGATTGCTCATTATATTGATTCAAAGCAAAAATCTTATTGTAAATCGGTCAACTTTTGTTAGATAATTGAATATGCCATTCTATTACTTTGTACCGACTGATATAACTTGAAACCAATGCCAATACAAGAATCATTATGCAGGTTAGACCAGTCCTAAACGAAAATATATTTTTTTAGGGAGTGATGGAGTGTATTTTTGCAGCAGCAGTTTCTGGTGTCTTGTTCGCCTTATGTGGAGGACAACCAATGAATATTTTAGGAAGCACAGGTCCCATGTTAGTGTTGGAAACAATCATCTATAATTTATGCAAGTAAGTATATATCATTATCTAATAAAAGGTGTGATCTTTTTATGTAATAGAAAAAATGAATGTTTATAGAAAAACAAAAGATATTGGGTATCAATACATGGCACAAAATCAGTCTATCCACAACAGAAGTAAAAAACAACACACACACACACAAAAAGCTAAGGAACGGCGCTTTTATTGGTTTTTTTTATATAGCATGATTTAACATGTCTTTATTTGCAGAGATAATGGTCATGAATTTTATATGTTTTTTCACATATCTTTAATTGCAGAGATAATGATTGGGATTTTATGCCGGCGAGATTCTGGGTAGGAATGTGGACTGTACTTTTCATTCTAATTATAGTCATATTTAACCTAAGCTCATGCGTCAAGTATATCACTCGATTCACAGAGGACAGTTTTGCTACACTGATTGCAGTGATATTTATTGTGGAGGCCTTCAAGAAATTATTTGAGATAGAAAAGGATTATCCTGTTAACTTTCATCCCGATGACCCCATTCCTTTCAACTGTTCATGTAGCAGTACATGTAATGAAAACGTCACAACAGCGCTTGGGGCCCTCGCCTATGGTGCTTTTAACAACTATACGTGCACAGGAACAGAAAATTTTACAACCAGCAATATAAGTATCAACTGGAATGGTCTGACACCAGCCGAGTGTAGTGAGTTCGGTGGAAGCTGGGGTTGCGATCCCAAACAATATTATGGAGATGTTTTTTTCCTGTCTGTTATTTTATTTGCTGGAACTTTTGGAATAACAGTCTTATTGATTTCATTCAAAACTAGCTCCCTGTTTCCAAATGTGGTAAGTATTCCCAGCTGTTGTGTGTTATTTTTAAAGGATACTCCTCTTATACACAATTCTCTCCATCTAAACTGAAAATATATATAATATTTCTATCTCTCTCTCTTTCTCTCTTTCAAAAATCTTTTCAACTCTAGCGATTTCCTGAAATTCGGTTCACCTCTGCTTACTTGAATTTATATTGATGGAGGAGATGTATATAAAAAAAATGTGTTAGGAATTTACCTATTTTATTATGTAGCAAGAAAACGGTCCCGTGACCCCATTTTATTTTAATTTGTTATATCTGAAAGCATAATATTAGAGCTATCTTCTCATACTTTCATCTCAAAATTTTATGGTGTAGTTTTTGTTTTATGGCAGTAAATTGGGGTTTCTATTCATAATCTATACAAAATTTGACAATTTTGTACAACCTGTAGGGAGAAACTAAGGCCCGTGACCAATTCTTTTTTCTTTTTCTTTTTTTTTCAAAGCATGATATAAACTAAATTTTGGCAAATAATTATTTTCTATGGGTTATAATTTATTAGACACCCCATCTACCTTAAATTTTGTTTATTGTAACTTGGTTTCGGACCTATCTTCAGGTGTTCAGTCAATGGGTTATATTTGTTATTTCCTTCAATCTTTTTATCATACATTAATCTACATGTGTTTGTCATTAAATACGTAAAATATAAAGAATAATAATTATATGAGCATTATTTGAATACACACGAAGTGAATCCGTATTAACTTCAATTGACATGTTTTAAGAAAATGAATAATTATCGATACTAAAACAGTTTGAATTAAGAAGAAGTTTTACATGGGTGACATTTCCATTGTAGATTCGTCAAAGAGTAAGTGACTTTAGTGTGTTGATAGCCATTGTTTCCATGGTGTTGCTTGATTATTTTCTAGGTCTCCCGACACCAAAACTAACTGTACCCAGTGAGTTCAAGGTATGTCTTTATGCTAACTTAATTGTTGAAAAACAAATAAACAATATTTATCTGTAACGCAACTTAAAGATCAAATGGTATAAAGTCGTTGGAAGATAAAAAAAAAAAAGGACAATCAAAATTCATATGTCAAAGAGAAAGAGAAACGAAATCCGATAAAAGATACACACAGAAGCCCTCAAACTCCACATTAATAAATTAAGGCATAGCAACATGAAAACAACAAAAATACATGGGGATCTCGATCAATTCGGAAATATACGAAGATTCTGCGCTTCATGTTGCACCAGTTGTGTTGTTGGTTGTAAGTACAGATTCTGTGAAAACTGTCATTCGGTGATGACGTCACAATAAAAAAAAGAGAACAGTAAATCAAATAATTAAATAAATAATCTTTATTTCTAGAGGCTAATCCCATTAGTTAAAACTAATCTCCCTGAGAATTTTCAAAATAATAATAATATAAATAAGTCTATACAGTATTATGATGATATATTATACACAATATACAATTGTATATAGATATTAGTGAAAAAGTATATTATTTGCACAATTTATGAAAAAATTATGACATTTAAACAAAAAATACAAATTGGCTTTGGAAGTTTAATAATTTTTCATCAGCTGAATGTAAATTATAATTTTGATTACCAGTAAAATGAAAGTTTATTTGAAAATAGTTAGGAACCATATCATTTAATGATTTAGATACAAGAATTTCCCTTTTGATATTGAATTAGTTTTTACACATTTTATCATTTTTAACTATTAAAACTAACTGGAGGGTGTCATTATGTTAGCTTCTACTATAACCCTAGCAGATTTCTTTAACAACTTATTAAATTTATGTATTCCACTTTCATAACAACTACCCCATAGATATTGCAACAATAGTCAAACAATGGCAGAATATAAGAGGAACATATTTTCTTATCTTTTGTTATAAGTTGATTCTATTTGATATTGTACTTGACATTTTATCTATTTGCTCATTCCAATTTAAGTTTTTTGTCGACATATAAACCAAGAAGTTTTTCGCAATCTACATTTTCATTATTATTCTCAGTTTTATGGCTAAGACCAAAATTAATAATCATAAGATTTTCCTCATGGCGGATGAATTTGTACCTTATGAGCTAAATTGAATGGAAGTATATATAGGTACATACAATACAAAACACAATAAATACAACAACCATAACTTTGTAGGCACAAGACTTGTATGGAGAAAAACACTTTAAAACTTACAGGAAGGTTAAATGTTGCATTGATGGACAAGTCTGAGAGCTAAATAGTTAATAGGAAACATATAGAAATATTGATATGGTCTTCTTTCAACAAACTAAAATTATTAAATGGAAACGGCAAAAGTACAAAAATGTGTCATAATGAAATTAAAATACTCGCTAATACATAAATAAACGACTTTTTACATTTTGTTTGTATAGCCAACAAGACCAGGTCGTGGATGGATCATTAGTCCCTTTAGTGACAAGAACCCGTGGTGGTTGTATTTAGCTGCTAGTGTTCCTGCTGCACTTTCAACAATCTTAGTCTTTTTAGATCAACAAATTACTGCTGTGATTGTCAATAGAAAAGAACATAAATTACAGGTGAGCTTCTGTGTTCAAGATGTACAGGATTATTTTCAATACTCATATACACATTAGTTAACAAATTAATTTCACATCGCATTTTTATTGATTTTCTGAATTTATCCTCAAAGTTGCGCAAAAATAATAAAAGTAATACATATAATCCAATTGAAGCTGATCTGTTCCAAGGAAATTTAACTCATATTTGTTCATGATAACATACACGTTTTGTGGTAAATTTAGGTATTTTGTATTATTTTCAGAAAGGGGTTGGTTACCATTTAGATATGTTTATAGTTGCCATTACTGTGGGTATTCATTCATTGCTTGGTCTTCCATGGTACGTAGCTGCCACTGTGTCTGCACTTGCTCATGTCCAAAGTTTACAGAAAGAATCTGAATGTACAGCTCCTGGCGAAAAACCAGTGTTTTTGGGAGTCAGGTTAGAAATATTAATCAGATTTTTATGTTTTAGCTAATTCCACAAGTTCATTACTCGAATTGATAAATGTACCGTTACTTTTACATTTTAATGCTTATGCTACCGCAATGGTATACTGCGTATTTTGTATGGAATTAATTGCCTAAGTTTTTGCCCATGTGATCGAGTTATGGCGTGTGTCTCCGATGTAAGCCCATTCTTATGTCTTACAATGAACGATCAGTCAGTTCTACCTGTTTTCTCTCTTCTCATGTAAAATTTTTCATTACATGCTCATTTTAAAAAATGAAGAAAAAAAAAAAACATGACACATTGTTATAAAAATAAATAAATGTAATATGATTCCCAATGAGACAAAATCCACCAAAGTTCAAATGGGTAAATTACGGCAGTATATTTAGATAATTCTTCATCATTTAACAAAAAAAAAATTCATCAAGATAATAATAAGTGTTGTTGAATTTATCAATTTAATGGAATTTAGACGGATCTTTACTGAGTTTGGCCATTAACTGTGATTCGTAGCAGCACAGAAACAAGTCTTTTATTAAAGGGGGCACAACTGGTACCCATAGGAATACCTACAATATGTCGACAAATTTTATTGCAGAAACGTTCATAGATATCAATAGTGTAATCTCTGAATTTCTATACGTGTTTTTAATATACCGTTATTCTAATATTTGTTTACCTTTTTATACAGAGAACAGAGAGTGACAGCTTTATTTATTGGTATACTAAGTGGTTTGGCCGTACTCATAACCAGTGTTCTTAGGGTAGGTTTTTGAAACCCTTATTTTATACTTTTGATTTTCTACAAGTATTGATTTTCTTCATGTGTAATCTGTTTGTTAGGTAACATATACAGAAATATGTATGTAAATAAAGTCAACAGTAGTATACCCGTGTTCAAAAGTCATAAATCGACTGATGGAAAATAAATCCGGGTTACAAACTGAAACCTAGCGAAACACAACAACTATAAGAGAAAAACAAAGGAACAACAGGAACACTGAAGTGCAACAAAAACAAACTCTAACACTCATAGAAACAAGCTATTTGATATCAACTGCAATCAACATAAAACAGTACAACCTTATTCTAAAATACAATAATACTCAACTCCGAGGAAAAACCAAAACGAAAAGACCCTAATCAAATGATAAAATCAAAAGCTCGAACACATCAAACGAATGGATAACAACTGTCATATTCCAGAATTGGTACAGGCATTTTCTTATGTAGAAAATGATTGCTAAACCTGGCTTTATAGCTAGCCAAACCTCTCACTTGTTTGTATTACATTAAGTGGAAACAACTTGTTTGATTTCTTAGGTTTTATATATACATATATATATATTAGTGCTCGTTCACACTATACGGACTTCATATACAGTAGTGTGCTACTTACGCAGAAACTTCTCCAACAAAGTTATGAGAAGGACAGATTAAAATTGACACTCCGCAAATTTTATGGACACCATCAAGAATTGGTGGATCCATACGATGTGTGTTTAACCAAACTAGCTAAGGACATTTTTACCACATGGTAGATTGTGGTTTGTCATTATGTCGTCTAATCTTTTAATTACCAAACGTGACTTATTCACGATTGTGCAATTTTGCTGAGTGTGAATTCGCATTATTATAAGACGTGTTACGGTACTTGTCTATCCCAAATTCATGTATCTAGTTTAAATGTTTAATGTTATATTTGTAATTCTCTTCGGATTTTGTCAAATGTGTTGACGTCTTTTCTATTATATTTATGTGTTATGGAAACAAATCTGTACGATAATTTACGTTTGAAATTGGATTCATAACAAACTGCACATATATATATTATAGTTAATTGCTATTAATAAGTATTGCAATATGCATTGTGTTTAAATGCAATATCAGTATTTAGTTCTATTTTAATCTTTAATCAATCCTAATTCTATCTTACTTTTGAGATATAGTTTTTCATATGTGACGTAATTTTTCTGCTGTTTCAGAAATTTCATATATTCAAATGTGACGTAATTTTTAATGCCTTTTCACCATCGTATGTGACGTCATTTTCATAATTTACTGCGTTGAGGCCTGGACTGAGTCGGGTGTGTCTATTCTGTGTTGGTCATTCATTATGTATTTGTGTTTGTTTTATGTAATGAGTTAATACTTCAGTTTCATTATGAATATCTGTTATATTCATTTGATAAAATTTATTGTTTGCTATAGCATTAATTGTTCTAAATAATAAGGATGTTCTTATCCCAAGCATAAAAACTTAGCCGTATTTGACACTACCATTTTCAACTTTTGATCTTCAGTGCTGTACAACTTTGTACTTTTTTTCGCTTTCGATCTTTTATATCTGGGCGTCACTGGTGAGTCTTGTGTGGACGAGGCGCGTTTTTGGCGTATTAAATTTTAAACCTGATGCTTTTTGTTATTCATTAATCATGTGTTTCTTTGTCTAATACGTTTTCCTATTTATTTGTATTGTAGTCCTGTAATATTATGTTGTCATTTCTATGTTATATTTAACATTGCCATTAAAGTGCGAGGTTTGGCATGCCACAAAACCAAGTTTAACCCACCATTTTTTCCTTTAAAAATGTCCTGTACCAAGTCAGGAATATGGCCATTGTTATATTATAGTTTGTTTCTGTGTGTGTTACAATTTAACGTTGCGTCGTTTGTTTTCTCTTATTTTTGAGTGTAAATTGACATTGCGATAGACGTGTCACGGTACTTGTCTATCCCAAATTCATGGATTTTGTCTGATGCTTCGTCCGTTTCTGTGTGTGTTAGTTACATTGTAGTGTTGTGTCGTTGTTCTCCTCTTATATTTATGCGTTTCCCTCAGTTTAGTTTGTTACCCCGATTTAGTTTTTTGTCCATGGATTTCTGAGTTTGAACAGCGGTATACTACTGTTGCCTTTATTTTATAGTCGAATAAAGGAAACATTAAATGAATGATTTTTAAAAGTACTGTTTTACATCAAATTATGAAAATGATTATTGGCAACGTTATGGAAATAAACTCATCATAGATACCAGGACTAATTTTAGTATATACGCCAGACGCGCGTTTCGTCTACAAAAGACTCATCAGTGACGCTCGAATCCAAAAAAAGTTAAAAAGGCCAAATAAAGTACGAAGTTGAAGAGCATTGAGAACCAAAATTCCTGAAAGTTTTGCCAAATATAGCTGAGGTGATCTATGCCTGAGGAATGTGGGAATATAGGTTTGTATGTAGATAGATATTTTTCTTGTTATGGGATTTACACAGTTTTAAGAATTTTACTAAATAAAATTGAACATTCCGTTTTTAGAGAATCTAAGAAACATCTTTTAAGAATGTTTTTCATTATGATGGGTTTTTTTATTTATAGATTATACCAATGCCAGTGTTATATGGGGTCTTTTTCTTCATGGGATTTTCGGCATTGCGGGGACAACAGGTGAGTATTTATTATACTGCATATAAAATAATCGAAGGACTGGAGAATTGAACATGACCGCAAGTCTGGTGGATGTTCACATGCACTTGTTTCAGAAAAAAAATCGTATTTCTATACTTGAAAGTAAGGTTAAGGTACATAGATATATTATTTTCTGTTACAAGTTCGTGTACGGATGATGAATAAATGGCACAATTTCAACCTCATCGTAATTGTTATCATAGTGTAGTAATATAATCATTTGAAAATTCAAAACAGAAAGGCATATTATATATATTGTTGTTACATATTATTACAGCGGATGGTCATGAGGAAATTTCGGTGTATGTTGCCGAAGACATTTCTACCCACGTGACTTGCGTTTTTGACTGATAACCGAACGCATTTCGTATAATTACTGGAATGTCATCGAGTGCTAAATAACATCACTTATCGCAGTTTCTATCTGTGCATTTTGTATAAGTTCCAACGGTAGATGGGTGAATATTCACATTTCTTGTCTTTTATCTCTTTGACAGTTGTTATCCATTCGTTTGATGTGTTTGAGCCTTTGATTTTGCCATTTGAATAGGAGCTATCCCTTTTGAATTTTCATCGGAATTTGGTATTTGTGTGGTTATACTTTTTGGTGAATAGTTGTTTCAATAGCTGTAGCATCCATACATCATTTCCTGATTCAAACCTGTCTGCATCAGTCTTGTATCTTGGACTATGATACTGACGATAAAATTCCCAGAGTACATAAAATAAACAGAATTCTCACTTAATTATTGTAGGGACATAAAACAAATACAAAATTTAAACAGATACAATATAGAATGCAGACAATTGCAAATGAAATATTCAAACTACATCACACCATCAAAGACTAGGAGGTTAATACTTAATGATCAATTATTCTCATTCAGTTATCAGTTCAATAGTTTTAACTAAAAATAACTTAATATATATTGAGAAAGTAAGTATGTAAGTAAAAAAGTAAATAAATAGTATATTATAGTGTCGCAATATGATATAGACATCATCATATCGAGCATCATATAACTTATTAGATCCCTGCTTTTTAAGACATATGAGACACTTTCGTTCTTTAAAAAAATGTATGCTATGATGTTAAATGAATACTTAAATAATAAAACTTTTCATATGATACAAAGAAATGTTTGTTAAATTCAATTATGCATAAAGTATAGATTTTATCTTCCTATGTTTACACATTAGATGCAATGTCTTGGCTAATACAACTTGGGTATCATCACATTTCATAATAATGAAATTAAACTTGTCATCAGAATTAAATTGTAATACAGTCATCCCTTTCACATCATTTGTTTATTGTCATAAATTTCACATTAATATCCAATAACGAAGCGTACAGTAAAAAGTAAAAAAAGAATGATGAAATGTAAAACTTTGATATTCAATGAAAATCGTTTCTTTCTGTTTCTTTTTAGTTTGTGGATCGTCTGATCTTGTTCCTACAGCCACGGAAATACCAACCCGATGTGCCTTACATTCGTCACGTACAGTTGTGGAGAATTCATATCTTTACCATTATCCAGATAATCTGTTTGGTGCTATTGTGGGTCGTGAAGAGCATTAAATCTATTTCCATTGCCTTTCCACTTTTGGTAAGTTTGATTAAAAACAATCGGTCGAAATTCTAACTTCTCATAACTTAACAAGAAAAAATATACCAATTAATGTCTGTATTATGACTTTCTGACTGCTCTTCAAATCTATGTCGTTTATTCATATGAAAAAAGCAGACATCTATTTGAAATAGTATTAACATACAAACCAGTTGTGTAATTTTGTTGTATGAAAAAGAGTCCTCTTTGTCGCTAATCTGTTTATTATTTTAACATGCAATCCTATGTATTTGTATATGAATAATTATATATTTGGCTTCTGCAATCTGCGTAACATACACAGACATGAAATGATATTAGTACTATAATGAATTTCGATTATGATTTATTTTATACTTTTTTTGTAGGTGTTAGCTACTGGAATAGTACGAAAAGTACTGGAGTGTATTTACACAAATCATGAGCTGAAATATATCGATGATTTACTTCCAGGAAGTGAAAAGAAGTCTCACAACGAGGTACATATATAGAAACATAATAATGTCCATTGTCGAACTATATATAGGCAACAGTAGTATACCGCTGTTCAAAATTCATAAATCGATTGAGAAAAAAAACAAATCCGGGCTACAAACAAAAACTGAGGGAAACGCATCAAATATAAGAGGATAACTACGACACAACAGCATTTCAAACACATAAATCGAAATCAACTGACAACGCCATGGCGAAATAAAGACAAACAGACAAAAATAGTCCACACACCAAAACATAGAAAATTAAAGACTAAGCAACACGAAAACCACCAAAACATGGGGGTGATCTCATGTGCTCCGGAAGAGTAAGCAGATCCTGCTCCACATGAGGCACTCGTCTTATTTCTCGTTAGTACAAATCCGGTATTAAGTACAATTCGGTAAGTCATATTCGTGAAAAGAGAACGGTATTGTATAAACGACATAAGGAAGATGACCTGAAACATCATTCAACAATAAGACTTAATAATACCTGAAACACCATTTAAAACTGATCAATGTAAATTGAGCAGTTTGGTCCTTAACAATAGAGTTTAGTGTAAGAAGAGCATTTGATATACTAAGTACAATCAAACCTGTTTTAAGAGACCAAAAATAGTGGTCTATTAAAACAGGTGGTCTTTTAATACATGTCCAATCTATATGAAATGTTCTACAGAGGGATCTAAAGTTGGTGGTCTTTTAACACAGGTTTTTGCTTAGTACAGGTGGTCTCTTAAGCTGGCTTGAATTTAATATACCTTTGATCGTTGATGGCTATCACAGAATGGTTGCAGCTACTGAAAGCTAACTGAATGATGTATTGATTTACTAATATAGAAACAATATCTTTTATAAATCTGCCGTTAACATATAAATACTGTATTATGTCTTTTACTTTTTTAAAGGACAACGAGAAAATTGATGTTCCATATAAAACATTTAGCAGCATTGATTCTGTCAGCGCAATAGTAGAGGACAAAGAAAACGGAATTAAACCAAGCTTTTATGTTGATGAGGAATGTGACGTAAAACAGAGAACAACAGCTCTAGGAAACACAAAACTTTGAAATGTGACTAAGTCACTTTCTAACTTACAATATCAAAGAAATACAAAATTTGAAATGTGGCATTCTAACTTAAAATATCAAAGAATTACTAAAGTTTTAAATGTGACATTCTATGTTAAAATATAAGAGAAATGTGATGTTTAATTAAAAAATCTCTTAACAATGAAATATTTCTTTCTCATCAACCTAAAATGAATTTCTTATACACATGTTATCATAATATTTTATCTAAATATTAAACGTTGTATCTTGAATGTGAGAGTAACTTTAAACGTATAATTCGTCATGTGGTTTTGGAAGTTTTTTGTCAATGAATTAAAGTTAAATGCGCTTTTAAAAGACATCTTATAAGCAATGTGATAAACATATATGCAGTAAATATGATTGATTAACAATTAGTTCAGTATTTTAATTTCTATTTTCATATGTGTCTTCCTTAAAAACTAGTTAATGCAAGTCTTTCTTTAAAAGAATTATTGTGAATTGAAGAGACTGTAACCTTAGTATGTACATATTCCGCTTGGTCACAATGTTCATATCAACTTTTTTATATCAGGATATCATCTTAAGATTGTCTATTATTCATACTAGTAGTTCAGTAGTAAACTGATGTTTTTTTTTATGTTTTAATTAGCTAGTGTTGTTAAACATAACAGGAAATCTATATATTTTCTATACATTTTACTATTATGAAATCTCTATTTTTCTTCATTTTGCTACTTTGGTTATACTATCAAGGTATGCTTCATCTAAATTCTAAAGCTGCATTATAAAAAAAATAGAAATTGTATTATTTAATTTCACATGTTTCATCTTGAAAATAAAAAAAATATATATATAAAAAAAAAAAAAAAAAAAAAAGAAAAATTAAAAAAAACCTGCATTTATTCAACTGGTATAGTGACATGTCTTTTTTATTAGTTTATAGTAAAGCTGTATTTACCTATAAGTTGTGAATATCTGTGTGATTTAGTCTAGTTTTGAAGAGTTGTCTTATTAGCCATCATTTTGTCATCGTCTTCACAATCAGGGATTATTTTGGTGTACAATAAAATATTTTAGCTAGCGTTAATCATATGCATAGAAATTCCTGGCCTTTATTACAGTAAACAAAATATTGACAAATACCACACAGGCAAAAAAAACCTTATAGTGAATCTTGTGCATGCCTATATGACTAGTATTTTGTTTTTTTTTCAAAGTGGTGTATATAGTCTTTTGAGAAAGTTGTTCTGTTCGGTATAATAAACAATTAAATAATGGCTGGTACCAATTGTAATAGCAAGTTTGTTTTCCCTTTGATACTAGCTATTGCCCTCTGTTTTGCATCAAGCTAAAGAATGTATCGCAGGACAAGCTATTATCCTCATAATCAGTCAAAATTTGTATAAGTTAATTAGTAAATTGTTTTTGTTCAATAGATGGTGCTACTTAAAGGAACGAACTTCGTCTGACAGCAAGTCAAATATGAATAATTCGCATTGAAATTCTGTATTGAAATGTTTTGATATTATAATAAAAAAAAAAAAAAATGATGTCTGGTTTATTATTTTTTTACTTTTATTGCATTGTTGTTACTACCTGTAATACAAATGTCCAACAATGAAAGCCTTCAAGAATGATGGCAAACATTGTCATGATCAAAGAGAGAAACCAGTTACTATTATACCAAAATTTTAGTATAGAATTTCAACAAATACGTTAACGACTACAGTAATCTTTTCTTCTACGACAACAATTCTTATATTACTGATACTTTATAGATTAAGAAGATGAGGTATAAAGGCCAATGAGACACTCAATCCATGTCACAATTGATAAGAGTAAACCATTACGGTCTTCAACATAGAGCCTTAACTAACATCGAACAGCAAACTATAAAGGGCACCAAAAATTACTAGTGTAAAACCATTTAAACGGGAAAAACCAACGGTCTATTCTATATAAAAAAACGAAAAAAACGAGAAACATTTCAAGTTAAAAAAAACGTTTGCACCAATGGCTTCAGATGTTTAGTTTACGACCATGCGATACCATCAAGGGTACCCAAGGTCGTAGTTGTTTTTAGATTAATCGGTTGTTGGTTGCCTAACTGCCAGAGTGAAGTAAATGTTTAATGCCCTATGTAAAAAGCTATATCTAAGCATGAAGTTGAATTCTAGTAATTTGGACATGGTGATTTTGTTTTAAATTGTCATCAACTATTTTTTACTAGTGTTTAATATCGCCATTTTAATAAGTCGGATATTTTGGTGATGTAATTTTCAGTCACAAATTACTTTATCAAATGTAACTGAACCTTTTTACATAATTTTATTTTATTTGAAGGACAATTTTAGCATTTTTGCATTTTCACTCTTTGGAACGACCCTTAACCTCCCCTTAACAATGCCTACAAATTTAAATTAAAATTAAGATCTAGCCGGTGAATCAGACGTCTGGTGTATGTATATATACCATTAAAAGTTGAGTACTTTAGTACTTCCGATTTTTATCCTCCTTGACCTGAATCTATTCGTCCTTCATATGATCTCAAATTATGCTGATATTTTACTATTTTACATCAAAAGAAACGTTAAATGATAAATGTGTATTTCAGTAACTTGATCGTTTTAGTTGACAATGTATACTGTTTAATTGTTGGGACAAAATATAACACCTTCTTTGTCACAGTTAAAAGTTAAAAGTTAGATAACTTGTATTTCCTATTTTAATACGTCAAAATACTATAATTAGATATGACAGCTTAATCCAGCTGGTCACGGATCATTCACCTTCAAATGAGAAAACAAATAAATAGGACACAATTAATGTATAAAATTTCACGAAATCAGTTTCAACTTATTATTAAGCACAATGAATCTCAAACATGATCACCATACGAAATCCATTGAATCAAGGAATTAGATAGTAAGTTATATACATGAAGACAAGAACCCAACCAAAGAGTACAAAAACAGAATCAGAACAATTTCAGAAAAAAATAAAGGAAATAAATCTTTTAAGAGAAGGAACACATTGCCAAGTTGGTATATTTGAATTGTTTGCATCTGTTTATATGGTCTCGTAAAGTTTAATGTAGAGGTATAATTAAGGTTGGTTTGGATTTAATATACGTTTGTTTTAGTTATTTTTTGGATCTTGGAAATATTCGTAAATCTTTGAATTAAAAACAAAATTTTACACGAAAGTAGATTATTGCAGATGCAACTCCATATGGATCTCTTCATTATGTATAAGCATTGAATCCATCAGATTGATCTTTTTCAAACATTAATTTGCATGATAGAGGTTACATAATTTTTTCTCAAAAATAAAAAGGTCTCCCACAAATGCTCCATGTGACGATTAAATTTTTCTCAGCAATTGCGCAACAATCCTTGAATTGCAACTTACGTTTGCAGAACCTATATTTTAGTCAGCTTTGACTGAATAACTTTATTCTTGAAGTGTGAATTTTTCTTTTTTTTAATAGAAAAAAAACCAGGTACAGGTATAAGAAGAAAATTAGAAGACTAGGTAACCAAGGATATATGGCATTGCTAAAATTTTGTTTTAACTTAAGTTATTTGTGTCATTATTTCATCTTTAAATGAAAATCATGCAAAGCTTTTAGAAATAAATCAGAAGAAACTGTGATAAATTGCATCACAAAGTATGCGCCTTAATAAAAAAAAAAACAGAGGCCATATTTGTTCTTTTCATTGAAAATCATAAAACTGGAGTGGAAATCAGTAGACTTGGAATTTGGTGATGGATTGTATTACAAAATAACAAATGCAATCAATGATCGGTACACAGTCACTTCTTTGTGGGCATTGACATTTAGTCGTTTTATTGAAAATCATGAACTAGCATTATAAATCGATAGTCTTTGGATCTCACGATAAAAAACTTCTATGTAAAATGATAGATTGAAAATACACCCCACCAAAAACTTGTGGTTATCTCAGTTGATCCGAAAGGGTAAGCAGATCCTGCTCCACATTTGACACACGTCGCTCATACTCGTAGTGTCTTCAACTAAATAAGATGTTTCAGAAATTGCATTTGTAAAATTATCCATGTTTCACATACTAATTATTCTTATTTTTTAAAAAATTTTAAACATCAGAGAATTGGAGAACAAATGTACGACTTTGTTGCTGCTATAAAATGTGATTGATGTAATATTCGTTACAACTTCCTGACAAATACACAGAGTTTGGCCATAAGTAATCGTCACTTGAGATTCTTCACTATATATTCATATAAAACTTCGCTTTTTCAAATAATTATTTTGGGGTTATTTCTGATTTGATTTATTGCAACTTGGTACCAATAGAAGCAGAATTGTCATAATTTGGTTGTATTTTGTTGTTGATCATTTATTATCATTTTCTCACAAGATAAACACAAGACTACCAAATTGAATTTTTGTATCTGTGTTCACATCAAGAAAAAACAAAAACAACTTTAGAAAAAACTATAACCAAAATAAACAAATTCTCCTTCTTTGAAGGCCTTGTTTATAAAAAAAATTCAACCGGAAATGCCTCTCAAATATTTTTTGGGGAAAATATTTTTTATATGAAATATAGAGCAAAAAAAATGCAGATGACGAATACTTTTGGCCATGCACTGTATATGTCATAAACAAAAACGTGAGACAGCCATAAAACCAAAAGCTTTTGTAAATTGAACAATTATTCAAATTTTGGACAATCACCTGTTAGATAACTCATAAAACATTAAGTGTAACCAGAGAAAACACCCAACCGTATAACCAGTCATCCTTTATAAAGACCACCATTTCGTGCACTTTCATATTATCAGTCAATAAACACGTAATTATGCATATCATATGATATAAAATGGTTATATCATATCGTTGTAGTATCGTTTTCAATTTAAATGCATCCATTTTCTGAAAATCAGAAATTAATTAGTATATACAGCTGTCTTACATAATTTAATAATTTTATAGATCATCTAACTGGTGTATGGAAAGAGCTGTATTTAGCAAAGTCTTTCTTAATTGTGGGTTATTTTGCCTTTTACTATTTTTATTCGAGAGCATCACTGATGAGTCTGATGTAGATTAAATAAGCGTATGGCATACAAAATTATAAGACTGGTATCTTTGATGAGTTAATTAGTACAACTGTTTCTCATGTTTAGTTCGTGACGTAGTCATTTATTAAGACAGGTAATAAATGAAACGGTCACAATAAATTTTGTAAGATGAAATCTTGTATATTTATTTCCAGAAACTTAATTGTGAGGACAATTGAATAAACTGTATGCATAAATTATATGAGAAATAGCATACTCCCAGTCTGATATCAATGTTTTGTCCCTATTTCCATAGATATATCACATATGAATTTGTCTCTATACAAAATCCCTAATAACCCTTTATGTTCACGAATATACCAGATGAAGTGTGACTGCATATAAACTAATATACAAAACGAAGTATCACTATATACTGAATGGTTCTTGAGAAGAAAAAAAATAAAAGGAAATTTTCTTCGTAGTGCTGTCACAAGAAAATTGTTGGAATAAATCGATTCATATACCGATACTTTTACGGTCACATACGGCAAATTGTCTTTCTAACATTGACAGTTGACCAAATGCAAAGTTCATAAAAAAAAACCACATATCATTTAACAAATTTCAGACGACTTCATTGGTTTTTTTTTATTATGAATAATATATGTTTCCTTTTTTTTCTTTTTTAAAGTTTTTATTTGAAAGTTTTAAGTTGAACAAACATAACTTTTCAAACTTTATATTAACACAAAGAAAATAACTTTATACTGAAAGCTCCCAGGATGATG
This sequence comes from Mytilus edulis, assembly GCA_019925275.1. Classification (NCBI taxonomy): domain Eukaryota; kingdom Metazoa; phylum Mollusca; class Bivalvia; order Mytilida; family Mytilidae; genus Mytilus; species Mytilus edulis. The sequence goes on along the minus strand of CM034349.1, from coordinate 17,660,096 downwards.
AGCAGACTGGTGTGCTCTCAAACTTAGTTGTTAAAAATAAGTTAGAATTAGGGAAATTGCATTATGCTAAGGACAATGACCCTCCAAATGGGGTATGGAAAGAGCTTAGGATTTTATAAGTGGATTGTATAAAAAAAAATCAACATGCATCAAAGGCTTACCTTTAAATACATATCAGAGTCTCCGGCGTTGAAAACGTTTAAACCCGCTGCATTTTTTGCACCTCTCCTAAATCAGAAACCTGATGTTCATTGGTTTTTCCGTTTGGATGGCTTACCACTAGAACTTTTGTGGTCTGGTAAAGCTTGCTGTTCGACGTGAGCACATGCTCCGTGTTGAAGACCGTACTTTAACCTATAATATTTTAACTTTTACAAATTGTGACTTGGATAGACACTTGCCTCATTGGCACTCATACCACATCTTCTTATATCTATCCAACACAATTCTCCCGATACATAGTGAAATAAGGCAAAACTTGAATAGGCAAATAGCATAGTTTGACAGATAATTAAAAAACTATTATGGTTTAACCTAGCTGTGTTTAGCAAAATCTTTCGGGAGTTTGGTCCCTCTATGCTCTTCAATTTCGTACTTGATGAGTTTTAAACATTAATATTCGAGGGTCACTGGTGAGTCCTTTGGGGACTAAAAGCGTGGCTGACGTACAAAATGGGAAGCCTAGTATCAATATGACGAGTTTATTCGAAATGACTTTTAATCAGTATGGTTTAATACCGACATGGTGTTTTTTTTACATTTTTAGTTTTTATTGTTTGTTACTTCACCAGTTTTCCCACTAGGATTCATTTCTACATAGAAGAAGCGCTGTGTTAACCTGTTTCATCCGGATTATTTATTATAAAGCTAAATAAAATAAATTGTGCTGTACCTTAGAATAAGTTTTAGTCTTTACATTGTTAAGCACCCCACATATAGACCTTCGCCCCGATGTAATATGTATCCATGTACCCCGGACCCAAGATCCGTATCAAAAATATTGTGCTCCGAATACAGGACATACGTATTAAGGCAGTTATTACTGGCTTGCGTAATGCTAGGTTTAGTGTAAACGGAGCCCTTTGTCATGTATACATGGAGTCCCGAATTGAAATATCAGATCATTATCTTTATTGATGTACTGAAAACATGACAATCGAACGGTGTACTTTTTTGCACTGAAGTTTTCTATATTTCTACAAGCGTATTTTAAATATAAATAGCACATTGAAATGATTGACCAAGTGTGTTTTATGCCTATACTTTTGCATATATCATCAATGGGACCGTTTTTGCTATAGGTACGTTTTGATCAGAAAAAGACAGAAAATGACTGAAACCAGGAAATGTTAAAGATATGCAGAATATTATTTGTGTCATCATGTGTGAAAAGGTACAAATAATTCTTCAATATACCGAACTTTAGAAGTCCGGGTATAATTGACTGATTGATTAATTAATTAATTTATTTATTTATTTATTTATTTATTTATTTATTTATTAATTTATTTATTTATCTGTCTATTACTTATTTATTTATCTATCTATTTCTAATTTAATTCAATTATTATTATTTTTTTTTTTTCAAGTTAATTTATTTATTCATTCATTACTGTTACTTGTTTTATGTATTTCTGTTTCTCTGTATTATTCTCAAGTACAATTTGAATTCACAACTATTCCTTTTATAATTAGATTAAAGCAATCATTATTTAAACGATATATAAACAAAACATTAGCAACCATAGGTTCATATAAATGAAAGAACTGATATTCCCAGAACAATGCAATTTTAAGTAACTTTTTTCAAATACTATGAAAACAATAGATGAATAGCTTATTTTTTTTATTTTTTTAAATGCGAAATATCTATATGATTTTTGTATTTCTGATTCTAAATGATCTGATAACGCCTTTTGATATCAAATATGATCATAAGAGATCAAGTACCATTTATTCAATATGCTGCACACATCCTTGCATATCATTGCAATAGGTATATTTGGAGACTTTAAATTGACAAGACTTATTTTTTGTGACTTCTAGGGAAAACATGACAGCAACATATAACTATATCTGGACATATCACAGTCAGAGCCATTCATGTTTGTACTAATTCCTGAGTCCTGTGTGCTTATCGTCAAAAAAAATATTATCAGTTTCTATCAGTTTTCGAGTAAATCCATTTTGAATATACAAATGAAGATAAAAGAAAAGAGCGGAAGGAAACTTGTTACAAGTAACTCAAAACGGAGATATAAATAGTGTTACGACATTACGTACCTTTCTATGTGAGCATCTGATTAATCTGAGATTCGAATCCAGACTCCTTGAACATTGTTACAATAAGTAATAGAACACTTACACAATTTGGACTTGAACACTGATAAAAACTGAGAAGAGAACACTGACACAATAAGGAATAAAAAACTCACACAATTAGGAATAGAACACAATCTATAGATTTTTAGACAGTCCAGGTAAGTTTTCTAAACTTCGTGTACATGTATCAAAAGTAAAGGGAAGCTGGTGTATTTCTGATGATAAAATCTGGTCGTTGATTCTAAATTCTAATAATAACATATTCATAAAATACATACAATATTATGATGGTATAAACATACATACAATATTATAATGGTATGAACATACATAAAATATTATAATGGTATAAATAAACTCATCATAGATACCAGGATTAAAACTTTATATTTACGCCACATACATACAATGTTATAATGATATAAACACAATCTATAGTTTTATATAATTATTTAAGAAAAAGCATATTAATTTGTACAATTCATGAAAAAATTGTAACATATTGTTTAAAAAGATACAAATATATAACTCATCTATATTATATCCACCATCATCAGTAGAATGCGTTGTCTTACATAAACAATATGGTAAAAAATTAGATTAGGTCTTTCTTGTTCTTAAACAATCTGAACCATTTTCCAAGAAAAAAAAAATTATATTGTGTCTTTTTATAGATCGCAAATAAATCGCCTTTAAAGTTTTGCTGTTTTCTGTTTAAAGATCTTTAAACAATTATTACATTTTTGAGCCATCTTACTGAAAAGAATTGATCATTTTTAATTTTTATTTTCTCTAAAATGTTTCGCATATACGTCGGAACTTTCACAGCTTTTGATGTTAAAAATTGTATCGTATTGCCTCCACGATCCTATTGGAGTTCGACAATGCGGTAAAACCCTCATAGGGAGTCAAGGTCGTACGTTCAAAACCATTCTCATCTACGTGATCAGCGTAAATGTATTCTGTCACGTACGATAAGTCTACCCGATTAACCGAATGAAGGACGACGTTATGGCGTATAATACCAACCAAGTCTTGAACGACAAAGATTCTAAAAAAAACATGTGCAGCCGTCTAGTCCATTAAAGATATTTCAACTCCTTTTCACAAGTAAAAATGTAAAAAACAAGTAATCATTAATATAGCAACTTTTAATCTAACATATCACTTTGTCCAACGACGTTACGATGCTGAATAACATGCGCTAGAACTCACCATCACAAGGCAATGGTTTCGATCCTGACTCCAATCATCCTCTCAACCATTGGCAGATTTAGATAGAATTTTGGATTCACGAGGTAATGATTGTCATTGATTGCAGTTGAAGCTGCCTGCATGCAATCAAAAAACGCCTCCCTGATGATCACGTGTAAACGTAGAAAATGGAAAAAAAAACAAAAACGATTGCCTTGTGCTGATTGTGCAAAAAGTTCAAAGTTTTATTCCAAAACATCAGGACGATATATAATGCGAATTTTAATGTTCCTAATCAACTAATTGCAGTTTATGTGTATGTTTTTTTGTGCAAATATTGAAATGTCAACACATATTTTCGGATCCCGCATCACAGGCCATTCATTAGGAGGCGGTACCCGGTACTTTTACCCTCCTATGCTATTGACCAGTACCGCCTAAATGTAGGAATTTTTATGTAAGATATTCATGGAATAAATTTAAAAGTACCACCTTGAAACGTGGAAAGTACCAGTCAACATGAAAGATAATGAAACCCCTGCATCACGAAACTTGTAGACATTAGACACATTGTCATTAGTAGACTTTTGTGTCACAAAAGTCAATTTTGTCTACAAAAATGAATTTTGTCTACAAAAATGAATTTTTTCATTACAAAATTCAATTCTGTGTTTATTTTTGTGTAGACAAAATTGACTTTTGTGACACAAAATTGACTTTTGTGACAAAAAAAAATGACTTTTGTGTTAATTTTTACTTCTGTTTAACAAAACTCAATTTTTCTACACAAAAATAAACACAAAATTGAATTTTGTGACAAAATCTCAGTTTTGTATGCAAATTAGTTCACAGAATCCAAACAAAACAAATTTGCATACAAAATTGACTTTTATCGCGCAATTTTCAAATAAGGGAACAAAAGTAAAGTCTGTGTTACAAAAATGAATTTTGTCATGACAAAAGTAACTTTTTTTTTGTCCACTGAAAGATAATTTTGTATGACAAAATTTAAATTTGTAGTATGGTACAAATTTGTTTAAACTGAACTCATTTTTGTTGAACAAAACTCATTTTTGTTGAACAAAACTCATTTTTGTTGAACAAAACTCATTTTTGTTGAACAAAACTCACTTTTGTTGAACAAAACTCACTTTTGTCCGAACAAAATTGAATTTCGAGTACAAAACCACAATAGATATGCTTTGGAAAAAAGGGTTATTAATAAAAATGGCCTCACTAGGTATAAGAGGTAATATGTTAGGATGGGTAAAGGATTTTCTTAGTGACAGAACAATACAAGTTAAAGTTAATAATACTTACTCTGAAATATTTATAATTCAGAATGGTACACCACAAGGTAGTTGTATAAGTCCTACACTATTTAACATCATGGTAAATGATATATCCAATAATTTAAAGTACTGTGCTATGTCACAATTTGCAGATGACAGTGCTATATGGTTATCTGGCAAAAGCAATAAATATCTACAAAAAAGAATACAAGAGGATATAGATACAATTAGTACTTGGTGTGATAAATGGGGTTTCCTCATATCACAAACAAAAACTGTAGCTATGATATTTAGTAAGAATAGTTCCCCTTGTATTAAACTTAAACTTGGAGAAACAATATTGTCATTTGTTAAAGAAGTCAAGTTTCTAGGTATGATTTTTGATTCAAAACTAACATGGTTAAAACATATACAATATATAGAAAGTAGATGTTCAAGGGTGTTAAACTGCATGAAATTATTAACTGGTACCAAATGGGGTGCAAACTGTTCTACCCTGAGAACAATATATATATCAATGATAAGGTCAAAGATAGATTATGGCTGTGAAGTTTATAACTCAGCCTCCCACTCTGTCAAGAAAAAACTAGATAGTATTCAAGCCCAAGCATTAAGAATATGTGCAGGTGCTCATAAAACTGCCAGTATAAGTGGATTACAGACTGAAATTGGTGACCCCCCATATGAGTTGAGAAGAAAAAGTCTTATTACTAAGTCTTTTTTAAATATATTAAGTCTGAATGACACAAACCCAACTATAAAGAGTTTACAAGAAAACGCTATATATGAATTTAATAAGGAAAAAATTAAGGAAAATCAAAAACCATATTGTGTTACTGCACATGATACTATGAATAAATTTAATGTAGACTATAATACTGTATACAAATGTAAAGAGTTCCCAACACCACCATGGCATGTTCTAAAACCACAGGTCAGAACGGAACTTACAAATATTATTACAAAAAAGGATAGTCCTCACCTAATTAAAAGTGAAGGAAATATCCTCATTGATAACAAGTATAGTAATTATTTAAAAATATATACAGATGGATCTAAGAATCCAGAAAACAACACAAATGCATGTGCTTTTGTAGTTCCGGAACTTAAAGTAAAAAAAGGTTTTAAATTACAAAATCATGTTTCAATATTTATGTGTGAATTGACAGCCATACTTTTATCTTTATATTGGTTAGAAGAATTTCAACCAGAAAATACTGTAATATTTGTAGATTCACTGTCAGCACTAAAAGCTATTACAGGAAGTATTTTTAAAGTTAAAACACAAATAATTTATGACATTCAATATATATATAGTAAACTGTCCAAATTAGGCCTAAATATCATTTTAGAATGGATACCCAGTCATGTGGGTTTAAGTGGTAATGAAATGGCAGACACAGCAGCTAAAAAGGCTCTATCAATAGAAACATGTATATCTAGTATACCACTTTACAAAGAAGACATCAAATGTTTATGTAAAAATTTACTAAAAAAAATGTGGCAACAATACTTGGAAAATAACACAAAAAGTAAACAACTACACACTATTCAAAATGATGTTAACTTTTGTATTACCATACCAAAGAGTACTAGAGAAAGAGAAAGAACTCTATTTAAACTTAGATCAAGTTATATATTCACTAATAAATTCAAATACACAATGGGTAAATGTAATAGTGAACTGTGTGACACATGTTTAGTAGTGGACGATATGCAACACTACCTGCTTAACTGTAGGAAGTACATACCACAAAGACAAAAAATGATGGAAAAGTTTGAAACATCAGGGGTAAAAGATCTCTCATATAAAAATTTATTTTCAGGATATTCTCAGACACTAATCCCAATATGGGATTATTTAATAAACACCGGTATGCGATAAAAGTAAAATTATTCAGAAAATACTGAAAATCTAGCTATATATATATATTTCTAGTTTCTAGTGTAAATTTTGTAAAAACTTGCTTAAAATTGTTTTAATAGGATACTTTTGGTCAGGGTTTGAAAACCTACAGATATTATCAGTATAGGTAAAGAGAAATATAAAACTTTAGGGCTTGCAATTCATTAGTAAAATTACTTATAAACAAAATATTGTAATATTAGTCACTGGACAACAATTCATGGATTTGAACAAGTATGACAACAAATATCAAATATTCAAAATACTATTACATCTGTTACAACTGATTAAATGAACTCTTAATAAGAGAAAATCTAAGTAAGGAAATGAAAATGAAATTAATTTATAATTAATTAGCATTGAATAGATTCTTTTTTATAAATTTGCTTATAAATACATGTGATCATATGTAAAATATCATGCCACAGGAGTCTGACATATCTCCCTGAAATCATCAGTCACAATCACTCTCTCGTCGGTCCATCCCAAATCAAATTGGGGACACAAACCTCACAATAAGAATTAAGGCAGCAACCATTTGATTTTCTGGGGGGGGCTATGGTTTTTTTTTCTGAACAAACTTTTTTTTTCGCCTGCGGCGAAAAACAATCTATTTTTTTCGCGACAAGTCGAAAACAATTTTTTTCTTTCAATTTTAGCATTACATATAGTGGCAGCTGAGGGTGAAACAAACAATTTTTTTTCTCAGAACCAAAGACAAATTATTTTTTTCTCCAAAAACTGGAAACAAACTTTTTTTTCCAAAAAAAACCATAGCCCCCCCCAGAAAATCAAATGGTTGCTGCCTAACTGCATGTATATATATGTACCTAACTAACACTATGAGGAATGTGATTCAGCTGCTGTCAATGGATAAACTATTGACACCGTAGCTAAAATATTGATAGGGTTATACATGGGGTCGACTGACGAGATTAGTTATCTTAATGTGGGATATTTTTCTTTAAGGGCACTGGCTTGCCGGAACCCCGGTCATTGTGATATGATGATTTTAAGAACCAACCAGCACATTTTACAACGACCAAAAACAATGCAGCGTGTAAATACTAACCTTGTATTAGTATTATTGTCTATCATTTCTAGTCACGGCTGCTAAATCATCCGTTTAGACTGGAAAATGTTTGTTTACAGCCTCCTCGCCGGGTATGCTTGCAGCACATGGTTACCACGTGGTACGGCTGCAAGTATTTACCAACAATTTATTTCTTTACAGTGCAAGGGAAACAACTCCAGTCTAAACGGGCGACACCAAAAACAAATAATTCGGTAGATATATATTATTTACCTTTTTTCTTAGTTTTTTTCATTTCTAAATATTGGCTTTTTAATAGTTGTAACAGAACTGGAGGGTATCATTTATCAGTTTATGATTTCTAAATATAAGAAACATAACCCCGTTGAATTTGACAATATACGGCACTAAAACTTCTACGAAAGTTTTTATTTTTAAAGTAGTACGTACACTAAATCAAGTACTACCAAGATAGCACTCTCTGGTATACATCTATACTGTACATAACTGCAGACATGAACACTTACAATTTATTTTTTTACACAAATATGTTACAACAATACATTATAGATTCTAATTATACATACACAGTAATTTTATATATATTTTTTCTTCTCAGATAACGTAAGTTTAAGAAATTTTATAAGTGAGGGTGCTATCTTTAAGTCAAATTCAATATACAGAGAATCACAATTTACCAAGGACGTACGAGCCGCGGTATAATTGTATTAATGTGTATACCATGTACGGGAATATGTCAGACCCCTTCTACGATTTGTATATTTGTAAAAGTCAGATATGTCTATCCAAAAGTATATGATACTTACTGTTTTCATGTTTAAAAAACAAACACACCTACCTACCAAATCATTCAATACTTATAAACACAGAAGGTTAAGTTACAAATAACGGAATAATAAGCTCACATATATTCTTCTTCGTAATAAAAATTAACCAATAGATAATTAAGATAATTAAATCCATGATTTTTAGTCAGTCAAAACATAAAAGTGAAACATCACATATTTACTATGAGAATAAAGCCATAGAGAGTGTAACAGAATATTCATTTTTGGGAATGTTGATAAAATGTAATGGAAATTTATCACAAAGTACTTTAGAGCTGACAAAAAAAGCAAAAAAAGTATTTTTTGCAATAAAATCATATACTAAATCATTGAATAATCTACCTATAAAAGTAGCAAATAATCTTTTTGATTCTTTAGTAAAACCAATTATGACCTATAATTCAGAAGTAACATATTTGGATACATATATTTCTTTTCATCGAGCCAAAAGCAGAGCCTTAACTTCAGGAAAAGAAATTAATCAACTTGATTTTATAGACAAAACCCCCATAGAAAATATGCATCTTAAATTTTGTAAATCTACTCTAGGGATAAGAAAAAATGCATCCAATTTAGGAGCAAGAGTTGAATTAGGAAGATTGCCTATAGAATGTTTTATTAAAACACAAACCCTTTTATATTTAGCTAGACTATATAATAATAATATTAATCCATTGTTAAAGGAAGCTTTTTCTCTAGCACAGTCTCTAGATTTGACAGGAACTTACTCATGGTATACATATGCTAAAAATATTGTTAAAGAGACTAACGTTGACCTTAATATTCTTTCTACTTGTAAGGACATAAAAGATGTAAACAAAATAAAAAACGATATAAAGTTAAAAATGAAAAATAGATATGAAGATTTAATTCAAAATAAATTTCAAAACATCGATGATAAAAGTAAATTTTTTCTCTATAAAAAACTTAAAAAAGATTACAAACTAGAATATTATCTAAATACATCTAATTTTCAGATAAGGAGATTAATCACTAAATTTAGAATAAGTGATCACTCCCTCTTGATTGAAAAGGGGAGATATTTTAAAATCCCAAGAGAGGAACGTCTTTGCCATAAATGTAAAATACTAGAGGATGAGAAACATTTTTTACTATATTGTGAGTATAATAAAACTCTAAGAAATGAATTTTTTCATCACATATGTACAGAAAATAATAACTTTAATAATTTAAATGAAGAAGAAAAAATTCATTATTTACTAAATCCATCATCGCCTTTACAAACAAATAAGTTAGGATCCTTCTTGAAAAAGTCATTAGAACTGAGGGCAGGGGACTCTTAACAACTTGTTTGTTGTTATAAATTTTAATGCTGTTGATATTTTGTATGTTTAATATGTATGTATATATGTTTATTGTGTTTATTGTATTAATATATGTTGGTCACAAACTGTAAAGTTTATATGACAATAAAATATTTGATTTGATTTGATTTGATTAAAATACACACTATAGCTCAGATTTAAATAACAAGATTAATTAAATTTAAGGGAAAAAAAAAACTCACAAAATTTTTATAATATGAATACATGATATAGGCTAACACCTAAATAATGAAAAATTTAAAACATTTACTTGAAATGTTTTTATATAAGGTAATCTGGCGCAATACCCGCAAGGGTAGTCGCCATTAAATTCTATTTAGTAGTAGAAACCACAATAGTCCCATTCGGCGCCCCGTAATCGGACAATAGTATTTCATTCCAAGCCATTAAACAGCTGGGCCCAGTTTCACGAAGCTGTCTTAATAGGACTAAGACATGTCTTAGGATAGTCTAATACCCTAGTCCCACTAGGCCACGATCGCACTACGATCTGTGAAAAAAATGCAAATTTTGATGATCGTAGTGCGATCGTGTAGATCGCAGTAAGGTCGTATCACGGTCGTGGTGAGGTCTTCAAGATCGTGAAGAGCGTGGCCAACTTTGAACATGTTCAAAACAATCGTGGTGCGGTCGTGGCGAAATCAGGTCGTAGTAGAAGCGTAGTGAGAGCGCACTAAGATCGTAGTAAGATCGCAAAGGTCGCTGTATAATCGTAGCGAGAGCGTAGCGAAAGCGTGATTCTATTCGGAGAGACTGCGCTACGATCGCACAGCGACGTTATCACGACCTCACTACGACCATCACGTTCTCACTGCGACCCAACTACGCTTCCTCTACGACTATACCACGCTGTTCAAGACCATAGTACGATTTTAGTACGCCCTTGCCGTCCTCATCACGCTCTTCTTATGACCTGACTACGTTCACACTACGATCATCATTCTCATTGTCATTTTCACATAAAATATATAAAAAAGCTCCCTAGATTTTGTTTGTTTGAATGTAATTATCCATTTGCTCTAACGGCTCAACCATGCTTCTCGTTTTTATATAGATTAGACCGTTGGTTTTACCGTTTAAATGGTTTAACACTAGTAATATAACGTGCTGATTGATGTGAGCCAAGGCTCCGCGTTGAAGGCCGTACCTTGGCCTATAATGGTTTACTTTTATAAGTTGTTACTTGGATGGAGAGTTGTCTCATTGGCACTCATACCACATCTTCCTATATATATTGATACATCTATGTCATCTCTGTTATCGTTCACTAAAATATCGTCATTGAGCTTCATGGACCAGCAATAGGTTATTTAGGTTGGATTGGTCGGTCCGACATCTCTGCTTGATCAGGATTCGTTACTTTTCTCCCTCTGCCTCTACATCAACTCCTACCACTATGCCCACGTGTTCTGGTAGATTTTGGTGGCATGGCTGTATTGTTTTCGAGAAATCTACGATTTAATCAGAAATAGAAGGAATTGAACTGTATTGATATGGAACACGATGTTGACGTTATTGCTGAGAACGTAGTAAGATCGCGCTATGAGTATGAACGTAGTATAATCGTGGTAAGAACGTGTAATAATCGCAGTAAGATCGTGTTGCAATCGGATAACTCGTGGTATGGTCGTAGTGAGAACGTGAAGAGCGTAGAAAGATCTTGATAAGCGTAGTGAGGTCGCAGAATAAGCGCGGTGAGAACGTGGTATAATCGTAGCGGGATCTTTGTAGAAGCGTAGAGAGGACGTAGTAGCATCGTGAAAGCAACGAAAATTTACATTTTCATGCCGCTCATACCGCGACCTCACCACGATCTAAATTTATTTTAGATCGCGGTGAGCGTGGTGCGATCGTGGTCTAGTGGGACTGGGGCTTTACGACATATCTTAGTCCTAAGTGGAGTTCACAAAGTGGTCCTAAATTAGGATATCTCTTAAAGTTGGTCATAAAGTTAAGACAACACGAGAGGTGTCTTATGATGGTATTAGGATACTCAAACGTTTATTTATATAAATTACACTGATTTTTTATATCAATTTTGCAATTCATTTTATGATTTTTAATTATCTATTCTCCCTTTCCTGCTTATAATGTAATCTTTATAGATTGACGGATTATCATGATTTTGCAACAATGAAAATTCGATGTATTGATATCAAGAATGCACGATTTTATCCTTTAACCTTTTATAACCAATACAGAGTAAATAGAATTCAACTTACTTGTACCAAAAAAGTGTCATCTTATTATATTCTTTTTTTCTTAATATTGTATTAAAAATTTCATATGTATATTGGTGTATTATTTATCGATAATTCATATATCAATACAGTTATTTTAATATTAATTTGGCAAATTAGGTCTTCATTTAATCAATACGTTTAAAGTATAATTTATGGTAAAGACATACTACATTTACATGAGTATTTCCGTAAATCAATGTTTATATTTAAAATTAAAAAAAAACTTGCGACAAGTTTAGGATGTCTTAGCCAAGATCATCCTAAGACAGATTCGAGACGAGGTCTGAGATATGTCCTAGAATAGTCATAAGAGGATCATAAGACATGTCCTAAGATATATCTTATGACATGTCTTAGGATAGCTTGGTGAAACCGGCCCCTGTGTTTTAAACAGATTTCAACTGATTTCTTAAATTAATGTTTTAAAAGTGGTCAGATCAATGTTTAATTTTTCACTATAAAAGTATAGGTTTGTAAACCAAGAGTTTTTACCTTTATTTATGCTATGCAAATGAATGTAGTCCTTGTATGCATTGTTAAGCAAGTTTGATGATGAATTTTCCAGTCCGTCACGGACAATACATGATAATGTGTTTTAACATATCTATATTAATGGCTGTCTTCCAAGTTCTGTTACAACGCCTTTGTTAGTACATAATTTAGAGACCCATAGTATGTATTTGCAAAAATCTTTGGAGTAATATTAATAATTTCCCAATTCTAACAACCGTTTATAGATCTTTATAGAATAATAGGTTTTAAACAATGATCAAATTAATGAAGGGAAATGTCCGTCGTGATTTCAAGATGAGAATTTAAAAAATGTAGTTGAGTGTCACTGGTTTCCATGGTGAATTTGATCGACGGATGTAAGAATTTGATAAGATCTTTAAAGTTATAAAATTTTATAAAATCTGATCTGCTCCAAAATATTATGCAGTCAACTTAATATCTTTTCCAAAACTGAATGACATAATCGCAGAAATTTTTGTCGTATTTGGACAGATATTTGTCGATACATCTGTTGCTCTAAATATCCCATCTCTAAATTGGCGTAGGTGGGGGCAACTTTAGTTCCCATGGCTGTACCTTTAATTTGTTTGTATTTTTTCTTTCGAAATAAAACGTTTTTTCTTCCAGCACTATTTTGATAGCATGTAGTATGAAGTTTGTTTCAAATCTACTGTCAATTTCATCCCGTTTTTTCTTCGATCCAGTATTTTACGGGTGTAAGACCTATACCATGCGGGATATTTATTTGTGTATAGACTTTTAATGTCAAAGTTTGTAAATAGTGTTAATAATTATATCAAGAAAATTCAAGAACACAGGTCAGAACAGACGAGTAAAATGTAAGTGTTGTCTATTAATTTGAAAACCATTATAATTAGAAGATATATGACAGGGCAATAATGTTCAATGTTCAATATTTTTTTTTTATCTTTATTCAATTATTTAACATTTATTTACAATAGATATATTAGATATTACACTAAAATATCACAAGACAATGTTTTACGATATAATGATATATATCACCAACACAATAGTAAAAAATTAAATGCTATGACACCTTCAGTCTCTTGCACCAGAATATTGTTCTTTAAAAACTGTTTTTCAAAAACATTTTTATACATCTTTCACCGCACAAATATTCATACAGGTAAGTAATATAATGTTTTACAGCGTATTTAAATAGTCTGATAAGAACAAAATAACTGTTAAAATATTTTTTTAATAGATTCCTTCTTCTGAAGATACAATATCTCGCTATAGATAACATAAAATTGACAAAACTTATATTTTCGCATTGAAAGATCCAAACCGAACATAAATACCTCTTCATACACTCCATTTTTAAACATCCAATTAAACCGTACATAAATGCCTCTTCATACACTCCATTATTAATTTTGTCAGTATCAACATTATTAAATAAAACTGACATTTGTTGTTGCAGAAACAGATGAAATTCTACAATTCATCTATTTAAGGGGAGATAAGTTTTGTGGTATTTTTTAAAAATTATATTGGAATGATAGTGGAATTTTTATTTTTTACTTGTAGCAAGAAAATAAGTTCGATGACACCTGTTTTGCTTTTAATTTTCTAGTTATTAATATATCTATATTATTAAAATATGTTTAAGCATATGAATAATTCTATCGAAGGAAATATATATCGCTGGTCCACCTTAAATGACAAGTTTCATCAGTTTTGTTTGAATTTTGCCTTTTATTTAGAAAACTATTTTAAATAGAGAGTTATTCTAAGTTGCAAAAATAATGAGCAAGACACGATCAACGAATAAGTATGATGGTCGAAATCGTCAGTCGACTCTTAATTGGGTTATCGCCTTTTTGTCTTAAAATATCTGTCTTAAATATAGTGATTTTTTGTCGACGACTCCTTATAGGAGTTATTATCCTTTATAGTCGATTTTACCATTTTTTTTGCACTTTGCCTTCTATGATAAAAATCATAATAGATAAAAGAATACTTTGATTACAAAAAGGATAAGTAAGGCCACATGTTTCCGTTAAAATAAGTAAACTTACACTCTTCATATAGTGATTGCCCTTACATTAGGATTCCTTTTATCCTTTTGTGTTTTGAGCAGAAACTAAACAACAAACAAAATGATCAGCAATATAAGATCAACAATATTTTGTCATTAATTCGATTCTTGTCAACAATGTTGGATAGAGTCCATTGTTCATTATACAAATAGACCAGATAAGCGACACCGGTTCTTTATAGCATTTATTTTTTTGAGATATTTTGCGGAAAATTGTCAGATTACATATAGATCAATTTTATACATGAATCAATTTGTGTAGTTGAAACAATAGCAGCTAGATATGTTTTTAAGATCAACTATGAGAAAATAAGTTTTCTGATGTGCTTTCGGAATAAAAACTATTAAGGATCAGCGGACTCGTATTTTCTTCACAACAAAATAGGTAAATAAACTCATCATAGATACCAGGATAGGAATTTTGTATTTGCGCCAGACGCGCGAAACGTCTACAAAAGACTCATCTGTGACGCTCGAATCTAAAAAAAACAAAGGCTAAATAAAGTGCGGAGTTGAAGAGCATTCAGGACCAAAGACCAAAAATTACTAAAATGTTTGCCAAATACAGCTAAGGTTATCTATTCCTGAGGTAGTAAAGCCTAAGTATCTCAAACGTTCAAAGTTTAATAAACAGTTAATTTATAATTATGACCCTATCAATAATAACTCGTGTCAAAACAGAAGTGCTGACTACAGGGCTGGTGATACCTTCGTTAAATGAAATCTCCACCAGCATTGGCTTGACCTAGTGGTTATAAATAAACTCATCATAGATACTTTTTTAGGAATTTTGTATTTGCTCCAGACGCGCGTTTCGTCTACAAAAGACTCATCAGTGACGCTCGCATCTAAAAACAGTTTAATAGGCCAAATAAAGTACGGAGTTGAAGAGCATTCAGGACCAAATCTTACTTAACGTTTTGCCAAATACAGCTAAGGTAATCTATTCCTGTGGTAGTAAAGCTTTAGCATTTCAAAATTTCAAAGTTTTGTAAACAGTTAATTCATAACTATGACCATGGATCCAAACCTTCTCCCTTTTTCTGAAACAATAGCATAACATCACAACATAGAAAAACACACGATAAAATATCAATTGGCAGGCTTAACTCAATCAAAAAACGTACATTAATATACTATGAACGAATAATTTGATCTGCGATATCTGAATGCAAATGCACAGTTAACAAAATATTAGGGACAAACATTCAAGGCCAAAAAGCAAACAAACAAGTCCAAACAAAGCCATGTCAAGACACTACTGCGAAATATTTAACCCTTCGAAAATATTCACTTTTGAAAAAAAAAAAAAAGGTTTTAAAAAATACAGGTAAATCTTGAAGTTTACACAAATGTAGTAAGAAGAAGTGAAACTTAGAAAATATTCCAAATAATCAAAGCTGGTATATAGACAAGATCCATATAAATATAAAATAACAAAAAAGCATTATAAACAGTATCAACAGGTCGAATTAACAAGAAAATACGATTTAAGAGTACTCGCAGTTACTGACAGCTAGTTAAAAGCCAAAAACAATTATTAATAAAAAAAAAATCATGCATCAGAGACTAAAATCAACTAAAACACATCCCAGGGATTTAGTATTTTAACGTCATGAACAGTCAGAGAAGACATGACTTGTGCAATGCCAAAAATAAATGTATCGACAGGTAGTAGGATGATAGTGAGGAGCGACTTCTATTGAGATAAAAATTAACGTGTCTGTGTCTCTCTACATCCGCCTCAAAAGAAGATACAATTTAGTTATGTTTTATTTTGCTAATGACAAAATCGATATGTATATATTTTTGATATACCTTTATTAAACATGCAAGTAGTTTTCGAGGAACCTAATTATGAACTTAAAACTACATTGTTATTTTTTAAATACGAATACGAATACTTTATTTCTCATAAAACTACAATTACATAGTTATGGAGAAAATACATAAATATTACTATAAGGTACAATTATCACATGCATTTGTGAACAATAAAATTAACATTGAGGACTGAATTTCACATTTATAACTTTGAAAAAATTACATAGTTTTTCTGATATTATAATATTTGATGAGTTAAACCATAGATGTGGTATTACATCTATGGTTAAACAGTTGATCAAATTTATAGATATGGGTGTATCAGATTTATTTGGGATGTGACAGCGTTATGGCATTCACAATAGATGATAAAGAACTTTAAATTACGAAGAATTGTATAATTGGCATGTTGAAAATAAAATTAAAAGACTGCTTCTATAAAAAGAAAAAAACCAAGGGGGGTAACACAGTTAAAAAGACCTGAAATCACACCACATCTTCTTATTTTTACATAAATGATTATAATTATGTAACATTACTTTTAGATAAATCTTTCCTATATTACATGGAAAATGGAAATCGTAACTTTGAAGTTAATAAATTATCATGATAAATTATTTGAGCATTTAAAAACACCTTTTTAAGATGAATATGGGATAAATGACAAGGAATTACACGTAATCCCTGAAAGAACCAGTGCTTAATGATAATCCCTTATTACGCATATTTACTTTTATATATAAAACAATTTTTACAACAATGATTTCACAGAAGTCCCCTTTCTTATTTCCTATGACGTTTTGAAAAAGGAACCTATACTTTATACATGTTCAAAATTGATGGGATTTAGTATTATGGTGTTGATTTCTTTGTAAGTAAATTCAAGTATTTTATGAGAGCAGTTCAGATAAGTAATTGTTTCTTGTATTATTTCTTTCGAAATGGAAGAAGAATCTAAATACGTCATCTAAATAATTCCTAACACATAGACTCGGTTAGCAGATTTTTTTAATCAATGTTTTTTTTTCTTTTTTTCCCTATTTCAAGTATGTTTGTATTTCATTATCAACTGAATTTATTTAAAGTTGATATCAATATTTCTTTGTTCTATAACAAAACGAAGTTTACTATACATATCTTTAACTAAAATAATGGTATACAGATAGACAGGAAATACGAAAAATATCGAATAATATCGATTAAAAAATGTGAATCTGCTAACCGAGTCCCTGTGATTCTTAGAGCAAAAACTACTTTGTCTAAGATATTGAGGTACTTACATTACATAGCTAACCAATAAAACTTCTAGATTATGATGATATATTCTAAATTTCGTAATTAGTTTACGAAATGGAACATTAAGTAGAATCAAAATATCATTTACAGTCTAGCTAGATATAGTACGGTTGTTGATGTGTTTCATAAGTGTTTCTCTGTTCTCGTTTTTTTATATAGATTAGACCGTTGGTTTTCCTGTCTGAATGGTTTTACACTTATCATTTTGGGGCCCTTTATAGCTTTCTGTTCGATGTGAGCCAAGGTTCCGTGTTGAAGAACTTACAATAGTAGTTTACATTTACAAATTGTTACTTGGATGGATGTCTCGTTGGCACTCATACCTCATCTTTTTATAACTATGAAATGTTAACCGGGCCTACACGTTGCTTTTGGAAACAGTTTCGGTATACTATTTACAATTATATTACTTTCTGTAACAAAAAGCATCGAAGGACATTCATGAGGTATTAAATGAATTTGGCGGGGGAAAAGCTGTAAACTGCAAAATTATCAAGAAAACTTCGGTTATCTCCCATTGCATGGTATTTTAGCGATATTATTACTGGTCCAAAACATAATTTCTATACATTTACACTATATTTTTAAATAAATATATCGACTAACTATTAAGTATTAGCATGCACTGTTCATTTGCAGTGCATTTCTACTCCACGAAAAGGGTTTACTTTACAGTCAGTCCTGGTTCATGATAAATTCTCAAAGTTAACCTATCAAATATATTTTTAGTAGGTAAATTTTTACAGGTTGAACATATCATAATTCAGTGATATACTATACCACCGTGTACAAAGCCACACGCGGGGTGGCGGCTTTGAGGCGAAGAAAAACGAACAAAATAAGTAAAAGTATCATTTCAAGTAGTTACCATCAAATAATGATTAACACGGAAATTGCCGACATAAATAATCATCCTTTTGGGGCTATACACAATTCGGTGCTAGCTGTTTTATGATATTTTGAGTTGCGGTATGAATAGCACGAAAATTCGTGCTTTCTTGTTGATACCAGACGGACTCTGTGACTTCGTTTTAAGATAGGACAGTAAATATGAATTAAATGCATGTAATTAAGTCATAGATTTTCAAACGAATTACTGAGAAAGTATAACATACCATTCTATACTATCAAATTTTCACGTTAATTTGAAGCTAAATGCAGAAAGTGAATAGGATTTTTTATTCTAAATAAACCCAATTGCATAAACATAGTTCATATCTGAAAAATTACATCTATTTTATCAGCGATCAAAGCCGGGCTTCAAATTTATTGTGAAACTGCTTATTACAGGTGGCGTGAATCAGACTAGATGTGAATACTAATAAAATCCAATGATCTTTTAGAATACATAGAATCTAAGACTCTTTCATCTTGCAATAGCAGTAAACATTTAACTTTTCTATACTTTATACACAAGTATTCCCCATTCCAAACTAAAAGACAAATTGAAAGAGTTGGTATTGCTTTGTTTCATATATATATATAAAAAGAATGGCCAACGTAGATACAAGTATCTTGTCTTAGGGGGGATAAATCCTACTTTGTAAAGGATCACACTGATTCAAGCAAAAAAACTCTGAAACTGACATTATCAAGATGCTTGTTTTCTTGACTGAAACATATTTGTTACGTTCGGAGGACGTGTTTTTCAACAGACTGTCGGCATTTCAATTGGAACCAATTGTGCCCCTTATCTTGTCGACTTGTTTCTTTATTAATACGAGGCTGCTTTCATACAGGATCTTCTTAGGATGAAAAATAAGAAGTTAGCAAATATCCTTTAACTTTACTTTCCGCTATATAGATGATGTTCTCTCACTAAATAATCTAAATTTGGTGACTATGTTCAATGCATCTATCCCATCGAACTAGAGATAAAGGGTACAACAGATACAGTTAAGTCTGTCTCATATCTTGACTTACATCTATAAATTGACAATGAGGGTCGGTTGAAAACAAAACTTTACGACAATTAGGGTGAATTCAGCTTCCCAATTATGAACTTTCCTTTTCTATGTTTCAACATTGCAGCAGCGCCTGCATACGGAATATTTATCTCCCAATTGATACGATATTCCCGCGCTTGTATTCCTATCATGATTTCCTTGATAGAGTATTGCTGCTCACAAGGAAGCTATTAAACCAAGAGTTTTCAAATGGTGAAGTTAAAATCATCCCTTCGTAAATTTTACTAACGCCATCACGAGTCGGTTGTCCGTTATGGAATAACCGTTTCACAGATGATATCGGATATGTTTCTTACGTCGTAAATACAATCCCCTTCCCTTTTCATTATTTTCATCTACCGAATTAGACTATTAACCGGGTTTGTAATAACATTAGTAACACGACAGGTGCCGCATGTTGGGCAGGGTCTGCTTACCCTTCCGGAGCACCTGAGATCACCTCCAGTTTTGGTGGGGTTCGTGATGCTCAGTCTTTAGTTTTGTAAGTTGTTTTTGTCTACTATTATTTATCTGTTTGCCTTTTTTATTTTTAGCCATGGCGTTGTAATTTTTTTTTTCGAATTATGAGTTTGTCTGGTATCTTTTGCCCCTCTTTTAGCAGATCCCCATTTTTTTCTCTGAATTTTTTTTTATTTACTATTTAATGTGAACCGGACTAACCACGAAACCATTTAAAAGACATTTCACCACATATCCTTCGACGAGAAGGAAGACTACTATACTATCATGATCAATAGCCTCACTTATAACCCCAACATTATTCATTCGTTCATGTTTATCCCAGGACTTATAGAAATGTCTTGCAATTTGTGCAATACTTTTTTGTTTGGTGAAGTTTTTCTGTTTTGGGGTTCTTTTGTTTGTATTTCGCATGGCCCGGGGGAGGGGTCTTTTCAATGTGTTATGTTTGCTGTTGGTTTTTTTTTTGTTTATTCATGGGCTTTTTTTAGGGGGAGGGATAATTTATTCTAATTAGAAGACTTGTACTATTTAGTCCTATTTGGGGAAATTAAAGTTTCAACTGTCAGCCATATAAAAGTAAGAAAACGATGTGTATGCCAATGAGACAATTCTCCACCAGAGACCAAATGACGCAGAAATAAACATCTATAAGAGGTTACCATACGGCCTTCATCAATGAGTAAAACATACCGCATAGTGAGCTATAAAAGGTCCCGAGATGACAAACGAAAAACAATTCAAATGAGAAAACTAGCGGCCTAATTATTAATGTGCAAAACAATAAATTGATTTACCAAACAACAACCAATGAATTAATTACAGGCTTCTGACGTGAGAGAGGCACATACAAAATGTGGCTGGGTTAAACATGTTTTCTGACGCCAATTCCTTCTCCTTACATGGTACATGTTATAACAGCACTATAGTTTACCAGATTGGACTAAATGGTGCATCAAATAAAATTTTGAAACAGTTTATTTTGTATTACTACACGAAAAAGTATCAACACTATGATATGAACAAAATTTGTTTACACATATACTCTGACCAAATCAATTTGGACGTTGTAAGTACCGTAGTTCTAAAAAGCATTGGAAAATATGTCTATAAATATGAATGATTTACAAACACTTGACTACTGACAGTGCGTAAGAAATATTCACATGACTAGTATCGACCCATACGATTCATTCATTCATCCAATATATAATCACGTGTCTCGTTTTATAATTGCCTTATAAAATCATACATATAAACATTAAAGGAAAGAAAGGCGATTTTTGGTATGTGTTTTTAAATTTTATATCTTATACCAAACAATTATTTAAAATACATGCCTTCAAATGGTCTACGACCTATCTTTTCAAGAAGAAAAATCGTTTCTATGCTGATAGCATGAAAACGATAGCAGTTTAAAAGATAAAACAACAACACTAGAGTTATCTATGATATTTTTTCGTTAGATAATCAAGAGTTCTCATATGTACTGAACTTTACCCAAAGGAACTTACTTTAAAAATAAACCAAATCCGTCCTTCTCTAGATTTTATCACCAGAAATTCTACACAAAAAGCTTGAGATGAAAGGGATGATTTTTCTTTCCTATTGTTATTTTCTTTTTTGGACGGTGAAACTCGTTCGCTATAATGCTCGTGTCTGTGGAGACGTTTTGAATTTCAAATAGCGTAAACTATATGTGTTGCTAGCATATTTTCAAGTAAGGGATTAAGCCACTTCAAATTACTTAAAATTTTAACTATTTTTTTACTAAGATACAAAGACTTTGCAAATTTAGTTTAAACATATATAT
The DNA here is from genome assembly GCA_019925275.1 of Mytilus edulis. Lineage (NCBI taxonomy): Eukaryota > Metazoa > Mollusca > Bivalvia > Mytilida > Mytilidae > Mytilus > Mytilus edulis. Next base: position 17,637,975 of record CM034349.1, on the reverse strand, counting down.
TTATAGTGGATTGGGAAACAAGTTACTAGTATTGCAACTAATATTAATCCATTTCCACTTTATGGGTGCGAGTGCTGCCTTGTAGCGACATTAGCCTACTCTTTTTCGAAGGTGTTTTTTACGTACAAGAGATGCGGCTCTCTCTTCACACGGGTCAGTTATTTATCGTTCCCTTCCGACGGACTATCATCGTTTCTCAAGACTTTACCCGCAAATGGTGTCAAGGGAGAGCCGAAAATTCAGTCCCTGAATTTTTCACCCCAGAACGGGGATCGAATCAGAAACCTTTGTGCTAGTAGTCCGATTCGCTGACCACTACACCACGGCTCTCCACTAACCCACGGCTCCGCACTACACCACGTCTCTACACTAAATCCATTGGATGTTGGATGTGTACTGATTGACATTTCAGTCTTAGATAGATTATTTGTTTTATAAGTTGTTATTGGTTTCGGCCCCACGTCGATCCGGCCCAAATGTAAAGTCGATCCGGCCCCAATAAAAAATATATTTATAAGGAATAAAAATAAAGATATATATTAATTGTTATTCATAAATGTTTCTGATTTCTTTTAATTATAATGTAAAAGGTGTACGGTGTACGGTAAAAAAAAAAAGGCCTTTGAAAAATATTTTCTTTAGATAAGCATACAAAAAGGGTTCTGATCTTCTATCTACAATATACTAGAAGTAAAAAAAAATATGAAAGTTTCACCTTAGTGAAAGATGATGATGTCGGAATCGTTATATTTTTGTGTTTCGCCAACTTGAAATGTCTTTGATTGTCTATGTAATGAAATAACTCAAGTGATATTTGCATGGATGGCACGGCTAACTATTCGATACATGGGTGTAAAATGGCAACTTCATTCCTCTTGTGTTTGTGTTACTTCCACTTTTTATCAAAATGTGGGATCTGCTTATTGATTTGTGCACAACCCGAAGACTAAATCTCCAGCCCGAGGTAGATAAATTGACTTTAAATGCGCAATGCATACTGCTATTAATTATCTTTAATATATTTTTTCCGGAATGGTTACTATTTTCGCGGAAAAGTAAGGTATTTATTTCCGGAAATGTAGACTTTTTTTTTGCGGAAACGTAGACTTTTTTTTTGCGGAAACGTAAAACGCCGACTGTAATCCAATACGTCTTTTATCTTGTGTTATAACAAATAGCTACATACACAACGGTACAGGCCGATCCCCAAGCTGATACATACAAATTTTGTTTTTCTTTTTTAAAAGTTCTTTAAATTCTCAAATTGAGAAATGTTGTTTGATTTGCCTAGTCCTTTCTATAAAAGAGAAGACAGAATGCGTTTGTTTTTATATCACAATGGCTTTTCCTTGTGTGTTATGGGACCAACATGTGCATTTAGTGTCATTGGTTTGTTATTTTCTTGCAATAAAGAATAATGGATACTCGTATTACTTTTTTTTTTTTTTTTTTATCTACACACAACTATTCAAAGTATTGTCAATTTTAAGAAAAAATAAATTGACTATATTCGATATTACAAAAGAAAAACAAGTGTAACATGTGTTATAGAAGCCTCTGATGTTACCTGAAAAAAATACAGTTAATTATTATTATACAAGTATGGACACAGACGCAAATTGTCAGTGGGGTTAATGGTCGTTACAAATGTATTGAAAGCTAGACTGGAAATGTGTATTAACAAATTGAGTTGATGTGTACATGTCTTCATTCAAATGCATTGACTGATAAAAAAAAAGGGGGCTTCAACTTCCACCCCTCTCTATGAATTAGTTGTTTGAGTGTTTGAATATGGAGTTTGTTAATAAATAGCTGCACTGTAAGCGCATGATATGTCTTGATTCCTTTTAAGCTTGCTTAAAGGTTGAACTATTTTGTTTTGTACAATTATTAGTCTATTTGTTTTCTCATTTCATTTGTTTTATATTTGTCATTTTAAGGTCTTTTATAGCTGACTGTGCTGTATGAGCTTTTGTCATTGTTGAAGGCTATTTGGGCACCTGTAGTTGTTAATCTTGTTTTAAATTTTGGAATGTAGCTGAAGTCAACAGACATAGACAATTCACCCAAGTTTTATAAAATGATGTGGAAGTGTTTATGTGAATAATTGAGATGGGAAATAAGGAAAGTGTCAAAGTGACAACAACCCAACCATAGAGTAGACAACAGATGAAGGCCTCCAATGGGTTTTCAATGTAGCCAGAAACTCCTGCACTTATAGGTGTCCAAAAAACTATAAAATCCCTTCTTTTTTTTTAGCATATATAAAAATTCATAACACAGAAATGTATAATCTGAAATTTATTTAATTCAAAAGGGACCTTAGGTCAATAGTGTAAACAATTCACCAAAGTTTAATTAAAGGTGATGGATGCATTTTTGTGTTATTGTTCAAAATTGGAAAATTCTCTCTTTTTTAAGGATAAAATCTCTCTTCATAACATGGAAATGAAAATTCTAAAATTTATAAAATCGATGTGGAGCTAATGTCAATAGATATAAACATTTCAACAAAGTTTCTTGAAAGTAGGGGGAAGTGTTTTCTAGTTATTGTCTGAAGTGTGGATGATGGACTGATAGACAACAGTATACTATAATATGTTGTGTGTGAGACATTGGTATAATAAAATGGTTTTGAATGAATAATGATTAGAAACTGTTTAATGCAGTTATTGAGGGAACGACAGTGAAGAAATTGCTGAGATCAATGCGTTTGAATCCTAAGAATTCAATTTTTGTTGAAATGAAACAAAGTTCAAATTTTGACCCTTTGGATCTTAATGTACACCAATTTGAAAACGGGACAATCCTGTGCAATTGAATATTTCTGGCTATTGGCAATACTGTGCAATTGAAAATTTCTTGCTATTGCGCAATATTGTGAAATTAGATATTTCTTGCTATTGTACAATACTGTGCAATTAAAAATTTCTTGCTATTGCACAATACTGTGCAATTGGAGATGTCTTGCTTTTGTGCAGTACTGTGCAATTGAACATTTCTTGCTATTGAACAATACTGTGCAATTGAAGATTTCTTGCTATTGCAGAATACTGCGCAATTGAAAATTTCTTGCTATTGCACAATACTTAGTATAATAATTTTTGACCCCGATTTGGACCAACTTGAAAACTGGGCCCATAATCAAAAATCTAAGTACATGTTAAGACTCACCATATCAAAGAACCCCAAGAATTCAATTTTTATTAAAATCAAGCTTATTTTAATTTCGTACCCTTTGGACTTTAATGTAGACCAATTAGACCAGATGCTCTGCAGGGCGTAGCTTTATACGACCGCAGAGGTTGAACCCTGAACGGTTGGGGCAAGTATGGACACAACATTCAAGCTGGATTCAGCTCTAAATTTAGTTGACACAGCATAGGTTTCTGACACAGAATGAATGTGTTCTAATGAACTTAAAATTTTTGTTTTCTCTTAGAGCAATTCACTATGCTGTTGAATATTAATCCTCTCAAAAAAATGTTTGAAGAAATTTTCTTTTTATTTATGAAATTTCAAATGAGAAAAATTGAACCCAATTTTTTAATCACATCCCCCTTTCCCTTATTCCAAAACTAATCTCAATTAAAATATTCTAATGGAGTTTGCAACAATAACTACTCATTTAAATACATCATAAAATATTAAGATGTAAAAAAACTGCTTGTTATCACTGAATGGTAAAGATTATTTAAATTTATCAGTTGGTAGTAAAAAGTGAATATACATTGTATATTGTATAGAACAAAGATTTAAGTTGATTCTGGACAAAGAAAGATAACTCCAATTAAAAAAAATTCTTGCAATAAGATATTTCTTGCTTACTATTCTGGACAAAGAAAGATAACTCTAATTAAATTTTTTTTTTGCTATTTTACAATAATGTGAAATTAGATATTTCTTGCCATTGCACAATACTGTGCAATTGAAAAGACTTGCTATTGCATAATACTTAATATAATAATTTCAGATCCTGATTTGGACCAACTTGAAAACTGGGCCCATAATCAAAAATCTAAGTACATGTTTAGATTCAGCATATCAAAGAGGCCCAAGATTTAAATTTTTGTTAAAATCAAACTTAGTTTCATTTTGGACCCTTTGGACCTTAATGTAGGCCAATTTGAAAACGGGACCAAAAATGAAGAATCTACATACACAGTTAGATTTGGCATATCAAAGAACCCCATTTATTCAATTTTTGATGAAATCAAATAAAGTTTAATTTTGGACCCAGATTTGGACCAACTTGAAAACTGGGCCAATAATCAAGAATCTAAGTACATTTTTAGATTCAACATATCAAAGAACCCAACCGATTCATTTTTTGTCAAAATCAAACTAAGTTTAATTTTGGACCCTTTGGACCTTAATGTAGACCAATTTGAAAACATGACCAAAAGTTAAGAATCTACATACACAGTTAGATTCGGCATATCAAAGAACCCCAATTATTCAATTTTGATGAAATCAAACAAAGTTTAATTTTGGACCCTTTGGGCCTCTTTTTCCTAAACTGTTGGGACCAAAACTCCCAAAATCAATACCAACCTTCCTTTTATGGTCATAAACCTTGTGTTTAAATTTCATAGATTTCTATTTACTTATACTAACGTTATGGTGCGAAAACCAAGAAAAATGCTTATTTGGGTCCCTTTTTGGCCCCTAATTCCTAACTGTTGGGACCTAAACTCCCGAAATCAATACCAATCTTCCTTTTGTGGTCATAAACATTGTGTTTAAATTTCATTGATTTCTATTTACTTAAACTAAAGTTATTGTGGGAAAACCAAGAATAATGCTAATTTGGGCCCTTTTTTGGCCCCTAATTCCTAAACTGTTAAAACCAAAACTCCCAAAATCAATCCCAACCTTTCTTTTGTGGTCATAAACCTTGTGTCAAAATTTCATAGATTTCTATTAACTTAAACTAAAGTTATAGTGCGAAAACCAAGAAAATGCTTATTTGGGCCCTTTTTGGCCCCTAATTCCTAAAATGATGGGACTAAAACTCCCAAAATCAATACCAACCTTCCTTTTGTGGTCATAAACCTTGTGTTAAAATTTCATAGATTTCTATTCACTTATACACAGGTTAAAACTTTCTTGTTGTATAAAAATTATAAAGTACATACATGTTTGTATATAAGACTAAAACTGACATTCAGTCTTTACAACATCTTCATTCCCAAAGTCATTTTCAAATCTGACTTCATGGTAAAATAAGATTCCATATCTACAACCAATTAAAAGGAAAAATCCCTCTGATAGACTAGCATTTAAATCCGATTTCTAAAATGGAAGCTAGGTCACCTTGGAACTTAGAACTAAAAAAAAATCGAACAATATATCTGATATATTTCAAATGCATGTACATGAAATAATATAAATCTCTAAAATTCACCATATTGTTCCCTTTTTCATCTTCTGTTAGATACTGTATATCCAGTGGCGGATCCAGAAATTTTCTTAAGTGGGGGCCCACTGACTGACCTAAGAGGGGGCTCGCTCAAGTCATGATTCAGTGATTCCCTATATAAGCAACCAAGTTTTCTCAAAAAGCCGACCCCCCCCCCCCCCCCCGAAATCCCTCTCTGATATCAACCTCTAGATGTCTTTCAATTACATTCAGTTTAGTGTGGGTTGATCTTTGATTGTTGTACATGTTACAACCAGATTCCTGGCAGGGGGGAACTTTGTAAGACCGCAGAGGTTCAAGCTTAGATTTTGAAATAAGGGGGAAAATGTAACCGTTTCAATTTATAAAACAGGCTCAACATCATTTCTATACATATATAAACATATTCTAAATTGTGGACACACCTTAATTAAATATTCTACTTCAATGAGGGGAGGAGATCAAATTAAAAAGTTGCAATGGTTAAATACTCCAAATACAGTCTTTCCTGCTAAAATCTCATGTGTAGAATGTGATAGATGGTTTTTGGGTCTATATGTTGTCCTTGATATTGAGGTTATTTTGACACAGCAAAATATAAAGAAAATGTAAACTATGATCTGGAAATTGTCTTCGTTTTCGCAAAATAAGCCCACTTAAACTGAACTTTAAATGCAAAAGACCCCTAAATGGCTAACAGATATTGCTATATAAAAGAATAGTCCATGATCATACATGTACATGATATTAAAGAATTCATAAAATTTACACTGATTCTGTCAGTTGAATGGACTAGAATGAGATAAGTTATATACATGATAGACATAAAGGTTTTTTCCAACAGTTGTGGTGTAAATTAAATTAGTTGTATTTTATGGTTGATATATTTATGTATATACATGTATGTAAATCATTGGCTCTTCAACCAATGATATTTTACAATATCGATTATTTGTTTATTTTTTTATTGTTGGTATTTTTCAGCATACTAAAAATGTTTTAACACAACACGAGCGCAAGCTTGATAGGGTGTCCTCACACAGGGTTTCCGCTGGCGGTCGCCATTTTCCCAATTTGCGAAAAAATAATACTTGTGGCGATAAAAATTCGTCATTTGCTAAAGAATTTGGCGAAAGAAATATATAGAAGGATTTATTTTCCTCCTTCTTGTTTATTTTCTTTTTTCGAGTTTCTCGGACTTTAACTAATCAGACAATACTCAGAATTCACCTTGACCTCATTAAGATTTTGACAGAAAATCAATTATCAGCTGATTGCAATTTACAGCTATAGACAACAAAGGACTAATTAATACAGGTGTTGATTGAATTGTTTGACAAAATGATATGGTTGAATGGCTTCCACTAAATGTCACATACAGGAGTTAAAAAGGAGTTAAAGGGCAAGAAAAATCTCTGATTTAAAACTTGAATTATCCTTTGACTTTGATGTAAGTAATTGATCAGGGAGACTACTTTAAAGTCGTTTGAGTGGGGGGATGCATTCTGGCGTCACAATTTCAAATGACATAGGATAACATATGATGTGTCCATATACATGTATGAGGGTAGAAATGGGGGCATCTTATTGAAGTATTCTTGCCAAATTAAGATTTAACAGTAATTCTTAGACATGACCATAAAAGAGGGGGATAGGACCTTTATCGGGACTCTGGGATCGGGTGTTTTTAAGCTCGGGATTATCCCCCCTCATAAAATGTACACTTTTTTCCAGACGATTAAAAAATCAGCTGAATTTGACAAATCACACTATTTGTTTTCCAAAAATAACCGTAATTGGATGGGGGTTCTGTGTATTCACATTATTTGAACAACTCTCCTTGGTCCGAGAAAAAAAAGATCCGTGTTTCAGGTAACTCGACCGACCCTGTTTTTTTAGCCCCGACCCTAACTTTTTTATTGGATCTTTCAAAAAAAAAAAAAAAAAATTATCAACCGACCCTGTTTTTGACACAGGCTTCTGATAAATGACATAAATATTTTTTCTCTCTGCTTCCTCTTGCATAGAAAGCCAGTAAAACATTTTATTAATGTCAAAAGGTATTCCAAATAGGTTAAATCCAAGAAATTTGCACAGCAGGTGCTTCAAAAACATTGCAAATGGCCCAAGACCACAATTAATGACCCCGCTTTTCATTGTTCACGAATGTAGTTCCTTTTAATTAGAGTGTATTTTTCCTTAATTTTTTTTCTTTCCCTTCCCCACTCATTTCTTAGATTTTATTGGGTGGAAATGAAAGATGAGAGGTGAAATAATTTTTTGGATGTTGTATTTAAACTGATTTTGATATGGAATGAGTGATTAGGCCAAGTGCAAAAAGGTCATATTTACAGTTTTCGGAACATCTCTTGACTTGTCCATAGGGTTATGGATGTATATTGGCTAAATTTGTAAAACTAATTGCTTCAATCTTTCTGAATTTTGGATATATTTTTTGGACTAGTGCTATACATAAGACACACAAAAAATTTGACAATAGTGCATGGTGCAATTTTTTTAATGATACAAAATGTTCTAAAGAAATGATAGAGAAATTACTTGTGGTCTGTGGCCAAATGGCACACTTCCGGTTTTTGAAACTAATTATGGATCCGGAAGTGGAAAAAACATGATAAATACTCAATAACTCAAATATGAAATTTTGAATCATCACCAAAAAGTATACAGATATTTAGATTAATGTAACTAAGAAGTGTTTAAAGTTTTAAGCCATAATCAAGAATTGTTTTTGAGATACGGTGTGACATGTGAAAAAAACACACCCCTGTTTAAGTTACAATGTGCCGTAACTCAAAAAGTTTTAATCTTATTTTCACCAAAAAGTATACAGATCATGTGACCATCATAAGAAACAACTATATTAAGTTTCATGAAATTTGGATAAGTCGTTCTCAAGGTACGGTGCCACATGTTTACGCTGGACAGAAAGACGGACACCTGACATTTGTATACCATAATACGTCCTGTCTAAGCAGTACTAAGCGTGCATGTTACGCTGGAAACATATTCAAAGAATAAAGTTTTATAACTTCTTAATGTCATATCCAATATTTATCAAAACCTAAAGGGGAGTTACATGTATCTTACTTCCTATATTTTTTCGTGGATGTCAATACACCTAATCGCTATTTATTCCATACCGGATAAATTCTAAAATTACACAACTTTTTCATCCAGTTGAAGCTATCTGGGGGCCGTTGAAACAATTCACCATGCACAATACTTTTTAATGAGACCCGTTTTAACTTATTGTAAATACTTTAAACAAAATAATTTTTTACTTCAATTTTAATTTCGAAAAAAGTGGATCATATTCTATTAAAGTTTCTTGATGATCGCTTTTTAAAGTTTTTCCTCCCTCAGCTCTCTACTAAAAAACCTTTATTTTTGGCCGCATGACCCAAACAGGAAGTTGTACATACAGTGTATGACTGTTTTTCCCAGATCGGACTAAATAGCGATAATTAAATAAGGTGTAATTTCCGGGATTGTTGAAAACTTGCATATTCATCACTATCTGATTTTGTGGTTTTAACAATCCAGACAGACAAATAGCAATAAGGTGTTTAGGAAAACATGACCTAAAACCTCCTTCATATAAGACAAAAAACATGGGAACTCATACTGAATGGTCAAATGTGTTCAATATGAAAATTTCAGTTAAGATGGTAAAATCACAAATCAGCCATTAATGTAAATGGACTATAAGTATGACTTTTGAGCATGACTTTTGAGCAAATTTAAAGGGAAATGACGTAGTCCAAATAATTATGACGTCTTGAAAGGCTATTATAATTTTTTCCTTTGACGCCTTATAAATATGACGGGGAAGGGGCTAATTAGCGTTCAAGGGGAGCAAGTGCTGTTTAAATTGGTAAGCGGGTTTTAAAAATAGAGGGAAAGTGGAGTCATCTTTTTAAACTTTAGTTACATGTAAATATAACTTAAGTAGACTTACCTTCTATTTCTATAGACTATTAAAAAAAACACACACACACAACTCGGAACTATTTCTAATTCACTTGGACTACTGATGTATGCAAACCTAAAAACAAAAAGAAAAATATCATAAAATAGTGATTGAAAGATTCATAACACTTTGAAAGGATAATTCAGACATGTGTTACACGGGGAGCATGTTTGTTTACAAATAATAATGTCACGTGATCGCGCACGGACCTCGCATGCTGCATTGCCCTTACAATTCACTAATACATGTACATAACCATTTTCATGCAAACATGCAACGTGAATGTGATTGGTTAACAAATAATACAAAAATAATGCATGAACCGTTGAAGAAGAAATTATTTCATCAAAGAGATTGGATTTTCACTTTCGACACGAATAGGTCGAGTTGACATTCCCGTCATCGGAGATAGTTTTGAGATAAATGGGATAAAACGGACCGTTAAAAAGGTCTAGAGAAGCACATCAGTAGAACCTTAACATAAATAAGTAATACTTACCAAAATTTCTCTAATTGATAACCTATAGAACTGAAATTTCACAAAAATACCGGCAAATAATTTTGTTGATTGTGAGAATGATGCTGGTTAAATTGGCGCTAAATAAATATTCTTACTCCTATTGCTTCATGTAAAAAAAAATGTATAGAATTGAATTCGACTACAGTTCAGCATAACAAAAACGAGAATATGCAAAAGCCAGGTAATATGATAAAGTGAGTATAAATTTTCGTAAACAAAGTTACCCGTATACTTCACCAAGAATTACATTTGAGCGCAAAGTTCTGTATGTGTGATTTGGTTGGTTTATGTAATCCGTAACATTAGACTGGGATCCTGGCTAATCTTGACTTTACGACGCGCAGCTAGATTGGGCCGGAACCCAGGCTAATGTAACATCGTAGAACTCAGGGTAACGGAATTTTTTGCGTTGCTTATTAGATCATTGAGGCCATCTATTTTTATTGCGGGTTCCACATATTTTAATCGGAATTATAGAAAAAATGGAATGTTGTGAGCAGAATCAAAACAGAAATGATGAACACTGCAACATTTCCAGCAAAATATAAATAGGATGGAGGATCTGTGTATTCACATTATTTGTAAAACTCTCCTTATTCATGTGAAGCGTGTGCTTTACATCGAGGCTTATTCTTTACATCGAGGCTTATTATGCTAATCATCGACGCCACAGTACTTCAACCAATCAGACAATGTTTATTTGGGGCATTCGATCGATTTTAACTCAGATTTTGGAATATTTCAATCGAAATTATGGAAAAATGGAATGTTGTTAGTACATATAAAATAGAAAATGATGAATACTTTTAGCTAAAGATAATTTGGATGGGGGTTCTGTGTATTCACATTATTTGCACAACTCTCCTTACTGATGCCATATTTTGGAATTTCCGTGACCTAAATGGTTCGCGAAAATTAATATTTTTATATATAGTATAGTAATAAACACCAAACACCAAACAAAAGATCAAACTACAAAGACCTTGTTGATAACGTAACTTTAATTAATCAGGATTTGATTGAATTAAGTGATTACGATTGGCATTACCTTAGTTCACAATCATCAGACAATTATTGAATAAACAAACCAATTATAGACTAATGATTTGGTTAAACAAGACATTAATGATGAGTTAAATTTTTACGGTTCCATTGGACTGTAAATATTTATTTAGCTACTCTGTGTGAGAAGTAAATAAAATAAAAATCGCCATGACATTCAAAGTCAACTTTGAAAATATCTTCACATTTTAAAATATCATTGGAGCTGCTGTACAAATAGACACAATAACTATAGTTCAAAGCCACTAACAACTAATAAAAAAATCATGCATCTAAGACTAAACTAACACTCAGTTTCGTATCGATTTAAAATAGTTCTTTAACTGGTACTTCAATACTTCGTTTACCTGTTGTGATCCATCATCGACACTTTTTGCAAATTCCGTTTATACAGTTCAAATTTGTCACAAATTCCTCCATATAGTGAATATAGTTTATTCATATTTTATTATGGGGCCGGATCGACTTGTGGCCGGATCGACGTGGGCCGGAACGACTTGGGCCGGATCGACTTGGGGCCGGATTGACTTGGGGCCGGATCGGTTTAGGGCCGGAACGACCAGATACCTTTGTTCTTACTGTTAGTAACTGCGAGTACTCTCCGATCTGCACTTAGTGTCTTTTTTGATGTTAGGGTTATGGGATGAATATATACCCTGCAACGTCCTGACTGTCTTTTTGATGATGTTTTTCTTTGAATCGATCTGATGAGTTAAGCCTTTTTCAACTGATTTTTATAGTTTATTTTTATGTTGTGCTGTTATGTCACAGTTCCAGGTTAAGGGAGGATTTTAGCGCTCACAAACATGATTACCCCGCCACATTCTTTCTGTGCCATTTTCTAGGTTATGAGGCTTTAGGGCAGTGATTTTAGTTGGTTTAAGCCTGTTATATTTGTTTTCCGTAAATGGTTTTGTTATGCATAAGGTCGTTAGTTTTCTCAATTGAATTGTTTTATAATTTTCATGTCGGTGCCTTTTATAGCCTACTATATTGTATGGGTTTTTCTTATTGTCGAAGGCCTTACGGTTGACTATAATTGCTTACATTCACTTCCTTTGAACTTTGGAGGATAGTTTTCTCATTGTCAATCATAATATCCCACAGTGTTTAAGAATTAACATTAAATATAGAAAGGAGCCTGCTTAATTTTAGTTAACTATCTTTTTCAACTTAAACTGTTGTTTTCTTTTTTCTGGGATAATTTTTTGAAATTTATTTTGAGATATGTAGTTTTAAACAAAGTGCTCATTGCATTAATATAATACACAAGAGTTACGTCATACAGAAGATACCAAAGTGAACAAAGTACTCTAAGTTGAAATGAGATCCACAGAATCACGGCAAAATTAAAAACGAAAATCGACAAAAGTACAATCAATAATTATCTACAAAGCAATACATAAAATGGAGGAGAACTCGAACCACAATAAAAGCGATCGCCAAAGCAGGTGCTCCGGTAGGGTTTTCATATCCCGTTTCTCATGTGGCACCTGTTGTGTTGTTTGTTCACTAGTTTAATTCAGTGACGCCACAATCGAAGCTTCGATCATTGGAACATAGTTTTGGTCGACTGTGACATAGAGATATCATCACGATCAACCAACTCATGATTGGGCTCACAAAACTTCCGAATGATGACTTCGTTTTCACCGTTAGGAATTTTTGGTTTGATAGTTTCCTTGTATGGAAATAATGATAGGAAAAGCAAGCATTTAAAAAATGCAGGTGCTACCTGAATGTTGCCACATAGAACTTTTAAGTTAACAATTGAAAAGCTGCAATTATCTCGTTTATAGTAAAGTTTAGTTCTCAACCGACCGTCATTGTCAATTTCTAAATGTAAGTCAAGATTTATGAGGCACACTTTTCTTTTTTTTTATTAATATTATTTCAAGTTCGAAGAGATAGATGAGTCTCAACATAGTCAACAATTTTGAGAAATTTAGTGAGAGTTTATCATCTGTGTAGTGAAACGTGTAGTTAATGATACCGGGATTAATAGTAGTTTCTTTTCATTCTTCCTGAAAAGCTATAATTATATAATTCGCCTCATATGATTTGGGGAACAAGTCAGTAAAAAAAAAGAGCGCAGTTTTTTTTCCCACAGGAATACCGATTGCCTGTTGGTAAGCATGTCCTCAAAAGGTAACAAATTTGTTGTCAATAAAACAATCACATTATATTAAATTATATTTCTGCACCTGAAACTACATTTTTGTATATGCTAAATTGGCGGAAATCGAACGAAAACATGTAATAAGTGGCCCCATATAAACTCCATTAAAATTTCAATCCATTTCGTTTAATGGCTCTCTATTTGGGAAATTTCCCCCAACAATCAAAGACCACAACTCCGTAACGATAAAAGCGGATGTGACTCAATTCGAGCTTTACTTTGTTTATTGGTCCAAAAGAATCCATATACATTTTAATCAATTCCATGATAAAGTTCTCTATTTATCATCTGTAGAGTAAAATGCGACGGATGGACGTAGACGTATGCATCACTTTTTATTATATAAGTACGTACCCCATAATTCGATGCGGGGAATACAATATAAGACGCCGACGTATGGGTACACTCATTGCTAGTTGATATTGCTGACAACCCTTTGTTGAAGAGTAAAGATTTCATGGTAAAGATGGTCAAATATTTTGAAGTTGGTTAAATTTTTTGTGATGTTTCCGTGTATTATGATTAACACATCTTCGATGTATACCTTATTTCTTGTTAATCAACTTGGCTACTTATGATTTTTAAAAGTTGGTAATGCAATGTAAGCAATAATTGTGTGCATGCTTTTAAATTGACATGTTGTTAAAGTGCAATACATTTTAAGATTTTAAAATGAATCGTTTCCGTCTCCGCTTTAAAAGACACTATATCATAAAATGCATTATAAATATCACAAAAGTGAATACTGGCGTATATGTAAGTAAACATTTGTCTTCATTTTTTGCAGTATAAAGGTCGTACTATCCATTATGCAAACTAAACGTAAGACGGCTGCATCGTTTCATTGGCGGAGCCATTTTTTTTTGGGGGGGGGGGGGGGGGGTGATGGTGCGGTCAGTTGAACCTTCCTTTTTGATTTGTTATTTAAAGAAAATAATATAGGAACGTTTCCATAGTTCTCCAGGGGTTCGAACCAGCCCTTTCAAAATGGTGTTGGATCCGCGTCTGCCCTCCCGGATCAATAAAAAAATTCCAACTCAGTCTGGTATCATGCGTACCTCTTCCTACATTCGTCAATGTATAAATTGTAGTACAGTATAAAAAAAAATAGAAATACACGTTTTAACTAGCATATAACAGAAACTTGTTTACTTTTCAGTTCAAGAAAAGCATAACTTTTTCACCGAAATGAAAATGTAAGCGTTAGTCAGACTGGTGGTCCATTAAAAACCGAGTTAGGGACTGGGTTATTTTGTATAGGCGAGAGGATTTCTCCGTTTTTAATATTCAAATAACATAAGCAAAAGATATCTTTCTAATTATATAATTTTTAACATTAATTGTTCCTGGTGTCAATCGCTTGTGTTTATTACATACACCTGACAAAATGTACCGGTACTTATTGGTAAAAAACGTGTAATGATTTTAAATCTAACAAATGAAAACAGTGTATTCAGGTGTTAGAAGACACAACATGTGTAAATAAAATAATCAACTAATGACCGAGATGAACTTATTTCCGCCTTCAAAAATGTCACTTACAAGAATATTAGATCATTACAAGTAAATAAGAATTTGGTAGTCTTGTTTTAGCCGAGGGGAAAATCCAGAGAAGTTATTTTGGACGATGGTCACCTTACCCAAGGATAATCTTTAAAAGTCAATGTTTGAAAAGTGGCATGTATTGTTGGATATTAAAATTGGGAGATAGCGAATAGTTTACTATGAGATTATTAATCGAGTACAATTTTTGTTTATATAGGTAGATCAACCATAGGAGGCGTGACCGAATATTCGCTCACAACTATGAAATTTTATCTGTACGAATGAAGGTAAAGAGGACAACTTTTCTTCAAAATGGTCGTGACATGCGGAATAAATAATGGATATGATTCCGAAAAGCCTCTCGATTCTCCGACATTACCACAAGGACATGGGGACATTGCAATGCCTATGGAGACTGCATACTTGGGATCCACGAAAAACCAAAATTCTGAAAATGAGTGTCGAACGGAATATGAAAATGTTGATAATAAACCAATTATTGTTCTGGCAAAATGCAATAAAAATGGGAAAATAGTGTTCAGAAGAATGATGAATTCTAAAAAGATGAAGAAGAAAATAAATAAGATAAAAGTCGTCAAAACGTAAGTATTGCGCAATAATTTGTTATACAACTGCAAAAGTATGACATCCCCAAAAAGTTAAATTTCGGACAGTTATGTCTACAGTCGCAAATCAATGGTAATCTGCATGTTTTTGCACGTTTTGCAATATGTTGATTAATGTCTATTTTACTTATTATTGTGAATAAATACTTGTTAACCCTCTAAATACATGTATACAATATTATAAGTGTATTGAATTGATTAATACGGATTTCCGTACTACTATACTTAAACCTGCTTTTCCATTATCATTTTTGAAAAGGTTCTTACATTATAAAACAGGACATGCAATCTTTGTTTTTCCGGTGATGATAGGTCCTGTTCACGAGTTTTCAGAAATACATTGTTACATTCAATCAACGATGTCCAAGTAGATTCAACTATTTCCAAGAAGCAACATGGTCACAAAGTATTGTACGTTCATCACCCTTTATATAAGAATAAAACAATGCACAATATACATCCTTGTCCTTTTGTCTCTGAGTTGTAGATAATCACGTCCCATCTCATTATTTATAATGAGCAATTCCCCTTTTACATCTCTCAATAAAAGTATAGATATACAAGTAAGTTTATACTTACAGGAAGGTCCCGACGGAACACGATAAACTGTGTGCGTCCCCAAACCATAATAGCCCAAAGTATACCTACATAGCTTATTTATAAAGAAATTTCGACTCTTTGTCGCAAAATGACAAGGAATTAAAGCCAGAAGTAAGCGAGTCTAATTTTTACCATGCACCCATTACTAGGTATATGGGAATACATGTAAAATATGCTTAAATATATACGACTCAAACTTGTTTGATCCCTGTGATAATAGACTTACAGTGTTTCAAACGTGTTGCTCAACGATATATCAAAATTTAGAACGTATAATGTCTCTTATATTTTTGAGTCATCTTGAATCATGATTCCATATACCTTGCGGTCTTTATTTGCGACTAAGGTACTAATAACCATAAAAAAGTTAACAAGATAAATATATTTTGACGGAAGTGAATAAAAATTCCACTATAAATTTTTCGACACCAAATCAGGATTTTAATACTCATGCAAACATTATGCAAATTAGAAAAAAGTACAAATATTTTGACTACCTATGTAAATTCGAATCCAGAATATTTTAACCTACAAAAAATCCGTTGTAATATTGACAGTTTTGCGGTGAAAGTTAGTTTTATATGCAGTAGTTATGAATATGATTTGACGTGTCTATTCTTTAATTTTAGACCTCAAGATCTTTCGTGTGTAGGCACCGTAGTGAAATTATTGTAGCATGTACTCTTAGTTATTTGTTTTCAAATATACATGTGTCTGACTGTACTATATATAATTTTATTAATAAAATGATTTATGAAATGATCACGGACAACTTGAAAAACCTTATGTCAAAATCAAATACACAATTCCACAAATAACAATATCAACGGGGAAGGGATTTGTTTATTGCGTTGACGAATTCCAACACTGGAATCCCTACTGGTTGTCAGGGATCTACAAGGGTGTAGTAGTCACTGTGGTCGGTCGTAAATTAAGGCGTATATATAGTAGAAAAACAAAGGATATGGGGTATCCATCCTCGACACAAAGTCAGAACATACATGTAGCAAAAACAAAAGCAAAGAATCAGCACTTTCGTTACATGTATAAAAACCTAAATCTATATGCGATCTTCTTTTGTTTCACGATGGCCGAGGCGTGTTCATAGCGTTATTTAATAGACGGTATAGAAGACTATAGCATTTTGGATTGTTAATAATCCTCACGATAAACGTATGCTATCTTCAAATATCAGCAGGACCATGCATTATAGCATATTCGTAGAGGTTAAATGGGACAGACCCTTTTGTGCGCATCTATCAGAATAAGATGGATAGTCAGAAATATACCTGTTAGACAAGATAAGCTTCTACTTGATATGTGGAGAAAACATTCTATATTAATTTCCAGTTGCTTAAGAAATTCCAGGGTTACGATGTTTTCGTATATATCAAACACTACATTTGTCAAATTTTGCAAAATACAGGAGTGGGTCCTGAAACAAACAACCCCAAGAAAGCTATTCATGGAATTCAACAGAGAAGCGATGGGATTCTTATGGTGGGTTTTTTTCGGTGTTAAAGTTTGGGAAAGAACCATTATTAATATGGTTCAGACCCTTCATCTCAATCCGTCCTCACTGCAAAGGAAAGGGTGAAATATTATTAAAAATGATGATTTAACTTGGTAATTTATTTTTCCGTTAATAGGTCATTTAAAATCTAACATTAACTGTAATGTAAATAAAAATAAGGAGCAACCAAATTATTTTTAAACCAAATGCACGTTTCTAATAGAAAGGTCAACTTCGGAACAATTATTGAAAAAAGAGCAATTGCGTTTTAAAAGAAGTTTCTAGTGTGTCAATACGTGTGTCCTCGGTATCTAATTTAGTGCCCACGACCTCTATAATTCTATGTAACTTTGCTTCGAGTCACAGCCTGATTTTCAATATTGTGATGATAACATGAACAGGGTATATAGAGACGTAGATATGCCACCTTAAAATAACTTGGCGTTCAAATGATAAGAATATGAAAAGATATACCCATTACATACCATGTCTGTCTGATAGACAGAATAAGTCAATGTCACATGGGAAAAGTGAGTTATTGGGATCTTTTAATAGAAGACTCAGTGACAAATTATCCCACCCTACGTCACCACCATCTCAATACCCGTATTTTCCCCAAAAATAAATCTGTTCTTTGTTACGAAGTACAACTTAAACGCACAAAGCATGCAATGGAAACTTCTGAAAAATTCTTTGAATACCTTTTATTCTTTTTAAGGAGAGTTTGCATTTAAGGGGTCTCATCGTCTCTCGTATATAAATGTATTTAGTTTTTCCTTTTAATTTCACAGTAAACATATATGGTAATTTCAATTCGATTTATTTTGAATAATCTTCAGACTTTTTTTCATATTCCTGAAAAATCTGACCGGATAAAATTATCCAATCATTTGTAAATTAGATTTTTGTAAATGTTTTCTAACGATATGGTAAAAAAAAACTATGCAAAAGTGGCAACCATTTCACCTAGTGTGTAAATGGAATTATCTCAATTCCAACCAAAACTGTTTGGTACTTTTTTATAAAAAATATCGCTTTTATTTAGATTCACATGTAATATTGTTTCCAGATTGCCACCAATCGACACAACCATGTGCAATCATCGAACCACTGAACAATTTCTGCAATATACTTTATTTTGTGACAATGACCGTCATGCATGTTTCAAACGAGTCACTATCTTTGATCAGTTTAAATCTGGGACAAAATATACTACAGTTTGTATACTCATCACTATGTAAATGTATTGTATTGCGATATTTATTCTAACCGGATTTTTCCAATTTTGTATACCAGTTTTACACTAATCAGCATTTCTCCGTATTATCAATATTTTGTTATCATATAATTATTTTAATTACGTTAATGTAATGTAGGGTTTTAAGATGGCCACATTCATCAACACCAATCCTATCAAATGTATGGGTTCCACAAAGTTTTGTAACAAGAGGCTGATAACTGAATATTTCAATTCAACTTTGTTTATCATATTTATTGTTTTCAATGGATTTCCTCATTTGTTACTTTCCATTTTTGTGGAACAACATATTAGAAGCTCATTATTATGTGATTCAAGAATGTATATCTCCTATAGTTGACACGATGTTTCAGGAATTGTGTTAACTATCATGATTTTCTTGATTGAAAATAGCTGCTGAAAATGAGCCAAGGGGTATTAACGGTAAAATTGAAGTCATCTTTTCAAAAATTCCACACGCCATCAAAACATATGTGTCGCAGATGGCTACGACAATGTAATCCTTGTTTAAGTAACAATCTAGTCCTCCGTTCCCTCCATTGTGATATTTTCAAACGTGAATTATACCACGGAATTTACCGACATTTACCACTTGATGGTGCCATTGTTAACACTGGAGATGACCTGCAGACCCTTTAGGGGCATTTATAGAATCCAAGGAATGCACGGTACCCATTAAAAAAACTTTCCGTACAAATACGTCTGAGATAAAATACACAACGAACATGAATGAGACATTAACAGCGACGACAGTTATATACCTAGAATTCAAGTTTCAGTATTCAAAAAGATACAATTGTCTATACTATATAACAAGCTATTGTTCGTCTAGATATAAAAAAAAAGTAGTGGGTTTTACCAGACTATCAAAGATCAGCCAACGTCCATATCAGAAGAAAAGAAATGTGAGCAAGATACAACTATTGTTGTTCTTTGCTTGTCTCTATATTTTGACTTACTGAAGTACTCAATAAATCTTGTAAATGTTTTATTCTCGCCAGAAACATAGGGATTACAATCCGGCGGTGGCGTAAACTATTTGTAAATACCTGTATATTTCATAGGGTGATGACCTGGGTGCCTCACACTGTGTATATACTTGATACTTTATACTAGAATGGTTTGAATGGTTTTACACTAGTAATTTTGGGGCCCTTTATAGCTTGTTGTTCGGTGTGAGCCAAGGCTCCGTGTTGAAGGCCGTACATTGACCTATAATGGTTTACTTTTATAAATTTTAATTGGATGGAGAGTTGTCTTATTGGCACTCATACCACATTCTCCTATATCTATTTAGTAGTTAATCATTTATCTCTTGTCAGGGTATGGTGTTTTTAAATGTTTGAAAAAAAACCACCCAATTAATTAAGTATAAAGTGACCAATGTCTAGTTTAATACCTTGGTATCAAAATTACTCAGGGCCTTGGTGGCCAAGTGGTCTGAGTAGTTACTACTGTAATCACTAACCAGTCAACACTGAGGTTGTGAGTTCGAACCCCGCTCGTGTGGTTGCATTCGACTGCAATCTTAATTGACATAATTGCCAGTTTTCCTATCGAAGGCCATAGGCGGATTTAGGGGGGGGGGCCCCCCCCTTTTTGGGAAAAAATTTGGTTGCTTATATAGGGAATCACTGAAGCGTGACTGGAGCGGGCCCCCTCTTAGGTCAGTCAGTGGGCCCCCACTTATGAAAATTTCTGGATCCGCCACTGAAGGCCGGTGGTTTTCTCCGGCACTCCGGCTTCCTCCACTAATAAAAACTGACCGCCACGAAATAACTCAACAGCGGTGCTTACAAATGGCATTAAAACACTAAAAATCAAAAATTCAAATCAAAATTACTCGTGGTTATTCCGTTGGCTTACAGTTTCTGTTGTGTCGGTATGCGAGTGTTTGACGTTACGTCTCGTATGACAAATTTAGAATTATATGTCATGAATTTGGAGTATCGGTAGGTATTTAATATAAAGTGCTTTATTACCCTTAGATAGTTACGGTACATATTGCAAAGTTATATGGAATTGTGTGATCCGTATGGTATTTTATAAGGGTCAATTATAGTTTATAGCAGGACTAAAATGCCCTGGTTTTTTTTTATTAGGCTCTCGGCGTTTTCGTGCGTAACATATATATGGAAACCTGTCTAATGTTGATGACCTTATTTTGACCTCTAGATGTCTATTCGTGTCGGAGGATTTCTGTCTCATTGACTTAAACGTCAAATGTACCTTTTCACACAGTTTCAAAATGTGCTCCAGTTTGGCCTAGTTGTTTCAACAGAGATGCGGGGGACTAGCAAAGAGATAACAATAGCTTAAACTGTGCTTTTAGGTTAAGTGGACTAAAAAGAAGATAAAGATGATCATATTAACAAACAGAACATGTACATTACTTAATAGTTATATATCCCATATCTTACTAATCTATTTGATAAAAATATTTATCGCATATTTGTGCTCAGTCATTTATTCGATAGAGGCGATTTTTGGGGGAAATCATTAAAATTACGTATACAAACAAACTTTGTGCTTTATTTGACCTATTAACTTTTTATTCATGCGTTATTGACAAGCCTTTTGTTGACTAAACGCGTGTTTGACATACAAATAAGCCTTATATCTATGATGTGTGTGTTTGCAACACATGATTTTGGATGGTGTTTTGATAATTATAGTTTTGTTTAGAGGGGAGGGAATCCTTCTCAACATTGTGCTAACGACATCTTTAGAACATAAACAAAATTCCATAGCTTTTTGTATAAATCTGCTGGTATTGTCTAAACAAAATGTTTTTGTTTTGCAGTGTTCTGACGAAGCAACGTGTTCATGTCAAAAGAAGGTGAAAATAACATACTATAAATTATACCTCGCGATCCTCTGTTCACGCTTTCACCAACACAAACCTTAAACATACAAATGTATTGACTGAATATGCGCACATGATTTTAAATCCTTTATATTTAAATGGTTGCACGTCCCTTTTAAGGGTTAGTCACAGTTCAAATATTAATTTCATTAACATAGATTTTTTTTCTGACTATGCATTTTCATGTTTACCTGCAAACACATTTATTGTTAAATCATAACTATAAACGGATATCTTTTAAAAGCATGTTTATACAATTTCATAATCGACAATTTGTAGACGCCGGAACCTTTGATGATTTCTAAATGGAGATAGTTTTAAGGGTCACCTCTGATAAACACAATCAAAGTAAATGTAAGTGTATATGAAAATAAATAAATTTGGTGTATTTACTGTCTTCTGATTGGTTAAGATTATAAGTTTTATATTCAATGTTGTCAATTTTTATGGCGACACGCCCACTCTGACGTTGTGTATTCATACGCCAACATGTGTGTACGTTGTTATTGGTAATATAAATAATATAAAAAGTTCTTTGAGCTTTATTTTTGATAGAAATTTATTAATAATGAATGGCAATAATTTATTTTGAATTTATTGAATCATAAAATTAATTTTTGACTCTTCACATTTTACATAGTATCTGTCATTTCAGATATAGGGGATCTTAGGTTCTAGTATCTGTCATTTCAAATGTTGGGTATCTTAGGTTCTAGTATCTGTCATTTCAGATGTAGGGAATCTTAGGGTTTAGTATCTGTCATTTCAGATATAGGGGGTCTTAGGTTCTTGTATCTGTCATTTCAGATGTAGGGAATCTTAGGTTCTAGTATCTGTCATTTCAGATATAGGGGGTCTTAGGTTCTTGTATCTGTCATTTCAGATGTAGGGAATCTTAGGTTCTAGTATCTGTCATTTCAGATGTAGGGGATCTTAGGTTCTTGTATCTGTCATTTCAGTTATAGGGAATCTTAGGTTCTAGTATCTGTCATTTCAGATATAGAGAATCTTAGGTTCTAGTATCTGTCATTTCAGATATAGGGGATCTTAGGTTCTTGTATCTGTCATTTCAGTTATAGGGAATCTTAGGTTCTAGTATCTGTCATTTCAGATGTAGGGAATCGTAGGTTCTAGTATCTGTCATTTCAGATGTAGGGAATCATAGGTTCTAGTATCTGTCATTTCAGATGTAGGGAATCTTAGGTTCTAGTATCTGTCATTTCAGATGTAGGGAATCTTATGGTTTAGTACCTTGCATTTCAGATGTAGGGAATCCCATGTTTTAGTATCTGTCATTTCAGATGTAGGGGATCTTAAGTTCTAGTATCTGTCATTTCAGATATAGGGGATCTTAGGTTCTAGTATCTGTCATTTCAGATATAGGGGATCTTAGGTTCTAGTATCTGTCATTTCAGATGTAGGGAATCTTAGGTTCTAGGATCTGTCTTTTCAGATGTAGGGAATCTTAGGTTCTAGTATCTGTCATTTCAGATGTAGGGAATCTCAGGTTCTAGTATCTGTCATTTCAGATGTAGGGAATCTTAAGGTTTAGTATCTTGCTTTTCAGATGTAGGGAATCTTAGGGTTTAGTATCTTGCATTTCAGATGTAGGGAATCCCATGTTTTAGTATCTGTCATTTCAGATGTAGGGGATCTTAAGTTCTAGTATCTGTCATTTCAGATGTAGGGAATCTCATGTTCTAGTATCTGTTATTTCAGATATAGGGGATCTTAGGTTCTAGTATCTGTCATTTCAGATGTAGGGAATCTTAGGTTCTAGTATCTATCATTTCAGATGTAGAGAATCTTAGGTTCTAGTATCTGTCATTTCAGATATAGGGGATCTTAGGTTCTAGTATCTATCATTTCAGATGTAGGGAATCTTAGGTTCTAGTATCTGTCATTTCAGATGTAGGGAATCTTAGGTTCTTGTATCTGTCATTTCAGATGTAGAGAATCTTAGGTTCTAGTATCTGTCATTTCAGATATAGGGGATCTTAGGTTCTAGTATCTATCATTTCAGATGTAGGGGATCTTAGGTTCTAGTATCTGTCATTTCAGATATAGGGGATCTTAGGTTCTAGTATATGTCATTTCAGTTATAGGGGATCTTAGGTTCTAGTATCTGTCATTTCAGATATAGGGAATCTTAGGTTCTAGTATCTGTCATTTCAGATATAGGGGATCTTAGGTTCTAGTATCTGTCATTTCAGATATAGGGGATCTTAGGTTCTTGTATCTGTCATTTCAGATATAGGGATCTTAGGTTCTAGTATCTGTCATTTCAGATGTAGGGGATCTTAGGTTCTAGTATCTATCATTTCAGATGTAGGGAATCTTAGGTTCTTGTATCTGTCATTTCAGATGTAGGGGATCTTAGGTTCTAGTATCTGTCATTTCAGATATAGGGAATCTTAGGTTCTTGTATCTGTCATTTCAGATATAGGGGATCTTAGGTTCTTGTATCTGTCATTTCAGATATAGGGGATCTTAGGTTCTAGTATCTGTCATTTCAGATGTAGGGATCTTAGGTTCTTGTATCTGTCATTTCAGATATAGGGGATCTTAGGTTCTTGTATCTGTCATTTCAGATATAGGGGATCTTAGGTTCTAGTATCTGTCATTTCAGATATAGGGGATCTTAGGTTCTAGTATCTGTCATTTCAGATGTAGGGGATCTTAGGTTCTTGTATCTGTCATTTCAGATGTAGGGGATCTTAGGTTCTTGTATCTGTCATTTCAGATATAGGGGATCTTAGGTTCTAGTATCTGTCATTTCAGATGTAGGGGATCTTAGGTTCTTGTATCTGTCATTTCAGATATAGGGGATCTTAGGTTCTAGTATCTGTCATTTCAGATGTAGGGGATCTTAGGTTCTTGTATCTGTCATTTCAGATATAGGGGATCTTAGGTTCTAGTATCTGTCATTTCAGATGTAGGGAATCTTAGGTTCTAGTATCTGTCATTTCAGATATAGGGGATCTTAGGTTCTTGTATCTGTCATTTCAGATATAGGGGATCTTAGGTTCTTGTATCTGTCATTTCAGATGTAGGGGATCTTAGGTTCTAGTATCTGTCATTTCAGATATAGGGGGTCTTAGGTTCTTGTATCTGTCATTTCAGTTATAGGGAATCTTAGGTTCTAGTATCTGTTATTTCAAATGTAGAGAGTGTTAGGTTCTAGTATCTGTCATTTCAAATGTAGAGAGTGTTAGGTTCTAGTATCTGTCTTATCATATGTTGGGTATCTTAGGTTCTTGTATCTGTCATTTCAGTTATAAGTAATCTTAGTTTCTAGTCTGTGTCATTTTAGATGTAGGGAATCTATCGCGTTTTCGATCTGTCTGTTAACATCAGTTGACAAAAACAAGCTATATATGGTATGTCTAGATAGATTAACAATATGTCTATATGGTCACCAACAATCGGTGCAGAATGAACTATATGTCTGCACACCGTCAATCTGTCGGTAGGGAATATTGTATGGCATATGCAATACTATTAGAATCCGTCTTGGTAACGAATATCTGCCTCCGCAGGATATTTTATGTAGTCAGAACCTATTGAGTTCAAAATCAAATAAAATAATTGCACGAGAAATATTCCTTATGTGATGTTCAAACGAATTTTAGGTTTTCGTTTCTCATCGAAATTAAGAATAATGTCCATGCTCTAAAAAAATCTTATAAAACCGTTTATGATCACTGTGTCACGAAATTGAGGAACATTTTTCATGAATAATGTAACAGTGGTCATTATGTCACCCGATCGACAATGTCGGGTGACATATTGCTTTTCCTCTGTTTCTTTTTCTGTATTATTATTATTATTCTTCCACCTATTTTGTCCGGCAGTTTTCTCGGAGCCAATGGAACCAATCTTAATGATAGTTAACTATAATGAGGAACACAAAATTCCGGGTTGCAGTAGGTCTTAAGACCATAAAAATGGCTGCCGTTACCATGGAAACGGAACAATTGTGAAAAATTCCAGTTTTTGGTTTTAATAAATTATTTGGAGTTGCTTTAACTTAGAATCATTATATTTTGATACAATGTAGTGGCCGGGCATATACTGGTTTTGGATGATTTTGGCAATCATTGGAACTATCATGTTGCCATGGAAACTACACCAAAAATTCCAAAATATCAAAATGCTCCAAATTTAATAAAACTCCACAGTAACGATGAGCAACATTGGTAGATGTGCAATTTGGCGTTGGAATTTCAAAAATGTCTGCCGTTACCATGGAAACAAGTCAAAAATGGTGAAAATGCTTCAAAAACCTTAAAGTGGCATTTACTTTCTTAAAATGGTAGGTCAAATCCATTGAAACTTTGATGGTATGTTCCCTCCCATGTACCAATGTGGTATCTGCCATTAGAAATTTGGAATGGTATCTGTTACCATAGAAACCAGCCAAAATGTCAAAAATTTAAAAAATTTAAAAATGCTCCAAAATTGATGAAACTTACTATATTTGTTGACTGTCAAGTCTACATCAGACTTTTGAAGTTGGAATTTCCAAAATGGCCACCGTTGCCATGGAAACTGCAGAAATGTCAAATATTTTCAAAATGCTCCAAACTTAATGAAACTTAATATTATTGTTAACTGGCATGTACAGATGAGACTTTTGACTTGGGAATTTTCAAAATGGCTGCCGTTGTCATGGAAACAGAAGAAGTGTGAAACTTTTATAATGCTCAAAATGTACTGAAAATTTACAGAAAGATATATCGCAATGCGTTAATCTGCATTTACTGTTAAATTGTTTTCAAATGGCTGCCGCTTAGAGGCAATGGGGGGAAGGGTGACATCCGCTATTGCTTGCAATGGCAATTCTAGTTCATATTGTGTTTTGTTTTTAATCAATATGGGGATCTTGATTTCAAGATGAGACCAGTACAGAATATAATTCAATTTGTGTTAGTTGATATTCATATATATATTTCTTTCTTTTTGAGATTTTTTTATCATCTAAACACATAAAAGCCATCAACATGAACTTAATTTATATTTACCAGGTGGCCTATTATGCACAGACAAGCTGATATCTCCAACGAGAAAAAGATCATTTTAAAATCTTATAATATTTAAAATTTTTATTCGAAAGTCTTCTATAGTTTTGATTTTAAAATTACATAATAAAGATTTCAACTAAACTACTTTTAAACTTTAAACTTTGGTAAAGTAATTTTGAGATGAGTATCAATAATATATTTCACATGGAAATGATAATTTGCGTGGTTTTTAAACAAGAAATCATTATGTAGATAAACGAAATTCTTGGCCTACTGGGATACCATCTTTAAATCAGTGTTTGTTGAGAGCACAAGATAACTGTAAACAATCGGATGAACTTTCTCAAGTATTGAAATTTGAAGGATTCTATGATAGCATGTCAAGGTCATATAAGACAAGGAATTTATTTCGAAATACTCTGGTCACAAGTGATAAAGGAATATTGATATTCTTAGAGAAAAAGATTAAAACGATGTCATGATATATTTTTCATTCTTCCTAGAATAAGTCTAAGTATATTTTACAAATACTGCATACAAAAATATTTCGAAAGATTAGCAGTATTTTTATAACGGATTGCCAATATAGCAAGCGGTTCGACCTTCCTTTGCATATTGTGAATAAGTTAGAACACTACTTGCAATTGTTTCAATATTAAGGTCAGTTAATCATTGTGATAATCAGATCTATATATAGGTAGTACCAAATGAAATTTAGTTTTTAAGTTTTCGATCGGCATCAACATGGTGACTAATTGTCGGATAAACAAATAAACTATTCTGTATCGTATTCTTTGAAATGAAAATTACATCCATTTTTCAAACAACAGCACTAAACAGGCTATTATTTGAACTTGGAATTATTTTTAATTATGGAATTTGCTTGTTTAATTGTTATTGAAATTTTTAATAAATTCCATGTTTATTCTATACTTTAATGTTCTGTACTGTGCACAACACTTTCTATTACAAAGAATATAGTACTTTTTAATAGAATGTACTGTGCCGCGCACAACACTATCTATACAAAATACATTGTATGGAAAATGTTATGAACAGCTCAAAACATTATAATACCAAATAAACATGGAATTTATCAAAAATTTCAATCACAAGAAAGTATGCACATTCCATAATTCCAAGTTCAAATAATAGCCTGTTACTATTAAAATATTCAATGTGTAAGTGTGTTTTATATGTTTTACACATAATTTGGACTAAAATTATTCTGAATGACACTCTTTAATGTTCTTCTATAGGATATCACATCACAAAAATAAAATATCTATAACTTCTTTATAGTGTAAAAATGTAGAAAATCTATTTGAAATGCAAATAGAGTTATCTCTCTTTGCGAACCTGGTTGAGTTTTTGTATGGCCTATTTTCATTTTACTATCTCATTATAGGGGCTAATTTACATTGTTTTCTCTCATTGTGGCCTATTTACAGTGACCACTCCTAATGCTTACACAATTTTGAAAAATGTGCTGCTTAAACATAGCATTAAGATAGTCTTAATTATTGTAATGTGGACTATGAACAAGTTGAACCCAGACAACATATTACCACCTCACAGTGTAGATACTATTCTGTACGCTATCCGGAAGTCGCGATTTTCGAAGCGAGAACTTTTTGGATCACATTTTAAATTTGATGGGTATACTGAATTAAACGGTAAGTTGATCATCTGTACATTGCTTAATGATTAATTCAGCCGACATCGATATTCTCAAATGGTTTAGAATTAAATTCCGCACATTCAATATTCATGTCTTTGCCTTAATCAAGAGATTTTCAAGTGCATCACTAAGAAAAATCAGTCGGCGAACCTAAAAACAATCTTTTTGCCCTCGTAGTGTACAAATTAACGTAAAAACCAGACTTAATTAACTCAATGAAGTATATTTCAAGTGGTAGTAAAAGTTTCAACCAGATCTTTGAAGCCAGAAATAAGAAAATTACACTTGTTTGAATTTCTCACTGTACGATCAGTCTCGCTTGCTTATTCTAAAACTGTATGATCAGTCTTTATGTCACTGTATTCTAGTGGTGATTTCAAAGTTATTTACGATTCATTAGAAGGTGGCATTTTTCTAAATAACACAAATATATTTCAATATATTCACATCCTGAAAACTTATGAAACATGTTTTAGCTTGATAGGGTATACTCGACTTACTACATTAAGTATAAGGATGTTTAAATGTTGCTAAAATAAGAGGAAGGTTTGATGTATACTAGTATATAAGTTTCAGAAATGTCCTCCGTTATACTTAAAACACACAGATTTAGTTGTTATATAAAAATGCATGTATTTACACACATTCGAGGCCGTACTGTAGCCTATAATTGATCACAGTTCCTTCACTTTGTTTAAGATGTAGAGCTATATAAAAAAGATGTGGTATGATTGCCAATGAGACAACTATCCACAAAAGACCAAAATGACACAGACATTAACAACTATAGGTCACCTTACGGCCTTCAACAATGAGCATAGCCCATACCGCATAGTGAGCTATAAAAGGCCTCGATAAGACAATGTAAAACAATTCAAACGAGAAAACTGTCTTTTGTGTCAATTGTACACCACTTTGTCAAGCGGGGGGTTATAGTGATAAAGAAGTCCGTCTTTCCGTTCGTCCGTTGGACCGATACAATATGTTTCGCCGGTTTTGTAAGCGCATCTCCTCATAAACCACTTCATATACATTGGGGGTTCCGGCCATTTTTAAATGGAGAGGGGTCCAATCCAGGAGAAAAGGGGATTCCAAATATATGTTCCCATACAAATGAATTGATAGTTAAAAAAGGGTTACAAACTGCCGGGTCCCCTTTTTTTGAATCCGTCACTGATATAACTATTAATTAATCTTATTGAGTTATTCGGATTCCTTATCATAAATGATAATGACTGTATTGTGTACCGTCTATTTCGAATTTTAGTAAAAATCTTTTATGGGGTTACTTTATATAAGATACGGACTTGAACATTACATTATATGGGGGCACCCATCAGGTATTTCCAACACCTCCTAAACCAATCATTAAAGTTTTCTGAAATTGCTCCATTTTTACTCGATTAATGCATTATGGACCTTCTATTTCTGTAAACTTATCAAAATTATATCACATGAATTATCCCCCTACGCAAAGCTGTCTTTATCCTTTATTTGTTATTTTAAAAGACAAGCTTGATTTATGTTATCATCAATTGGTCAACGGCGGACGGTGTAAATAATCTTTAAAAATGTAATAGCTAAACAGATAACTGTAACGATACACTATTACTACGGGGCGCCGAATGGGACTCTTGTGGTTTTGTACTCAAAATTCAATTTTGTACGGACAAAAGTGACTTTTGTTCAACAAAAATAAGTTCAGTTTAACAAAATTTGTATCATACTACAAATTTAAAATTTTGTCATACAAAATTATCTTTCAGCGGACAAAAGTCACTTTTGTCATGACAAAATTCATTTTTGTTACACAGACTTAATTTTGTTACCTAATTTGAAAATTTGGCGACAAAAGTCAATTTTGTATTCAAATTAGTTTAGTTTGGTTTCTGTGAACTAATTTGCATACAAAATCGACTTTTGTTACACAAAATTGACAAAAATGAATTTTGTCTCAACAAAATTGACAAAATTGACTTTTGTCTCAACAAAATTGACAAAATTGAATTTTGTCTCAACAAAATTGACAAAATTGACTTTTGTCTCAACAAAATTGACAAAATTGACTTTTGTCTCAACAAAATTGACAAAATTGAATTTTGTCTCAACAAAATTGATTTTTGTCTCACGAAAGTCAATTTTGTCTCACGAAAGTCAATTTTGTCTCATAAAAGTCAATTTTGTTGTTACAAAATTGAATTTTGTCGTCACAAAAATGAATTTTGTCGTCACAAAATTGACTTTTGTCTCAACAAAATTGACAAAATTGACTTTTGTCTCAACAAAATTAACAAAATTGACTTTTGTCTCAACAAAATTAACAAAATTGACTTTTGTCTCAACAAAATTGATTTTTGTCTCAACAAAATTGACAGAATTGACTTTTGTCTCAACAAAATTAACAAAATTGACTTTTGTCTCAACAAAATTGACAAAATTGAATTTTGTCTCACAAAATTGAATTTTGTCTCACAAAATTGAATTTTGTCTCACAAAAATCAATTTTGTCTCACAAAAGTCAGTTTTGTCTCACAAAAGTTAATTTTGTCTCACAAAAGTCAATTTTGTGTCACAAAATTGAATCTTACCTCACACAATTGACTTTTGTGATTTAATTTCCATATCAGGTAACAAGAGTCAATTTTGTATGCAAATATATACCTTTCAGACAAAATTGACTTTTGTCATGACAAATATGAATTTTGTCTACAAAAATGAATTTTGTCATGACAAAAATTAATTTTGTCTACACAAATGAATTTTGTCATCACAAAATTGAAGTTCTCACAAAACAAGTCTGTAGCACATAGTTTTGTAAGACAAAAATGATTTTGTTATGACAGAATTGAATTTTGTACAAAACCACAAGAGGGACATTCGGCGCCCCGTAATTACAAAGTCCACAAGAGAATCATGTATTACTTTTTAGGCATTTGATTTCAAATAAGACTGATGGAACAAAAATACAATTATTTTGCCGTCTAAAAAATTCATCAGAAATATATTTGTATTGTCTGATGAAAGTAATTACACGTTATAGTTCCCTGGATAGTTCATAATATCACATATACACGTATATACCTTCAAATTGCTGTTGTTTTTTCTTCAAAATCACGACTGGTCATACAGTCAAAAAATCTGAAATCGCTTCTAGAATACAGTCAGTTCTAGACTGATCGTACAGTAATTTATTTTGGGATCCTCAAGGAAAACATATTTTTTATGGGAAATACGAATATTCTACTTAAATACGAAAAGAATATTGAAACAGTATATATTTAACTGTAAACTGATGCAAATATTTGCAATAAAAGATTATTTGCTTTGTACTACGAGAGCAAAATTGTCCATCGATTTCACTTTTTTCTACCAAGTTGATGTGATGCACACGTATATTTTATATTCTAATGCATGTTTTTGTTACAGTTACTCATATTTATGATGCTATATATACCTTGAAGATGTTCAAAGCACTTTGTAGATATAGGAGTAAACAAATGATGAGAAAAGTTACCGTAGGCAAAACCGTCCTGTTAGCCAGTTGGAAATCATCGCTTCGAAAATCGCGACTTCCGGATAGCGTACAGAATAGTATCTACACTGTGCACCTGGAAAGGGATTATTTTATACTGATAAAGACATTTTAAAGTAATTATTTCAAATTGATTAAATATATTAAACATTATCAAAGGCTGCTCCATAGAGGGCACAAAAAAAATGATATGGGAAGGGAGTAAGTGGTGTATTCGATAATGTCAAAGACTTTATAAAAGATCCAGAGAAAGACAACGAAATATTTACATATATTGTCAACATTACCTGCAGATACTTATACATGTACTTAGACATAGTTTTGCTCATTGTTGAAGGCCATGCGATGACATATAGTTAGTACTCTCAAATCGTATTTTCTTGTTAATTCGACCTGTTGATACTGTTTATAATGCTTTTTTGTTATTTTTTATTTATATGGATCTTGTCTGTACACCAGCTTTGATTATTTGTAATATCTTCAATTTTTCACTTATTCTTACAACATTTGTATAAACTTCAAGATTATAAAAAAACCGGTTTTTTTCTAAAGTGAACATTGATTGGTTAAATATTTCTCAGTCATGTCCTGTTTTTGAATTTGTTTGTTAGCTTTTTGGTCATGAATGTTTGTCTCTAATATTTAATTAACTGTGCATTTGTATTCAGATATCGCAGATCAAATTTATTCGTTCATTGTTTAATCATACGTTTTTTGATTGAGTTAAGTCTGCCAATTGATATTTTATCGTATGTTTTTCTTTGTTGTGATGTTATGCTATTGTTTCAGAAAAAGGGAGAAGGTTTGGATCCATTAAAACGTTTAATCCCGCTGCAAATGTTTGCACCTGTCCTAAGTCAGGAATCTGATGTACAGTAGTTGTCGTTTGTTTATGTAATATATACGTGTTTCTCGTTTCTCGTTTTGTTTTTATAGATTAGACCGTTGGTTTTCCCGTTTGAATGATTTTACACTAGTAATTTTGGGGCCCTTTATAGCTTGTTGTTCGGTGTGAGCTAAGGCTCCGTGTTGAAGGCCGTACTTTAACCTATAATGGTTTACTTTTTAAATTGTTATTTGTATGGAGAGTTGTCTCATTGGCACTCACACCACATCTTCCTATATCTATTTAACATCTGTGACATTTGGTCTATATTGGAGAGTTTCTCAATGGCAATCATCAGTACAACATCTTCTTTTATATGACCTTAATTTTCTCTTTATGTAATTTTTTATCCATCCGAACTTACTTTTACGAAATCTGACTATAAACGAAGACGTTGTCTTTCTTCTCCTTGTTATAAGAATTTCCTACCAAATGTATGACAAAGAGGACGAGTTTCTTCTGCTATTATTAGTTTCCTTTTCTTCATGGGGATTCCTTTGGGTCGTTAATTGGTTGACATTACAGAGTATTTGCCACGACGAGTTAAAATGTACGGGACTATTTCAAGCCTGCACATGTAAAAGCACATAGATACATATCTTGATCATTTGTCCTAGAAATTCACGTGAAATTAGTAAATATTCTGTATCTCTCAAACTACTAAAATACTGACGAAAGTGATATTATTGTTGATAACTGAATTTCATGTCCTGCAACCTTCTTATAAAATGATTAAAGGGGTATATTGATGAGTGTTTAATGTCCAGTGTCAAATATTACATGCAAAGAAATGTTTGCGACAATGTATTTGTATATTTTTTATTTTCATTTGATTTTTTGACTACATGTACATCTAGCATATCTTATGTTCAGTCATAACAATACATTGAACTACATGACTGTAAATAAACTATGTTTAGAACATACTCACCCCTTCTCGTCCACAGTCTATGGAAGAAGCGAATCGATAAAAACGTTTCTTATATCACATAGCGATATAGTCTAATATCAATTGTAAATATGCAGACATTCCATGGGGAAAATGTTGTTTTCGGCAACGAAAAATTAAGAAAATACTAACTTTAAAACTTATTGTTCAAATATAAACAACAATTGAGTCTAAATATACATTCAGAAGTTAGTTAGAAACAAACGTTTATGTCCGTGTAAAATTTGAAATGCTGTGTTTTTCCTATATACATAAATATACAAATGCTATTATTTCTAATATCAATGCGATACTTTTAAAATATCATAGCGGTGTTTTGTTATATCAATATCAGTACTTATTAGTATTAAAATATTTGACTGCTGTACCTATATTTTGACAATTTTACCTAGTATGTCTGTTTTATTCACGCATCGTTGTAAATATGACAGAATTTGAAGAGACTGTCATTCACGTGAGAGGTGTAGCACTACAAAACCAGGTTCAATCCACCATTTTAAAAAATTTGAAAATGCCAGTACCGTTTG
Organism: Mytilus edulis; assembly: GCA_019925275.1. Taxonomy (NCBI): domain Eukaryota; kingdom Metazoa; phylum Mollusca; class Bivalvia; order Mytilida; family Mytilidae; genus Mytilus; species Mytilus edulis. The sequence continues at coordinate 17,603,815 of CM034349.1, read as the reverse complement.
GGATTAATAAACAATGTCGTAATCAAATAGCTAAGTATCAAAATTATTGTTATATAACATTTACCAAATTTTATAATGAACGCACCAAAATAATATATATCTGATATGCTCGCAACGCACGCATGGAAGACTTTCTTTATTGATAACAATGAAACTAACTTGTGACAAAGATAAATCTTATTGTCCTCGTTCCGATTGATTCGACAAAATCTGACCTGTACTTTTGAATCTCCTTTTTTATACAAATAAGACCGTTGGTTTTCCTGTTTGAATGGTTTAACACTAGTAATTTTTTTGTTCTTATATAGCGTGGTGTTCGCTGTGAGCCCAAGGCTCCGTGTTTAAGGCCCTACTTTGATCTATAATGTTTTACTTGAAACAAATTTTTACTTTGATAGAAAGTTATCTCGTTAGAACTCATGCACCATCTTCTTATATCTATAAATCTTTAAAATTTCCCCTTATAAATAACTGCTTTCCAGTCCTCCAAAAACGTCATTTGGGTGCTGAATCTTTTGTAAAGTGCAATATGAACTAGCACACTTCTAAAGCTTTAACAGGAACGACAGTTATGATGGTACAAGAACGATTACGTCAATAAAATTACCAAATAAACAGCACTGAACGATCTAAATTTATAAATATAGAATACGTATAGAATATGGATTGTTATTTTGCACTAAGAAATGTTCGTGTATTTATACAATCGGTTACAAGTCAAAAACAAAAGTCAAATCTGTGGCAACAATACATTGGAATGCCCTCACGGTCATCGCGATGTAAAAGAGCGTCCATGCGGCGAGCTGATTATGTTCATAGAGATATCGATTTACCAACGGAAAAAGTCTTTGATATCTAAAAAGAACTGTTTTCCTTGTCAATATTGTTTTCTATGTTAATAATAAACACATTTTCTGTTTGACAAGATTTTTGATTTTCGTTGTATCTGAAGTCGTTCAATTTATAGTCTGAGGCTTCTCAGTTGGTATCTTCAAAGTTCGGAACATCAGCATTTGTTCATTTTGATTTGTTTGGAATATTTATTTTACCATTTGAATATTCATTGTTATTTGGAGCTGTATTGGATTGGATTGTTTGAATGAATGTTTTTTTTTTCTTTTAAGTAATAATATTTTTTTGTCAATTTCGATATTACCCATAGGGCTTAAATCTTCATAAAACATGACCAAGTATTGTCTAACCTATAAGTGCGTGCTTTACTTTTGCGCCGATTGGCATTTCATTTTCGCCTAAAAAATCTTTCATTTGCGCCACAAACTATATTTCATTTGAGCCAATAATAAAAACTTAAATTTGTGCCAATATTACAGGTAAATACGCATGATACAGATAAATACAGGTATTAATAAAAAAAAATCTTAAAAAAAGAAGCTTGTTAGTCAAAACATATATCTCAGAAATCAGTCGTCATAAAACCAAAGTAAACCTTTCAATGAGTTTTTGAGACTATACTTTCTGCTGGTTTGCCCCATGGTTTCGTTCGATCAAAGTTTTGATAATTGTTTTGTAGTCCATATCAGTTGTCATTCTGCCTTTACAAGTTACTCTATCTTTGCAAGTTTTTTGGGACACCTAAATGACTTGTCTCAATTTTTGAGAACATATGATGAGACTTATTTCCTTGATTTGTCTCTGAATTGACATTGTCCATCTTGACACATCTCAAATGTGAACACTATAGACCTAAACCTAAGTGACTCTCAGCTTTGTATTAGAAATGAGTATGATTGAACTTAATCAATTATCCAGGGGTAATACTCTGAGACTACTTTTATTGAAGTATCAGTTATACTGTAATAACAAATCTTTAATAATCACGTTATATATGGAAGTGTTTAACGACCTTGACTGGCTATACAGCCCTCGCACGGTCGGTAATCACGTTAGAGCGATGAATATTCCTTTTATATGTATGTTGTATGTTATATCCTGTTATATATTACCTGTATTACCTGTAAAATGGCGCAAATGAAGTATTTAATTTTGGGCGCAAATGAAAGATTGGACTTTTTAAAAATTGGCGCAAATGCCGCGTGAATACGCCCCTATAAGTAAATATCTGTTTTGATTGTATTGTAATTTGTATGTGAGAGTCTCAGGGAAGATTAGTTTATTGTAACTAACTGATTTTACCCTCTTTAAATAAAGAATTTATTACTATTATTATTATTACTAAGAACGATCACATGTCAATATCATAAAGATATCTTATTATAGTACTGTACGTCAAGTCGGATTTTTAGCGTGCTTGTAACAGTCGACAGAACACTTCATTCTTATACCCCCAACTAGCTATATATAGCTGAAGTTCTTTTGGAGATGTTGTATGATCTTACTTCTTTTGGGGATGCGGTATAATCTAAGTTTTTTTTCGGGAAGGTTCGGAGTGCACAAGAAGAACTAAAGAGCTCGAGGGATGCATAAAGATGGCAACAGATTACGAGTAGTATACGTGTCTGAAAATGTTTGACCACGTAATATTAACAGTGCATGAAAAACATTAACTTTCAGATTCACTCTGTATTTGATGAGGGGATGTGTAAAAATTGTTTGCCCCTTAAATCGACTTTTGTGTGAAAAGTGATTATATCCGGTTTATTCAATGAAAATCTGAAGTTTTCAACTACAGCCCGTAACAGAGAAGTGATCGAATTCGCGTTTCTTTACCGTCAGAATAAGTTACGTTATCGACAAACTGATTTCAGAAGTGACATAATTTAATTTTCTTCATCGACTAAAAATTTCATGTCCAATGTGTAAGTTTTCATTGTTCATGTCGAAGTTTTTTTCTTTATATCGTCTATAATCTCTATACTTTCGTTTCCATGAAAAGGCAAATATAGCTTATGTTTACATACAACAAGAACGAATTGCACTGTACATGCTGTGTAGTTTATACATTGTTTCTTTGAAAGTTGTTACTAGTATAAAGAATTATTTGCATCACTTTATCCAGGTTCATTTAATTTTAGAAATCACCGATTACTTTTATACACTGCTTGCACTGTGAATATTTATGGGATTCAACACTGTAATAGTTTTTCTTTCGTCTGATACAGAATACCCCATATCTTTTCTTTTTCATACCTATCTGTTTATTATGTCCCTGGGATTATGTCAATCATACATTGTTGCAATAACGACATATAAAAAAGAAGATGTGGTATTATTGCCAAGGAGACAACTATCAACAAAAAGACCCAAATGACACAAACATTAACAATTATAGGTAACCGTACGGTTAAGCTTGTACTTTGTCACAGAAAAAACTGAAATAAATTTCTTTCAAATCGAAGCAAAGAAATACAAATGTACCCTTTAACATATTTGACAAAGAAGAAATATTCATAATTCTCAGAAAGTTTTCGTAAATATTGTTAGATACCACTAATCGTTCCAACAATCAAAACAACAGAGACAAACAGGGAAACAAATATGAAAACGAAAAGATATGACTTAAGTGTTAGCATGTTCAGGGAGACGGCACCCAATTTACAAAAAAAATAATTGATGTTTGAAGGAACTGTAGAGAACTCCACAGGTTTTCAACAAGGGTAGAATTCAAAACCTTGAATATGAAAGCCTCGAAATCCATGATACTTTTTCTGTGCGGTAGTTATTTCTACAAAATCCAATCATGTACACGACATATAATATATGTATATTTATATATTGGGAATTTATTTTTGTTTCCAAACAGAATTATAAGGTTATGTATAAGTGCCTCCGTTCACTATAAATTGTAAATTGTCTTCCTACAGACCAGCAAAAATAAATGGCACAAGTTCACGTAGTCACAAAAAAGTCGTTTAATTTACGTTATTTTGTCATATTAAAAAAAATTCTCAACAAAATTTTCCCGTTTAAACTTCTAAAAAAAAGTTTGGCATGTGAAACGGACAAAGACATATTCTAACAGAAGTACAAATACCAATCCTCCCTTTTGTGTATACATATGAGAAAACATTTCAAAGTTATTGATTGAATTCAAATCCATCACACCTAATAAAGGACTTCATTCCTATCAAACACCTTTTTAATTGTTTACCAGTAGTTTTGGGTAAAATTGTAAAGGAAATAATACTATCAAGACGTCCTTCCATAAACCTGTTTTTTCTGTTCTGACTTTGAAGAAATGACTACTTTTCGCCCAATCGAAATGATGCATGGACATATTTTGTTTCATATTATTAGAATTATTTTCAATATTATCGGTATTAAACTTAATTATCTTTTTAACGTCAAAGTACCAATAGTTCGGTCACTACTCAATTAAGTTTGACGATAACGTAGCTAATTTTGACGGTAAAGAAACACCAATTCGATCACTTCTCTGTTACGGGCTGTATATGTCTAAAATGTTGAGATATGTCATTCAGCTCCGAAATAAATAAAGTGTAAACCATCGAGAAATTAAAAAATGCATCGATGCATAAAGTGGGACCTTTACAAAATTGCTATCAGATTTAAGGTTTAATCGTTTGGCAGCAAATGACTCTTTACCATGACTTTACCGAATATTGAGTTTTGCCGATAATTGTGTTTTCAATATATATTAAGTATAGTTTAAGAGTTGAATTTTTTGCATCATTTTCATTAGCTTTTCCAGCCAAAAGAAGTTAATAGTAATTGAGACCATGTTTTTCTTTTGTTTGCGTAAGGAGGGTATAATGCTTCATAAGAAGATGTTAGTTCGTATTCGTGTTAGCAATTTCCACAATTTAAAACACAAACCTCTTTTTCTTGATATGATTTTTTGGAAAGTACATATATAGCATTCAGAAGAGAACCAGCAATGGCAGTTCACTCTGGTAAATGCAGAAATTGTTCCAAGAGTTCAGAGAAATAGGTGCTCAGTTTTTTTCGTATTTTTATATTAAACAAAGCAAACTAGAGATAGCATAGAAGTTAACCAGATGGAGAGACACTTTAGATTAGTATCATTAAGACTATGAAGCTTGAACCCATGAACTGCAAAAAACAATTGTTCGCGTTGTTTATATTCAAATAGATACAACTTCTTTGTTGCCAATTTTTTTTTTATCTATTACCCCGCTCAATTCCCAGGTGAGGGACTGTATTTGGTGTTTCCAGAGCTTGGCCAATACTTATTTTCGTTGATGAAATCCATTACTTTAAAATTTAAGAAAACACAATTTGTGACAACCAGTAATCGTGTATTTCTGTTTATTGGCATACACGATTACAGAAAAGAAAGTACAACAAAATTGGTGAAAAAAACTAAATTGGGAGGTATAAGATCAGAGGCCCAATCATAGATGACCCCCCCCCCCCCCCCCCCCCCCCCCTTTTTTCCCCCCGATATTTCAGGCAATTTCGAACATATCTAAATGTGTATAAGTACTCGTTTTTTTTTCCAAAAAACATTTATCTTTTGGAAGCAACTACCTGTTAGGTTTTAAAAGACTAAACTTAAAACTTAAAACTTCTGCGAAACAAAATTTAGCGGTAAACCTCGTTTTTCCCATAAGGTACCTCTCAAATTTTGGTTTTTTCCCTTCCTGACGTTATTTTCTAAAAATAGACGACAATTTACAGTATTAATTTTCATTGGATAAAAAACCTGACGTGAACACGACCTAGTTCCGAATGAACTAAACTGAAACGGGAAGGCGACATTTTGTTTGTAGATAAATATTATTTAGTGAGAAATTTGTTTAAGCATTGAATTCTTAGATGGGAGATTCTGGAATTGTTACAGATATCAACTCTTTGTTTGAGTCTGTTGAGCAGGATAACGATGACAACTTTTATAAACTGCAAAGCAAGGCCATAATTGGAAGGTAATTTTTTAGGACATGACAAAAATAATTTTAGGTGATGTCAGGCCTCACTTCATAAATTTTATTACCTGGAAAACAAGTTATTCAAATTTCAATCCCGGATTTTTTAATGATTGATTATTGCATGTAGAACGAAAAATTACAATCCCACAAAAGGGGGCGCGTTGACCTAGACTATATTTGAACTTTTATCTTTATTTATCGGAGGTAAATATATTGATGACAATGATGTGTTGATAATGTAACATATGCCTTTGCATTTTTATGGTACTACTAGATGGCAGCTGGCTGGGGCTATATAGTCTTACACTTGTCTGTCATTAGTCTTTAGTCTTTAGTAAGTGTCCCAAATGACACTGTAAACACTTGTGTACGTTTCCTCTTTTGTAGTTTCTTCACATATGTAATGTTCACTCATGTACTTAAGGTTTATGTACCCTTCTGTAGCCATTTTTGTACGAATTTTTCAAACCTCAATTGTATCAAAACTAAAGATATAATAAATAATAGAGATAGGACATTTAGTACATGTTCCAAGGGAAAACTTGATGCAAAGCATTATGTTTTATTGTTTCATTGCATTTGATAGAAAAAGAGGACTTTGTGGCAAATAAATCAAGATTTTTATAGAAAATCCACAGCCTTTAATACAGAGATTTTTGTAATAAAATTTGAAACAAAAATTACTCACTTGATTTTCTATGATGTGCTAGTGTTTATTTTTTACAAAAAGTTCTAAGTAACCTGTAAATTCCAAAACACCTCGTGCTGAGTCACTAAAGTCGAGCGCACCCTAAAAGGTGTACTTGATTTTGGCCATATTTATACTTGTCTTAACCAATAACTACATTTATAAACTTGTTTTAAGGAAATCAATGCTAGCACTGCATGCAATAATCATATATCTATCAGTCATAAAATTGCCAAATATGAGAGTACAAGGATAAAGGCTGTGGATTTTCTATAAAAATCTTGATTTATTTGCCACAAAGTCCTCTTTTTCTATTAAATGCAATGGATCAGTAAAAAATAATGCTTTGCATCAAGTTTCCCCTTGGAATATGTACAAAATGGCCTATCTCTATTATTCATTATATCTGTAGTTTTGATACAATTGAAGTTTGAAAAGTTCGTACAAAAATGGCTACAGAAGGGAACATAAACCTTAATTGAAATTGTGGCTGCTGCTTAAAAAATTTTGACTTAATTTTGATATAGATTTATAGTGTTTTTTGCTGTATAGTGTTTTTGAATCTACCAGACTCCGTTAAATAATTTTCCAGATGGCACAATATATCATTAAGTTATTCTGTCATTTATTTTTAGCATACAAGTCTTCACTGGCATGTGGTTTTACGCGGCTGATGTTTGCTGATATAATGTGCTTTTGACATTGAACATTTCTATTTTTTAAACAATGAACCTGTGGTAGAATGAGATTGCCAATGACACAACTCTTCACAAGTGACATTATGACACAGAAATTAACAACTTTACCACCACATTATGTCACTGAATGGCCTTCATCAATGAGCAAATCCCATAACAAGACAATTTGTGTTGTAACTTGTTCAGACACTTAAGGTCCTGTATGTTACAGGGCTTTGGTAAACAATTAAATCATCAAGAAACTGTTACACTGTCCTTTAATACATCTATTCTTCAGTAAAGTGGAGTGTCTTTAACCAGTTATCATATGCAATGCACATTAACATACATGTGCACTTTAACACACAATAACTGATTGATCTTCTGATCTTTCTGGTGATCAAATGGGTGTCTGTTTAATGTCCAGTCGCAAATTAAATGGAAAGTTGTCTCATTGGCACTCATACCACATCTTCTTTTATCTAGTATATACAATTTAAACGTTGAATATGAATGTAGCCAATCATGCTAGATAGTTAATAAATGTATTTTATATTTGGGCTTGTGTGTTTACCTTCACTCAGAAGAACTTTCAATCTGGGTAAACTACCTATCAAGCATGAAAAATGTGTATTGCAAATCATACCAAAAAATTTTGCTATTGTGTGGAAAGAAGAAAAAAAAAATGTGCAAAATGAACAAACACATTGACATTCTTCTATAAAACTCTTCTACCTTCTCCCTAATTTTACCATATCAAGAATCGACTACATTTGAAATTAAAAAACATAAATTATTTCATTCTTTGAAAACTTGGAAAACATGCATGACATGCATGACATATCAGTATTTAAAGCATTTTATAAAATGAAATTTCTGATTTTTTTTGTTTTCAATGTCTTCAATGGCATGTGGTTTTACGCGGCTGATGTTTGCTGATATAATGTGCTTTTGACATTGAACATTTCTATTTTTTAAACAATGAACCTGTGGTAGAATGAGATTGCCAATGACACAACTCTTCACAAGTGACATTATGACACAGAAATTAACAACTTTACCACCACATTATGTCACTGAATGGCCTTCATCAATGAGCAAATCCCATAACAAGACAATTTGTGTTGTAACTTGTTCAGACACTTAAGGTCCTGTATGTTACAGGGCTTTGGTAAACAATTAAATCATCAAGAAACTGTTACACTGTCCTTTAATACATCTATTCTTCAGTAAAGTGGAGTGTCTTTAACCAGTTATCATATGTAATGCACATTAACATACATGTGCACTTTAACACACAATAACTGATTGATCTTCTGATCTTTCTGGTGATCAAATGGGTGTCTGTTTAATGTCCAGTCGCAAATTAAATGGAAAGTTGTCTCATTGGCACTCATACCACATCTTCTTTTATCTAGTATATACAATTTAAACGTTGAATATGAATGTAGCCAATCATGCTAGATAGTTAATAAATGTATTTTATATTTGGGCTTGTGTGTTTACCTTCACTCAGAAGAACTTTCAATCTGGGTAAACTACCTATCCAGCATGAAAAATGTGTATTGCAAATCATACCAAAAAATTTTGCTATTGTGTGGAAAGAAGAAAAAAAAAATGTGCAAAATGAACAAACACATTGACATTCTTCTATAAAACTCTTCTACCTTCTCCCTAATTTTACCATATCAAGAATCGACTACATTTGAAATTAAAAAACATAAATTATTTCATTCTTTGAAAACTTGGAAAACATACATGACATGCATGACATATCAGTATTTAAAGCATTTTATAAAATGAAATTTCTGATTTTTTTTGTTTCAATGTCACACTGAGTTTGGTTAAGTTCCAATTATTGAGATGTTGCCGATATCATGAAAAAGAATATAAATCATAATTATTATCACATCTATACTCGCCGCGATATAGCCTTTTTGTGCTCAAGCGGCGTAAAGCAACCAACAATCAATCATGTTATCACATATAAAAATTTACTGTTTGGTGCCTTGAATGTTCTCAAAAGGAATGAAATTGGTGATTTCTGCTTGATAGATAACACAGATTTTGATAAGAACTGGTACATTTGTACATGTACCCTTATAACTTGTGATAAATCAAACCTTTTGTCATGATAGTCATGATAATGGCAAGCTTGTTTGAACAATACAAACTGATCAGATTTGCCCTAACTGTTGCCTAACAATTATTTGAAGGCAATAAAAAAAGCATGACATTCTCAAGTAAGGAGATGTGGTATGATTGTCAATGAGGAGACACTTCTCCAACAGAGTCCAAAGAACATTGAATTGAGCAATTATAGGTCACTCTAAGGCCATCAACATTGAGCAAGACCCATACCATACAGTCTACTATATATTACAGGTCCTGACATAAATAAATGTGCAACATAAAAATAATTTATGACAGCAACAAACAAAAAACATTTACAATAAATATCCAGCGAATGACAATCCTTGAAATACAGGTTCCTGGCTTGGCACTGTTACATTTTTTGTACATAAATACAGAATATTGCATCTTTAAACATGTGTATAAGCCCTGTACCCTCTCCCTAACCAAGAATACTGATGTAACAGCTCAACATAAGAACAAACTGTAGATACCAGTTGGAATAAAAAAAAATTGCTTATAACCTAATACTTGAATGATGAAAGAATTCAAGAAAAAAGTGCATTCCCCTTAGTACAAAAATGCCCCTTCTTTGCCTCAACATCAATTCTCTTACATGTGGGGTATAGTTGTGTAAATTTATTTATAAAGATGGCTTAAAGGCTGAGGCTCTTATAAACCCACTTATAATGTATTTTTAGTAAGGCTCATATAAATAAATTTTGATTCATTGAAAAGTTTCAATATTTTTCATGTTTATTTATAAATTTACAACAACACAAAACACAAAATTGATGAATTTTAAACAATGCAAAGTTGCAAACCATTTAGAGTTTTGAAAAGATAGATGTGAGGACAAGTTACAGTACACATTCATGTTACAAAAAATAAATGATAGACTAGCTAAAATATGATACATGTAAAAAATGTACATGTACATGATGGAGCATATGCATGAAAAAAAGACTGTCATGATGTTTTCTTGTCTGATATGGGTTTTTTTTGGAAATCTTATCATGCATATTATGCAAACATGTGATTTTTCATTTGCAATATGGGAGAAATATTTTATTGCACTTGTTCGTTTAAAAAATTAATAATTTGATAGGGAGCGTTGACACCAATATTTATAATGTTATCTATATTTTGTTGGTAACACTGTAGATTATAATGATTGTAATACTGGTAATTGTGTACTAAATTTAAATATAAGCATATCTTATGCACTAGATGCATTGTACATGTATGTGCAAACTCTTAGGATATTGGTTGGAGTCCTAACAATATCTTTTTCTCTAAAAGTTTAAAAGTTTAGAAAATCTCTCTCTAAACTAAATCTAAAGACTAGTTTCTTCTTCAGAATTCTCATCATCTTTTTTTTTTCTCTGGTCGTCCTTGAAAAGAATTTGTTGGACCTCACTATACATGCTATAAGTTCTATTGCAAAATACTAAAATAGTGACAGCTCTATAAAATTTTGGTGGTCAAAACCTATGGAGCACCACTTTTTAAATCCCTTTCTCCTGAAAGATGTTTTATAAGGAGATCAAATCTCCAATTTTTGAATTATTTTCCCTTTAAAATCCCCCCCCCCCCCCCCCTCACACACACATAATTTTAGATTTCACAATATACCAGACATGTTGTTAGACCTGATTATTATACCTAGCAGTTAAATTCAATTGAATATTGATTTAAAGAAAAATTAAACATCATTGACTTAACTTAAATAAAAGGGAAAATAACATGAAATGGGAATTTATTCAAATATCCATCATAAATGTTTCTTGGATGGACAACATCACCTTGAAGTTTGAAAAGTTGACATCTATCAGTGTCCTAAAATTTTTTTTTTTTTTAAAAGATTAGGTATATTGAAATGGATACCACTCTTTTAAATTACTTCAAATGCTCCCGTTCTGATATATCGTACATCCTTATGTGAGATGCATCAGAATGGGAGCAATTCATGGATTTAATACTAATGAGATTAAAATGTGAAATGGATACATGACTTGCATAAATTTTATCAAATATTATCTGGTAATGAATGTCGGTTTCATTGATCACATTTAGAAACAAAATTAAATGTTTTATGCATCAACGAACATGATTCTATGCAAAGTTTATTAACTTTAGTATGTCCATAGTAAAAAAGTAAAAAGTGCTCAGTATATGGGTTATTAGAAAGTGATAGATTTCACCATAGATGTAATATTACATCTATGATTTCACGAAATGTGAGCAGACTTGTTAGTGGTCCTCTGTAATCGATAACACACTTATTTCACTGAAACGTGAGCAGACATGATGGTGGCCCTCTGTAACTGATAACACATTTATCTTCTCACTTGGAAGATGGCCCTTTCAAAGGTTACAAGTCATCTTATCACAATACAAAATAGGTTTGTTTACATCGTAACTAGATGTAATCAAATGATAAATTCATCTATCAAATACTGTGGTAGTTGATGCATTGTACCAACTGGAGGTCCCGTACAAAAGGGAGGTATAGGCTAAAACTCGTCAAAATGAAGTTACCAGTTACAAGGTAGTCATTTCTTATTTTGTCAGCTGACATTAAGAACTTGTATATATATTTGAATATAATGTATATCGGGTTATTTTTTGGGGTGTGTAAATTTTTGCTTATTTTTCGCGGACAGAAAAAGTCCAAAATAAATTTCTGTACATGCAAGGTATTGATAATAGTTTTGAATCTGCCAAAATAATAACCGCCTCTTTCAATGGAAATAACCGGCTATAAGGTAATTTATCTAGTTTTTCCTTGGCTTGTTCTTTTTTTATTGTCATGATTGTTGACTCTATGCAAGCAAAAGACATTACCTTATAAAATACTTCAATTGACATCAAGTGATACTATCATACTACTTCAAAGCTCACATATTTTGCTATAAATATTACATTTGATATGCTGAAATTTAAGGAATAAAAGATTCATATCTTTTGATCATTCATCTTATCTTTAGTATGTAATATAAGAATTTCTCCTGATACATGTAGTTTCCGTTTGATATATATAGCATTCTAAAATTAAAATTAACTTTGTTTCGTACTTGCATTTATGGTTCAATACATAGAGCTGTTGAACATGTTTACATAAGGGGGCACACTGACTGCCAAAGAGAGGCCCGCTTCAGACAAGTAAAGACATAAAATGTCAAACTAGTGAGATGCTGGTAGTTTTTAAATTTACATGAAATTTCCCCAGGGAACTGCTCACTTTCAAAAAGAAAGTTTGTACAGTACTGAATAAACAGGAAACAGCATGTCATATACTAAGTTATATTATTTCTCAGTACACTGTATTGATTTCTCATTGTTCTTAAATGTTAAGTTCACAGGGTCATATTTTAATTCTATAGATGAATATGTAAGACTGAATAAATAAGATAACAATATGTTTTATTGATATATTGTCATGTACAAAGTAACAATGATGTATGCATATACCAAATATTTAAGTCAATAATTCAAAAGATTATCTAAAGTGTAAGAAATTATTTCAATATTGTTATCTTTGCAGTCCAAAAGTTGATATCAAACACTCAAACATGCCTCTACGAGCCAATATGAAGTTACAGTTACAGAGACAGCAGATTGAGGCGGAGGAGAAAAGAAACCAGTCCATGTCACAGTCATACAAACCTCCCCCTTCACAACCAAAGATCATACAGTTTCCTATCTCATCATCAGTCTCAAATGTCGACTTAAATGTAGCACCACAGATACTTAAAGTAAGTGTTTTACAGTAAGGTGTAGCAACCCTAGGCCTACAACAACATACAGGTTTTGTACACAAAGGTACAATCATTTTATTGGACAATTAATGAAGCAGGACATCCAGTATTTAGCACTGGATTAGTTCTTACATTTTAAAGGAAATTTTAATGTTTTATTGTGGGTTGAATTAGCTTGATTCGATTAACTGTTGATGGCTTAACGTTCAGTAGCAAATATATCAAAATATATAGTAGACATGTCTTGATCTTTTTGTCATTTTTTGGGGATTCATATTTACCAATGCTCTTTTAACAGTAAAACTCGAGACATTGCAATTTTCAGTTTTTAGGGTAATTAGGTTAAGGTCAATGTCACAACAGTAACTGAATATAAGACTAAGCTTATACAAAATTTTGATATGCAGAAGTTATCTTTTGAAGATATGTCCAATCTTCACCAAACTAATTTTGATAATGACACTTGGGATGAAATAACATCTGCATTTAAAATTTTTAGAGGTAGTAGGTAAAAGGTCAAGGTCTCAGTACCTATAAATAGACTGAAAATTTATTCAGACAATATATTTTAAGCCATAAATCAGATGGTAACCAACCTGTGGTGGATATCATGGGTCAGGGTTGAAAAGACACTAGATTTAGAGTCTTGGTAAATGGTCAAAGTTTCAGAAGCAGTTTTAGGACTGAAATTTGTTGTCAATTTTTTATTCTACATCTTTTGACATAAATTGTCAGCATATATGTACTTTACAGTCTTCATCCCCAGAAAAAAGATGGTACCTGTCACACTATATGATCAAAAGTGAAAACTATGTTTTTTTTCCCTGCTACAAATCAACAGGAATATTACAAATGTACCAAGACCTAGGCTATGCTTATATTTATACCCATGTGTAACTTTTCATATTGTGTATGTTAAATGAGTGCATTAAGTGAATGGACTTAACTCTTGCCATATTCGAAAGTTTATTAACACTATTAAAAAACTCATATTTATACATTTTACTTGTATAATTTATATTTAACATCCTTTATATCCTTCAAAAATACTTTTTATAGCCAATTTTTGTGAATTTTAAGAAGTGACATTTAAAAACTCCTTTGATGAATAGAAAAGCTACATGTATTAAGTGCATATGAATTTCCTTTCTGTGTACACTATGGTCCATGACAAAGGCTACAGGAAATAATATGTTATACCTCTTACCAATGAATTGACAGGGTAATTATGGGATTATTTTCTTCACAAAAATACTGTTTTCATGTTTTTATGTTTTAACTACATGTACATGTATTTGTACATTTATACTTAAATTTCTAGCTTTTGACTGATTGACATCATCAGACTTGGGAACAATCCAATGTTTTAAAGATATAGGCCTACATAAAAGTAACACATAAATGGTGTTGAATTTTGCTCTGATCAGATTTTTTTTTGCAGGGCTATACTCTTTCCCTGAATGCATTGGTCTTTTGTGCGAAGGGGGTTCTCAATGCAAACATTTTATTTTTCAATTGAAATGACAACACATAAAATCCAAACGTCATCTTTATTTTGTTTTAATGAGGTTACAATAAATTTTTCATCATAAGATTGTTTTTTGTGAAAAGAGTCACAGTGCAAATTTATACAGATAAGATAAGATAACTTTTGGTTTTCCAATAAAGAACCTTAATGGGCAAACTCAGTACAATGTTTAGTACAATACACATTTATAGTGTAGATAATAAAAGAGATAAAACATGTCAATAACTATAACCCAAATGTTCATAATATTCAGTGTTTTTTAACCATACATCATGGAAATCTTCATATCCAGGCTGAAGTAACTTCTTTTGAGTTAAGTCCTCCTCATGGCTAATGCAAATAAACAAATATATATGGCAACAACCCTCCCCAAAAATAGATAAAAATAAAATGAAATAATGGTTAACACTGTACCAGTTACATGATTTCAGGGTTGAAGTCATAAACTTTGTTCAGTGCTTGACACAAAATCATGCTCGAACTAAATCAGCATTGATTGTTGATCTTGAGTCTAGTACAAAAATATGCTCGAAAGTTTGTGACAGCAAAGCCTGAATAAAATGAGTGCAAAGGTCAGAAATGCCTGTAGAATTTAAATGGCTTTATATATCTGGTTTGTAGACAAGTTCCCATGTAAAAATTATCCCAACAACAACAACAAAAAAAGGGAACCAATAAAATGATTGACATGCATAAACCTATTGATGGGAAGAAAAGTGGATGGAGATAAAAGGTTTTGATTAACCTGTTGAATTTGAATGTCAAGGCTTATGTAGTGTGGACTTGTATAGTAATTAGGTTGTTAGCCTTAGATAAACTGTCCTGACTTCAAGTATCATTAATGAGGGGGTGGTGTCCTTCATCAATTTAAGACACTTTGTATGGGAAATATTTTTAGTTATCATGGGCTTAAAGGTAAGAACATAAGATCAGGAAAATATTATTTTTTTTGTAGAATTCTTGACATTGAATTTCTGTTAAATTTTTTTTTTAATTACCTGTGGGTCTGATGTATAAAATCAGACCTAAAATATGTTTTGTTTATGTATAGACGTACATATATATATATACAGTGTATAGACAAGTAGTCTAATCATGACAATGCTGGCAACATCTTGAACAACAAAAAAATCATTTATTTTTATTTAAAATTTGAAGAATCTTATAGAACATCTTAAAAACAAATGTAGTCCTAGAAGCTCCCCTCACCCTGTACAAAAAATGAAAAAATTCTAACTTGATATTTAATTTTTATTTGTTTTCATATGAACTTGTCTGAATTTACTTGTCTTGTTCTATGGCAGCACCAGATACATGTACAGTTAGTTGGCATCTTACTTTCATACCCATCTTTCACACTTGATTGGTTAAAAAATTAATGTCTCTGTTTGCCTGATCCCTATTGTTACTTAAAATAAATTGTACCCTGAAAGCTATATACAGTATAATATATATAAATTTTCATATAGTATTTATATATTTCTGGTAAGTTAAAAGTTAATCATTATTTGCAGCAATTCAATATGTTATCCTCATGGCCACCTCAAATATAAGGTCTAATTATTTAGAGATGAAAAGGTTAAAACAGGAAGGAGGAAATTTAAATCAGGAAATATATTGTCAACATTTTAAAGACTATTAACAAATGTTGATTGTTTTAAACTCCTAATGGTACATCAAGGCAACCTCTTAACTGTGTATGAACTTTTGTCCCACTGCACACTGCTCGATGAGGTTATTCACTGGTGTCCCATTGAATAGATAATTTGTACCAGTTTGGTTAAAGGAGGTGTATTTATGGAAATACATATATCCATGTACAATGAAAATTGTGGTTTTGTCAAGTGTAGAGACAGCTTCTAAAATAAGTAAATATGGAAAAATTTGGAAGTCAAACTACAGAAATCTTGGGTAAGAACCAGCAGTCACTAATATTTTTATAAGATTTAAGGTTTCGTTTAATCATGAACATTTGAAAGCAAGAAAATCAATTTAACTTCAGTATCAGGAAAAGTAAAGTAAAAAAAATAATATATATATATATAATTTTATCTAAGAATTCATTTATTTTGCAGGTCGAGTCAAAGTTACAAAACCCCACTCAGTTCCATGTCCAAGAGAGCAAGAAACGACAAATTCATATGTTCCTTAGTAATCCTCATGGCAAAGTTACATCGTACAGTCTCTACCTGTCTCAACTCACTCACAAGAGCCTCTACATACACTCAGTGGTAGTGTCCCATTGGACCAGGACAGTAATTTGTCGGCAGACCTTAGCAGTTCAGCCATGTCCTCAGAAATGGCAGATGTAAGTATATGTTGAGTGATGCCGTCATTATCTTATACTGTGAATTCATTATAAATCATACCAATGATTGTGGATTTAGTGGGTATAGGGTAACCCAGAATTAAATTTTTCAAAGAATTTTAACTTTTCCATAGTAATGTCAACAAATTTCTAAATTTTCTATTCAAAAGTATGCAGACAAAATCATAAAATCAATATCCACAAAAAATGCATTTTTCTTCAGCTTAGTATATAGAAACTCTTCTCATATGACTTTAACATGTTTAAATTATGATAATTAAAATAAGATGGAAATCTAGTATCTTTTAAAAATATCTTATTTTATTCATTGTATTTTTCCAGATGGAACTGATTAATGAATTAATTAGTTTGCAAACCGTTGATCCTCATCTGGACAGTGATCTCAGCCTTATAGAACCAACTCTTGACCATCTCTCATCTACTGTAAGTGGACCACTTACATTCACTATTGTATTTTCCTGTTGACGTGTGTTATATCATAGTCATGCAGTTGAAATGCATATTACTAATTGTTACTCATATATTTTAGCCTGTAGTAATATGTCTTACTCTGATTCAAATACTATGTTTTTGGTCGTAAACGATAAAAAAAAAATATATAAACACATGATTCAAACTTATCCAAATTTTAAAGGAGTTTTCTGATTTCTATTTACAAAA
Source organism: Mytilus edulis (assembly GCA_019925275.1). NCBI lineage: Eukaryota > Metazoa > Mollusca > Bivalvia > Mytilida > Mytilidae > Mytilus > Mytilus edulis. The sequence goes on along the minus strand of CM034349.1, from coordinate 17,586,211 downwards.
AATGCTTTGTAAATTTTAACCTTGAATTATGACATGGACCCTTGAAAATTAGTCATCACGATTTGAAAAACAATTTGAATTACTTAAATCATTTAGCAGTCTTTTTAAAAACCAATGAAATTTTGAAATATTTTAACCCCCCGTTAAATAGAATATTACTCTAGATCTACTTTCAATTTCATTGGGTTCTATATTATCATCTACTATAAATAATGGAAGGGGGTATTGGATATGGGATTCCAATGGGTACTTGTAAAAGCTAGATCATAGAAACAACCCTAGTACTAGATTTTGTTTGTTTAAAAATGATAATTATAATTGCAGTTGCCACATGCCAACTTATTTGACATATATGAAGTACCAAGAGAAAATTCTAACCAGCCATCCTCTTGCCCTGCCAAATTTCAGCCTGCCACAACCCCAGATTTTATGACAGATGAAGAAGCTAGAATGTGGCAGAAAGACAGACAAAAGAAAGACAATCACAATCAAAGTAAGTCATTTTCAAGACATAATGTGGCAGAAAGATAGACAAAGGAAGGACAACACCTAAAATGAGATTTCTTTTGGTAATCGCTGCATCAATTTCAAAGTTATGCTTTAAAAATAATAGATTTCTACAAATTTGTAGCGATAAAAAGAAAATTTTGAAACTACTATATATGGCAAGATGTGGTGGTGTTGTAACTTAGATTTTGTCAGTAGGATAATTACAATTTTCAACATTTCCTGTTGATATAAATAAAAACAATTTTAGGAAGTTCAATTATTATACATTTATGAAAAGCTATACATTTTGATACTTATTTAGCAATAACTTATGCTGTGCTCTGTAAATAATGCCACAATGCTTTTTTTGTCATTTATAAGTTAGTATTTCTAGACTACAGGGTTTGAAATTAGAAGGGGCCCACTCGCCAAGAGCCCCTAAAATTTGGTGTGGGCTACTTAAATTTCTGAATTTCATATATAGGCTACAAAATTTAAGCTGTGAGCTACCATGCCAAAATTTTAACTTCAGTCCCTGGACTAAGTGTACATATTTAAGATTACATTTCATAAAAGATAGAAGTTTCTCTTCAATTAAATGTTATATCAGTCCAATGACAAAGTAGAGGCATCCGTTATTTTTCATAACCGTACAACAGGAAGTTATCTAAGTAAAGAAATTTCACTATGATCATGATGATAATTCTTTTCTCAAAATTTGCATCCTTAACCTATTGTGACAAATCTATCACAATAAAGACTTGAGTGGTTTTTAACCAAATGAAATATCTTAAGAAGAAGGATTCTTTAAATATGCCCATGCATATCTGATTGCTGATTGTTGATATTTGAATTTATTGACAATTTTTCTCAACTTGGGTGCAATTTAGACCTTGACTGGTTATATATAAACACTTGTAGAGGGCATTAAGATATCAAATAGTTGTCTTGAATTTTGTTGTTGCTGACTAGACACACACCCCACACTTGTTTTGTTTAATCTTACTTCTTGAATACTGTGGATTCATGTATTTTGTGGGTATAAATTTAAGAGGATGGAAGAAAAATTGTATATTTTTTGTGGTGGACTTTCAGG